>CM029670.1:1343556-1726814 GCA_017311315.1 Dendrocalamus latiflorus | reverse complement strand
GCTCCAGGCTCGTCGTCTTCACCTGGACGCGCCTAGCTTGAGAGAGCTCGACATTAATACCAGCCGTGACCGGACTCAGCCCGGACGGGAAGAGCTAGTTGAGCCTAGTAGGGTGGTAGCCATCTGCAGGTGAAAACGAGCTTGCTTTGGTTGCTCCCGCTTGCCTTGCTTCGCAGTTGGCGCATCACCTGGTGTGCTCGCAATGCCGCCCGTGACCCACGACGACCTGTCCATCCGCAAGGCCCAGGAGCGCCGCGCCGCCCGCTCCAGCGGCCAGATCGCCGTCTCCCTCGTCGCGCTCTCCGTCCTCTGCGGCCTCGTCAGCTTCATCCTCTGCCTCGCCGCCGAGGGCTCACGCTCCGAGGTAATGAAATTAAACACGTAGCTTAATTAATTAGCTCCTACTGGAATGCTACCGCTAGTTGCTACTTCTCACTCTGGTAATCGTTGCAGGTGTCGTACTACCTGATGAGCGTGGGCGGGAACCCGGGCCAGCTGGACGTGTGCTTCTACAACAGCAGCGGCCGCTCGCCGCTCGCCTTCTCCATCGGCGCCTTCCTGCTGCTCGCCGTCGCCATGTTCGCCGAGCACGCCTACATGCTGCTCGCCGTCGCGGCCCCGGACTCCTCCTCCGTCGGCCTCGCCGTCGCCGAGGACCACCCCCGCGTGCCCTCCAACCCCGCCACGCTCACCTGGCAGACCTGCAGCCTCTTCCTCGTCACATGGTAGTTTAAGCACTCGTACAATGGCACACGTGGCTTAGAATTGGTTGTTGCATGGCAATGGCATCACAAGAACCCAAATGTTTTGTGTGCAGGATTTGCTTCGGGCTCGCGGAGGTGCTGCTCATGATCGGGATCGGTGTGGAGTCCGGCCACGTCAGCGACTGGCGGAGGCCGCGGCCGGTGTGCCACCGGGTGCGCCCGGGAATGTTCGCGGCGGCGGGGATCCTGGGGCTCATCACCGTCGTCATCGGCTTCGTCGTGTACGTCACGGCCCTACAGACGCAGAGGATGCGGGGGCAGTACGGCGGCGGCCATTACGTCGGCCACGGCGCCCCGCACCACCACCCTATGCGGTCGGTGCCGCACCAGCATCCAGGGCAGGCGCCGACCGCGCCGGATATGACGGCCGCGGCGTGCCAATCGCAGCCTAGCCACGCGGCGTGCATCACCCAGGAGCCCACGGCCGTCTGAAATGCTTCAAGAGATGATAAACCGAGCAGTTGACGAGCTGTTTGCTCATTTGTAACATAGGGCTTCTCGGTTATTTGCAGGAACCTTATCAGCCGATTTGTTATGAACAAACGAGCTTTGAATTATGCAAGGAATTCATATTTACCTTTCAGCAAGATCCAGTGTGAAACTCTTGTGTTTTTGCTTGGATCGGTTTCGCACTCTGTTTTCTTATCAATTGCGTGTGCAGTGTTCCTCTTATCCAGATACCAACAGCAAACCTTCTCAACAATGCAACTGCAACACGCTTAGAATATAATATGTTCTCAGATACTAAAATTGAACAAGGCCTAGCAATATACTTCAAAAAGCATTACGGTTTACAAGTTCAGACAAACTGCAACTCTGCCCATTCCTGAAGAACCTCAAAACCAAACCATTCAGGAATGTTCTCTAGTGGCCTTGCAGAAGCTTCAACTCAGGCTATACAGTAGCTAAGTAGACATCATACTAAAAGATTCAAACCGTACATAGTAGCCTGCTCAAAAACCCAGACTCCAAAGTTTTGAGGATCATAATCCTGTTACAAACATTGAGATACGATACCAATCATCCGTTGGAAATAATGTAACCCAGCTCCCTTGAGATCTTAAGCTTATTGGACCACCAGAACCATTAACCCACGCATCGAATGGACCAAACGGTGACATGAACTGTTGCGGACAAGGAAATTACCACCTTTGGTCAAATCTGTGAAGAATTTAAAATCATTAGTTGTTGCCACAAATGGTGAATCATACTAACACATCAAACAATTATGATAAGACAGAAACAATCCACAATAAACACAGCTATGTTGAGCGCACCAGTATTCAGCCTAAGTTCAAATCACCAGCTGGTGGGTTGCCGCCTTGGCCAAAGTCAAAAGATACACCTTGAGGTGCTTCCATAGTAGCCCCCATTGCATCATCTTCCTCCTCCATCCAGTAAACCTCAAGAATCTTCACAGCTTTTTCATAGATTTCATTGTTATCATGGCTCTGCAGGTTCTCAATCTTTTCCAGGCCTTCCGCTTCATCAATCATCTGAGCATAGACATTCACATCACCAGTTGCACCCAAGGTCTTGTCAGTTTCTCCAACTTTGAGAATGTTCTCAAGACCCTCCAAACAAACTGTAACAATTCTTGGGTCTGGGCAAAGGAGGAGATCACACAATGGCTTGATGCAACCCTCGCTCACCAAATACCTATTTAGACAAGACATACAATATCAACTCCAAGTGAAGCTTAAAATAAAAGCAAATGCATTACATTGCACACAAACTGAATAGCGGTGAAGTAAGTTGGGAGAACATACTTGATTTGATCGTGGGTACCACCTGACGTAGCATTTGAGATGGCCCAAGCAGCCTCCTTCTTGATATCAAACTCTGCCGTTTGGAGCAGATGTACCAAAGGGCCAATAATACCAGCATTTATCACAGCCTAAGAAGTCAGTGTAGCAGGGTAAGTGATCAATGCTTAACAATTTAGAACATATATATTATCAACAAGGTTTAGTGCATAGCATGAGTTATCTGTCGATAAGTGGTAACATAAACTAATGACATTGTATTAGTAAAGCGCTAAAATATTTACTTCAGTAGGATATACTAACTAATCGATCATGTTAAGACCATTAAGTGCATTGGTTTCCCTTCCCAACTGTGTAAACAAATTATCATTATGCTCACAAATATTCCAACAAAAAAAAAGAATACACCAGTTTCTGGCCAGTAACCAAGTAAAGACTGACATTGGCATTTAGTCAACCTACAAGTTCATGGAAAAAGCCTTAGGGCTTCTTAGTTCTTAGACATGTTACTTTCGAGTTGCCAGCATGTTTTAGATCTTTCTACCACCAGCATGAAGCTGTTAACATTAGTTTCAATGTTAGCCAATAATCATAAACATAAAACTTTAATCTGAAATCTTGCCAAGAATATCAATATAGTGCAATATTTAGGATTTGGTGGAAAGAACTTGACTAGTGTCTAACAGTATTCACAAACTCTAGCAAGACATTTGCAATCTTAGTCGATCAAATGGCCTAGGTGTTTGAAAACCAAAGGCCATCCTCTTAATCTAGGTAACATGATAAGGAACCAAGTGAGCATATGCAGGATTTCAGTATACCTGTATCTGATCTTTGTTACCAGCAGTAATATTTGAAATCGTCCAGCAAGCCTCTTTCTTAATGCTTTTCTTGTGATTTTGTGTCAACAGACTTAGGAGGCAGGGAAGAGATTGATGATCAATGATGCACTGTAGAACAAAAGATAAAATAAATGAAATGGCAAAACTGCACACAAATTTGCAATTAACTTCCATGCTGCTACCTATGTCTGATATATCCATGTACACCACCACATGTAGCTTAGCCAGGAAAATATATCCCAGCTATGTCAGAATTCGAAAAACAAAATATGCACTATAACAAAAGAAGCAGAACAGGCTGTGAAATCTTCATCAATTTTTTATGTGAAATTAACTGATACAAACTAGACAAATCTTAATTCAATTGTTGACCCACCAAGGTAGTATAGTGAGAAGCCAAAATTACCAAGTGCAAAATCAAGAATACACACATATGCACTTAAATTTTCAAAGAAATTCTATGAAACGTTTGCCACATTATATGAAATATAACAAATCCTATAATTAAGTAAAAGCAACTCAAATGAACATGGCCCTATTAAAAAAATGAGCTCAAAGGTCATGATAATTGATTGATGCAAAATGTGTCAAACCTAAAGAAAGATACAAGAACGAATGCCATACTTGAGTTTGCATGTCATCTCCAGTGACAATATTTCCAACAGTTCGTAGCGCAGGTATAAGCACCGAAGGTGATGGATGACTTCATGTGGGAAAGTGGGAAACAGTATACAAAGAATAGAAATGAGCGTAAACAATAAAATCATACTAAGTCAAATAACAGAAAATTGTAATGCAGCATTGTCACATACAGGAGAAGCTCCACAAGCCGGGGACAAACACCAGCTTCAATCACAGCTTGGATTTTGTCATTAGTGCCATCAGATAGATAAGAAAGAGCCCAGCATGCATCAGTGAGAACTTCCTCGTCATTGGAATGAATAAGTCGTGCAAGTGCTGGCAGAGCAGGCTTAGTCTATGACACCCAATAAACACCAGGTTAAGGAACTGCTGTCACCTACTAACTACAATAGAATAAAAAAGGAAAAGCGTACAAAACCTGATCAAACGATGGTTGCGGTTTTCCTCTGCAGAAGTTCGACAAAGTCCATGTGGCATTCCTTAGCATGGAGAGTTTAGCATGCTCATTCAACTGTGCTAGCAGGGGCATCAATGCACCATTGGCAAGAACAAGGTCACGGCACTTCGGGGAATCACCAGCTACATTGCCCAACGCCCACACAGCCTTCAAATTGTTTTCAAGAAGTACATCATTAGTGACTCCAGTGTGTACTCCACAATAATATGGGGTACAAAAGGCATAAAGGCATCAGTCAAGCAAGTGATCAAATACCTGCTCACGAACATCATCACTAGAAGACCCAAGAAGCTTAACAAATATTGGAACAGCCCCATGATCAATGACAACCTTCGTATTCTCTGAAGTGCCAGATGCAATGTTTGTGAGTGCCCATGCTGCTTCAAACTACAAAAACAATTCCAAAACACCATGGTAAGAATCCATTTTGATTCAGGGACTACCAGATTATAAGAATAAGATTATGCACACACACACCTGGAGTTGGGGGAAATCCTCTCTGGTAAGAAACTGCACAAATCGAGGAACAACACCTGATTGGATAACCTCTTCAATTGGGGGGCTCCTTTCTGATTAATAGATGTTATGAACTCAGTAAATATCCACTCTAGGATTAGTTTTACAAGAAAACTAACCAAAACAACTGACAAGTTAGTACCTATAGAAAGCAACTTGCGGAACTGTGTCGTCGCCTCAAGCTGAAGGTTGTTATCATCCGAATAAACCCCACCAACCATAGCAGGAAGGCTTTCAAGCTACAAAATTCAATAGAAATGTCAAATACTCAGGCTTCATCTATTAAACCCCCAAAAAAGGTCTGAAAGCAGCATACTGCTCTAAAAAGCAGTTCTTGGCGAAGATAAAAGCAACCACATCAACATTGAATAAAATCCCAATCAACAAGAGGACTAAAAACAACAGTGCAGATAGTATGAGACTAACACCTAGATAATGGTATCAATGTAGCACAGCTCTATGAGCATAAATTAGAAACACTACTCTATGAACACGAACTAAGGTAGTATCCAGATTCGTCAAAAAAGCATTGAAAGAACTATTTAGTGATGACTGATGGCACCTACTGTCAATTGCCAAGTGGGAACAACACACTGTGGGACAAACCTAACTAGTCTGAGTTAGATAGAGTAAATGGCATCTATCATTAAATAAAGATAATTCCACTAGCATATTAGATTGTCCTTCTACAATCACAAGAAACGTGATGGGAGCACCAGGTTTCATAAGCACTATTGAAACTTAGTCAGATCAGAAAGACAAGTGGGTCCAAGAAAAGCAGCCAAGGCCCTTCAGTTTAACTTTCAGTCCATTGGTCATCATTTGGCATGGACACATTAGATCCATAATTTTAGCTCATAACAAATGAACAGCTGTTCAAATGATGCACACAAGCATACAAATTAGTCAAAAGAACAGAACATTTACAAGAACATAAAAAAACAAACCAGCACATCGATAACTTAATTAGAATACCAAAAAATGCACAAATAGAAAAACTAATCTTCAAATAATATCAAGCTTGCTACATTATACGAATATCAGAGAGTAACAGGGTAACAAATCGAGCTGCAAACAAGAATAATATAGCAACATAGAGGCCTTTCAAGCATGCCTATAAGTGCAATAAAAAAACATAACACGTAAAACAAATCATATTTAACTTCCTGCTACAACAATCAAAAGTCAAAACATGGAACCACAAACTGAAAAAACTACTAAATACCAGTCATAAGATGAAAAGTTGAACCCAGGTCTGAACTCTAAAGACCCCTACATAACGTTCAAAATTACTAAACATGCAAAATGATTTAACGTCTTAAAATGCACAAAGCACTTGAAACCTATGATCCAACAATCCAATATCATATTCTTCACTCACTGCACAAAGACCCCGAATTGAATTGCATCCAACAGAAAAACAAAGATAACAAAACACCAGCTCACAAGTAAACAGACATAGCATAACATCAGCTCATCAATATACTACCATCAAAACCTGTGTTGCTACAAATAAGATATCACCAAAAAACGAACAGACAAATCAATAAAAATCTGAGACCCTGGTCAACTGACTATAGCAGCCGTTCTAAAAAAATGATTTCAGCCACTGTAGAATCCTAGAAAATCTTATCCTACGCTCCTAATCTGCATCTCCAAAAACCATAATTAAGCTTTTTTTTACAGAGAGACGTCATAGAGCTAGAGTTGGTAGAAACAAAACATATACATCCAAAAGAAACATTTCAACAAGACATATACACCCCAAAGAAACATTTCAACACCACGCGGTCGGCAAAACACCAACAAACCTGACCCCTAAAAGCTGACGTCAAGAGGCTAACCCAACACCACGACACCAGAAAAAAAGTCCCTAATCAGGATCTGAAGAACTACTACGACTAGCTGTTGCTTCCAGCTACAAGCAACACACGTTCTCACACTAGTCGGCATGCGCGCGCGCACTCGTGCGCTCCAGACACCCATACGTGCGCACAAGCACCCATGAGCGTAGCTCGAGTGCTCAAAAGTTGAACCAATCTACTGCACAGGAAGCAATCACTTCTCGAAGCGTCAGATCATCTGAAACCTCGTGCGCTGGTCACAATAGAACAACCTACGAATCAGACTCCGCGAGCACCGGGACAGGAGGCGGAGGATGGGAGGTAGGAGGGGGAAGTGGGGGGTGTGCGTGTCTTTACCTTCTTCTCGACGCCGGAGGCAGCGGAGGCCGGCACGGGGGCCTGGGCCTGGAGCCCCTCGCGGCGCTTCTTAAGGAGGCTCTCCTCGCGGCGGCTCTTGCGGATCTCCACCATGTTGTCCTCGCGCCGCCGCCGCCCCTCCTCGGCGTCCACCGCCACCTTGTAGCGGTTCCGCCGCACCTCGACCCGCTCGCTCGGACGCATCGACATGGCTGGCTAAGCGCTCGCTCCGCTCTCACCCTCCTTCTCTCTCTCGCGGCGGCGGGGAGGCAAAACCCTAGCTAGGCGCCCGGGGAGGCTGGGGCGAGGGGCGCGAGAGGAGGGAAAAAAAGAGAGAGAGGAGAAACCCTAGCGGCGGGTGGGAGAGGGAGTTAAAAGCTCACACCACGATCGAAATATTCTCTGTTTTTCTTCCTGCTTTTTTTTCTTTTTCCGGAGGCCGCTAAAATAACCTTTTCGTGTTGAGTACGGCGAGGTGTAGATTTATTGCCCACTACAGACGAGGCCCATCTGAGCTGAGGAAAGAACGTAATTTAGCTGGCCCATCAATGGCCCGTTCTTTTAGCCTTTAATTTATTTACAAGTTAAAATAAATGAAATGGTTTCTCTAAACAGATCTTGCAAATAGCTTTTTGAATTTAAAACTTATATGTGCTATCCGCGTTTGTGTCTCCTCCATCTAATGCTATCTCAAAAAACACAGACAAAAATCATCAACCAAAATCTAAAAATAATAATGTCAATACTCGTTAAGCTAGAAATAGCCAATCATAGGGTTTTTTTAATCAACCAATCATAATATTTTGGCTAGGAGCCTAAGAATGGGATAAGTTGATCTATCATCGTGTCGTTCCTCGTAGCCCTAGTGTTAATATAATATGGGCAACAGAGTAATAGGTGGATTTTTTTTTGTTCTGGCTTTGGTTTATGGTTTTCGAATTCTGGCTATTCGTGTGAGATAGTATGTAGAGAGAAATAATCATATACGATTTTAACCGATATAGTTGAACTCGGTATGATATCTACTATAATCTATATATATACCCTATTTTAAAAAAGACGAATTGTTTAAACTATAGTTATTATAACAGAAAGTGATAAGTTGAGGCTAAAAAGAACTCAACCAATAATACACGAAGATCATTGGATAATCTCACGTTGCACCAAAACATTTTGAGAATGTGAGAATTCCTTGAGCGCCAAATGGTTCCTAGAGGTAGGTGTGCCATGGATTTGAATAGAAACCTGATTGAAGCGTATTTAGCATTTTTTGTCCGGAATGTGGCCAGATTTGCCTGGATGGCTGGGATCTCCGTATGAACAACTTGGTATGCTTTTGTTACACCCAGATTCTAATTTTTTCAATTTTTTCTTCTGCTTCTCTAAAAATCCGCTTATCTGATAATCTGGAGCTAGTTGAAATAAGTGTTTGCGGGAGGTTGACTCCCAAAACACTAAAAAAGATGATCGTGGAAAAAAAGTCCATGCTACCCCTAGTTTTTGTACTTAAGTCTATTTAGTTCTTGTTCCTTTCTATTTATACACAAATTTCTAAATATTTTGTACATTTCTTGGTACCGATCTAGTCTATTTCAATGTGATACCATACAACCGCTATAACAACTCGCACAAACCAAATCTCAGATAAATTTACAGGAGGTCCAGTGAATACAACAGAGTATAACTCATTTGAATCATCCAAACACAAACCATACATCAAGCTGTAGCATGCACACATTGCCAACCATTCCCATGATCAAACTAAGAAGCACAATACTGACCGTAGAGTACAATTCGTGCTAGGTTCATGTCATAAAGTACACATTCAGCTATTATATTGTCATGTAATTGTCAATCTTGCCAAAAGAATATTCCTACAATCGGAACTAGGAACACCCCGATGCTTGTTCATCTCGGCTACATCTTGATTTTCCACAGAAAAAATTACTTGCAGAACATAAAATTCCAGGAGCCCTACCAATTCATGTAGTGGATCAGTGTGGAGGCAATAGGGGGTTAGCGGTAGTGAACTCCGAGGCCGGTGGCATCGAGGGGATCTGACGATGACGGATCTAGGGGCGAGGGATTTGATAGCGAGGGTTCAGCGATGACGAATCAACAGTGAAGGGATCCGGGCTGGCAATGAGTGATTTAGGCTGGCCGTGAGGGATCTGGGGCGAGGGACCAACATCGGCGAGAAGGGGCGAGATCCGAGTGGGGGAGAGATCGGCAGAGGCAAGGGCGAGAGGAGGCGAGGATGAGAGCAAGGGAGACGATCCAGACTTGGGGGCGAACGCATGTGGGGCGAGAGGGTGCTAAGGGGTAGGTAGATGGCATTTTATGGGTTATTACTTCTAACTTTGTGGGGTATTTTTTTTCGGGTGTGCTGGCTTTCCACAAGAATCTACCCCAATACTGCTTCTCGTTGCTAGTTTATTTTCAACTCTGTTTCTTGTGAGAATCATAATATGATCATTTTGGGGAAATGAGTGTTTGGCACAGCTCCATAAGATCTAAAGGAGAAGTTAGGAGCAGGAACTGTACCAAACAATATCTAAATTTTCACCAAAATTCAAATTCATTTGAACGAAATTCGAACGAAATCACCAAAATTTTTGGTCTTTGTGCTACCCTCCAAAAAAAATTCCCAACCGGGAAGGATAACCCTGCTCCCAGCTAGCCGCTTGCAGAAGTAGAACTAATGAATGTTAGGAGAGATATTTATTTGAAATTTTGAATTGATCTTAAACTGCCAAATGGGCAGCCTACATGCTCATATTTGCATGTCTGGGATGATGATGACTAACTCAATATTCATATCGATATCAATCAGGTCAAAAAAAATCATAATGGATGTGTCTAGGAAACACTCGTATTTTTTGGGATTAGGAGCACTCAGTTTTTTAGGCGTTGTATCTCTATCAACATCCCAGATTCGGAGCACTCACATTTTTTGGAAGGGGTGGGGTATAGGGGGGTCCGTTAGATGGAGATCCAACGACTCAAATTCGTTTTTTCGAAGCAAGAGAGATATGGGTATCCGTTGGATGAAGATCCAATGCCCAAAAATCTAAGTGCTCCTGACCTCAAAAAACAAGTGCTCCTTAACACTTCTCGAACATAATAGTACAAGAAGAACAAGAATTGTGATTCAAACTTAGAATTCAATTCACCTCCCCTTTCCAAGACCAAATCAACACATTTCGCCAACAAAACAAAGATCATATGAAAAGAACGAAACAAAAAAACAAGTCAACGTCGCTCGCTCACGCTTGCATGCATACACGCAACTTAGGGTGCAAGGCTGGCAGAGATCAGATCATGTTGGAGAGCGCGCGGCAGTTTTCACCCATCTTGACGAGCGACTGGTCGAAGCGCTCCATGGGGTTCTTCTCGCCGACCTTCTTGAACTGCTCGTCGCAGCCCTGCATGTCCTGCGCCGCCATGCCCATCATGGCGCGGATGGTGGTGGCGTCCTTGAATCCGATGGCACGCCGCGTCGCGCCAATGGTGTCCTCGACGTCCTGGTACAAGCTGTCGCACAGATCCAACGCCTTGTTCGCCGCGGGCGTCGCCGTCTTGGCCACCTTCGCCACGCGCGCCCGCGCCGCCGCGGTGCGCTTGGCGTACGCGTCCAGCTGCATGTTGAGCACCGCGAGCGCATCCACGGTGGGGTAGTGCGCCGCCTGCTTTCCCGCCGTGCTGGTGCAGAGCTCGGGGTACGGGGTGCCCTTGCAGATCTGAGCCACCGCGGCGTTGCCGTCCGCCGCCGCGGCCGGGGAGCACCAGGACGCTGCCGCGACGGTGACGGCGAGGAGGAGCAGCACGCGGGATGATCGCCCCATGGCTAGCTAGCTAGCTAGCTAGTTTTATTAGTTGCTGCTTGGTGCTAACGTGCGTGCGTGTGGTGTCGCTGCGTGCAGGAGGTGGCCGGCGGGGAGGGGCTGGGTTGGTTGGGTGGAGGAGGGAGGGGGATAAATACGTAAGGCGGGTGGCGGGGGTTGGTTGCATGAGCGTCGGAAACGGCGGTTGGCCTCCGGTGTCGGCGGCGTCCGAGCTGCTTTTGTCCGTTCGTTCACTTCGACGGTAGCGCCGAGGTTTTCTATTTTTGCAGGTGACGAGTTCTGCCTTCGGATCTTTTTTTGGAGGGAAACATGCTGTGGAACCATGCATGCCTAACGGTGTCCGGTACGTAGGACAGTAGGAGACTAAGGGTCTTAAAAGTAAGAATTACTTGCAGCTGTTTTATCTCTCTTGTAGAATTAATTAGTTTCAGGCTGATCACCAGTGAAGTTGCAAAACCACCTGGATGCCGAGATCAACTGACAATGCTAATACCACGGTCCACGGGGCTATAGACTGCAAAGAGCAATGTTATCTTGTTGTGACATTTTGCTCAGCAAAAATATATGCGAATCTGGAGGGCATGCTTAACGTGTGGGCATAGCTTTCACTATGTTCTTTTCAGCTTCTAAAAGATGTTTTTCAGCTTTTCTACAGTAACTAACTTTTAAACAGAGTATTTTTTTAAGATATGGTCTACTAGTTAATTGTAGTACATACTTTACTAACTTCATTTATATTGACAAAAACTACACATAAATTTCTGTTACTCTGTAATCTCTTGTACAAGTAGGTATTTTGTTAAAAAAGAATCAGTCATTTGTTTGAAGTTTCGCAAAAGGGCTGTACAAAATAACAATGGCCAATTCGCATCCGCCAACCAAAATTTGCCTCTTACGGTGGAAGTATCCTATATTTAACGGAACATGCTTGAGTCTAAAGGAACGTTTACATCTTCTGCTGATCATGCCCAGCTAGAGCTAGGCATGGGAATTGTAGCTAGCTTGGGCATGACCTCTTACGGTCTCTCTGATTTGTAGCATTTTAAAGGATTCTAATCCTTCGGATTTTTTTCCTATATAGGTTGTTTCATCTGTATGATTGAAGCGGTACAATTTCTATGGAATATTTTTCTGTGCACTCAAATTCCACAGGAAACTAAACATTGGCTCAAAGCTCTTGAAAAAATCCCAAGGTTTTCCTATGATTCAATCAAACAACCTTAGTTGCAAATTCTTGTGGTTTTCAATCCTATAGGATTCAAGAAGCCATAACATTGCAAGCCTATATTTTTTCTATTCCTGCATTTTTATAATTCCGCGAATCAAAAAAGATGTTGATTTGTTTTGGTTCACAATTTCACTTCTTTTTTTCCTCTTGGCACTGATTGAGTTTGTACCAGAAAATTCACATGTGCCAGGTCACACCAAGCACACACAAGCAGTACAATCACAGTTTTTTTCTCCGAGCCTTTTGAGCCAATTTGATGCATAGATGTTTAGCACTTGATATGTCCTATATCTTTTTATGTTTTAGTTGTGGATGTCTGATTGCTCCTTTGCGTTCATGTCCAATCCGTAATATAATTGTTGAAATTTCGATAGCTGTTAAAATTGACATTTAGATTTAGTCGAACCAAAACAAACTATATAACAAGCAACATAGGAGGTTTCATCAGCTACAATTCTGGTCTGTCAAATCATCATATATAGTTAATAAGTTAAAGATTTGCGCTAAAATACCTGCCTCCTAAGTTGGATTTTTTTGGGTATGTCAAATCGTCATAGTTAAGTTAATCGATTTGCAATAAAATATCCGCATAAGTTAGTTATTTTGCGATAACTTTGTCATCCGTTAGGTACAAACTTTTTTCCTCTCCCTTTTGAAATTCAGCGGCAAAGGAATTTGACCTTCATCTGTATACGGATTTGCAAAGTCAAACAAAGTAAAAGCGGGGGGTCATGGATTCAGGTCAAAGTTGCCACCTGAATTCAACCAAGGACAACGACTTGCTGAACCCCACGAGACCAGTTTCTCTCTGAAGAAAAAGAAGCAACATTAATCCAAAGAATTCTTCTAGGATAGTAAAAAAGAATAGAACATCGGTCAAATAATGGTACTCATGGTCCAGGATAGCCAACTAACTTGCTTTTCCAGCCTTTGAACTGTGAAGGCCTCTAGTTGTCGTTGTTGATTATAGAAAAGGTTCGGGTGGTGCTTCAACTAGTTTTCAGTTTAAACTTATAGATATGATTTTTGATTAAAATTGTGTTGTAGCGACTGTTAGTTTTTTAAGAGAAAAATAGAATTGTTTTCAAAAAAACGTTACATCGTTACGGACAATACAAATGAATAAGGAGAAAAATAAAAAAAACCAAAATAAGATTAAATTAGAAGTCGATATGTTTTAAGTGACTTATGACTTAAATAAATCGAAAGCTAAAATATCCAAAAGTTAAAACCGTCCGAAGTAGGATAAGTGTCGTTATCAATTTGTTAGGGGACTAAAGTGCTATGGATACTTGGAAAAAAAATACATGATTGCACACACATGTGGTCTACGTCTATATTCCCGGATTTGATACGCATCCAAGGTTCACAACTGTAGCCTACTGGGCCTCGTCCTTTGTGGGGTTAATATAACTGCTATATAGATGAGTTTTTGCTAGCCTAGTAGAGTAATTTAGGATGTGTTTGGTTGCTGGGATAGAGTGGGATGGGATGAGGATGGGATGAGATGGTTCTACAAAAAAAAATGGAACCATATGATCCAACATCTAAGAAGAATATTCTCTAAATTTGCACAGGCTCATCCCACTTTGCATCATTCCATCCCACCACATCCCTCAAACCAAACATATGGATAGGCTTGGTCAAAAGAACCATCCCATTCCATCCCACCTCATCCCAGCAACCAAACACACCCTAAGTCCTAGTTTCTTGTGTCACCTACGCTAGCAAGGAAGCCTAATTGAAGCGTTTTTTTTAAAAGGTTAAGTAGGGTGTGTGGAAAAAATTAAGTAGGTTATAATATCTCCCACGTATATGTGATGTGACATGGGCTTCGGTTTCTAGTTTCTGATTTTTAGAAGTTATTTAGAATACGTCGACTTCTTAAATTTGTTTTTTAATATTTTGTTTTTTTATTTCTTTATATTATCTGTTGAGATATAATTACATTTTTTCTTTATTTTTTAATTGAATGACTTAAAAAAAGCTAACCGCAGTGTAATTTTAGCATCTCTTACCTGAGAGTCATCACTTAACCGTCTATAACAAATTCAGAACTTCTGATTCTTGCATTTTGCAGTGGCTATTGGCTAATTCGAACACTTACCTCGAAGTGATTATATACTATCTTTTTGGGCTATAATTTATAGTTTTTAACTATAATTTATTAATCTAATAAATAGTATTATTTGAAAACAAAAAAATAATAAGGCTTCTGTATCAGCAGCAGGCCATCCGGGCCAATTGCCCTCCAACACAGCAACCGGAAAGAAAAGTGGCACACACGGCACAGGAAGAAAAAAGGCAGCAGAGCGCCAGCGGAGCAGCGGGGGGAAGGCGCAGGCGCAAAAAGCAAGCCAACGCAGCGGCTCGAGGCCCACGGCGACAGGAGAGGAGGCAAAAAACAGGGCGGAAAATTCACCGCTCTCGCCGCGAGCTCGGCTCAGCTCCGTCCCCAAACCCTACCCCCCCTACCCGGCGCCCGCGTCCTCCCATGGGCCCCGCACCGCCGGCGCCGTCCCTCCCCACGCGCCGAGCCCTCCGCCCCCCGCCGCTCCGGCGCCAGCAGCAGCAGCAGCAGTAAGATCGCCCGGCTCGGGCCGCGCCCGGGGATGGCGCGGCTTGGGCGCGCGAACTGCTACTCCGGCGGAGGTCAGCCCCCTGATCTGAGCCCCTTACCCGTTGGAATCGGAACCTCTACGCTTGACGTCGTGGTTTCTTCTAGGTGGTGTGGTGTACTTGTAGAATATTTGGGCTGTGTCTCCATTATTTAGAACAGTTTTGAGGTTTAGCGGCGGAGAAATGTCCGGCTCTTGTCTGTGTGGTGAGGTGATGGCGGGGTTTGGGCTGAGGGAGGGTGTGTGGGTGTCAGATCCCGGGGAAAGAATCCGAACGAGAGGTGGAAAATCTCTGAAATCTCAGAATCTGAAGCTTGGGGAAGAAGGGGAAAGAACGAGTATCGCTGAGCTACTGGACTAGATCCCAAGGGGGAATCCGATCCGGGGTTGGAAATCACGGGAACTCACGATCAGGGGAAAACCCAGGAGAAGAACTACGCTACAACTACAGCTAGGGCTAAATGGATATGTTGGCAAATAGCATATGCCGTTCTATTGCACTCGGCGCATATATCTGAGTACAGACAGTCTTAGCTTAAGTGCAATTACAATAACCCATCCAGATTAATGACAGATTAATCCTAAGCAAAGTAACTCACTCCTCAGCTAAGAATACCATTACTGAAACTAGTGGAAGCCTTAGATGCATCCGCCACTTAATCCTGACCGTTGATCAATGTATTGGCTGGAACGATGAAGCGGTATTTCTTCAGACTTAGTCTCTCCTTTTGCTTCAGAATATCAGCTGGTTCTGACAATTCCTCCCCCTTGGCAGCAAACTTGTCCTCAAGTGCTTTGATCAAGAAACAAAGATTGAATTGTTTGTGAATAAAATTCAGGAAATGTCCCTTGATGAAGTCCGCCTCCTCCCAAGAAGCATCTTCAGGAAACAAATTGACCCCTTGTGCCATTGAACATTTCACTGTATTGAGCAAGTTTTCATCTAGTAGAATGTTAGGACCTTGCTTTTCAGGCTCAAAAGCCCCTATTGACCTTGCTGCAATCACATCCCATTGATAGCATTGCTGAAAGAGGTCAGTGATTTCTTTCTGTCTTGAGTCAAAATTAACAAGACCATTCTCGATATCTTCTGCCCAATCCTTCTCTAGTAGTTTGGCTACCATTGTAACTTTGTTCCTCTGGTTAGGTGTTTCAGCAAAACATTTCATAGAAGAAATATCAACAACTGTTTTACAAAAAGTCACAACTGGATCTTCAACCTTCACTTCTACCTCAGAATAAAGCTCTCTCTGGTCCTTCCTTATGGAATCTAAATACAACTCACCAGTTTCAAGTATAATGTGTTCTCCTGACTCTTCTACCTTAGTAATAGCCGGAGGATAGCTCTTGCTGATTTTACGAAGACATTCCACCATCTTAGGGAGTTCACTTGGGTTAAGAGGCTCAGCTGTTAATTTTACAGTAGGTAAGGTATTGAAATGTAGTGGTCTGAATATATACTCACTTTCATCCATGTTCATAGGGCATATAGTTGCAGTTTTCATGACTGATGTATCTTCGACCACAATGAGAACCCAAGAACCAGCAGGTACAGACCCATGGTGGTGGTTTTTACTCAGATTCAACTCAAGGAGATGCTCAAGATCATCAGCAGAAGCAGGAACTGGTCCAGAGAATTCATTGTAGGAAGGATCCATTCTGTCCGCTTTGATGATGCGACCAAGTTCAGAGGGAACTCCACTTTTAAAATTGTTCGAAGATAGGTTCAAATAAGTCAAACTCTCCAGAAAAAGTAACTTTACAAAAGAAGCCAAATAACCAAGTTCGTCATTGAAAATCTTCTGGCATTCTGCAAGATCAGGAAGAACATATGCCAAAAGCTCTTCCCAGCCTTCTTTAGTAAGCTCCATATATCTTTTCTCAAATTCTTCTAGTAATGGAAGTGACGTCATGAAATCAGCATCGGATATCGTCTGTTTCAATGCTTGTTCAGCTGCAACAATAACATCCTTGTTTGGTACAATAATGATGCAAGACAGCCTATATGGTCTTCTATCCTCATTTGTAGCAGTATAAACCAGTGCTTCAACGATATTCCTTTCTAGGGAATGCTCAGCAACATCTTCATTTGCTTCATTTGTGTTTCTTTCTAAAGAGTGTTCCTGGCAGGCCACTACCTGAATTACTCCCCTGTGCTTTGTCACTCCATCAATCGGCAAGTCACCACAGGCTACCCTCTCATGCCTTAAGCTTAAAAAGGAAGGGAAGACCAGACCAGGACAATCACAGAGCATGAGCTCTTCTGAAATTATCAGTATCTGAAAATGCCTGGTCTTGCCAGGTGTAGAGGTTACACCGGTTCTCTTCTGACCCACCAAAGCATTGATAGTTGAACTCTTCCCAACATTTGGATAACCAACAAATCCAACAACCACATGTTTGGGTTGACCCAAGACCGAATCAGAAGAACTAGAATCATGATCCTCTCCAGCAGTTGATGCTACCTTTTGACTCA
Source organism: Dendrocalamus latiflorus (assembly GCA_017311315.1). Taxonomy (NCBI): domain Eukaryota; kingdom Viridiplantae; phylum Streptophyta; class Magnoliopsida; order Poales; family Poaceae; genus Dendrocalamus; species Dendrocalamus latiflorus. The sequence goes on along the minus strand of CM029670.1, from coordinate 1,709,459 downwards.
CAATATACTGCACTTCACCCTGCAACCTCACCAGGAGTTCATCTCGGCCATATATCTTGGTGTAAAGAACTGGTGTATTTGAGTCTTCCATGGAGTAGCCGCTTATCTTTTTACCCTCTAAAGCAACGGTAGCAGCTTTAACAGACCAGAATAGATAGAGAATATCATGTTTCTTAAAGTGTTCTGCCCATTTTTGCCTGATTTTCAGGGGTAACAGATCAGCCACTGTCTTCAGATCACCATTTTCTGACAAAAACCTACCAACTGGATCACCAGATTTGTAATCCTCTTCCTTTGCTAGCCATCCATAAATATACTTCCCATGTTGATTTGTCTCATTCCAATCCTTGGTGAAAAAGACAACTGCATAGCCAGTATACCCCTCAGCACAATACACAGCATTAAATTGCAAGGGATTGAACTCAGCTAGCTGCCTCATCAGATTGGCTCCATAGTTTATGACATGGACATATGTTTCTTTGTATATATTACTGACATACCAGAGTTTCATGGCATAGAAATTTTGAGCCTCAGTTAAGATATGAAAAACAATGTTTCCTGGCTCCTTAGAACTGCTCATTGTTGAGTTCATGCGAACAAAAGCTGCAAGAACATTCTTAGATAGTATAACATACTTGCAAGCAGAAATTTCATCTGCATCCAGTGAAGAGAATTTGAAATACTCTAACGTCAACCTTATAAAGTATCCATGGTGATTTTTAGGCAACATCTGAGCCTCGAGATTATAGAGGACTGCACCCTGTTTCATATGAAAATGAGCTCCATATCGACTCCGGGATAATCTTAGGACCACACAAGAGGAGAAAACCTCGAGTTGCAGCTTAAGTTCCTCCAGTCCCCTGTTCCTAACTGAGAAAGCATACAAGTGAGGCTCTCTAACAATAGTATCCTGAGTGGCATTTTTGTGTGTATAGCTCTGCTTTCCACCAAAAGAAAACCAGAAAACAGAACTCACTGCACCCTCCTTGTAATGTTTCACTTCCACACCAGGCCTCAAGAACTCAGCAACAGTACAGCAGCATTTGACATCCCGACTTATAATTCTTTCACCTCTAACATTGACAAAGTTACGCAGCTTGTCTGTCGGGCAAACCCACACCAGAAGTGTCTGGCCATTCCTCCAATCGCACTGACTTAACATCTGATTGTCCTCAAGCTGACAATCTGTGTACAACAGGATCTGTTTGCTCATGAGAAGTCCCACCTTCCGTTCGATCTCCTCCTTGACATCAACAGCACTATTGGATTTCTTCACATTGAGCTTGATGTTCTTTCCAACCGAGGAAATCTTGACAGATATTTGCATCAATTGTCTTTCTGCTTCAGCTTGGGGTGAGACAATTTCCACATTATCCTCTGTAACAACATTAAAACTAAGCCTATGGCCACTGGTTTCAATTCTGCCCCATTTCATATTTTTCGACTTTGATCCGGGATCCCAAATACGGACAACCCTTTCAGTATCACCAGTGACAAGTAAGGATCCTGTATAATTCATAGCCAGTGCACAAACTGATTCTTTGTCCTTTACAGTAGATACAAGCTTGACTTCATGAATCAAAGTACTGTTAATTGGAACTACGGCAAGGTCCTGCTTCAACTCAATAAAACCAATTGTATGTTTGCACTTGTGCCCACAGAACCCTTTATACCCGCAGTACTTGCAAACTCCTGGAGTAAATGGTTTCATTGTTGTCTCCTTTTTCTGAACTGCAGCTTCCAATAAAGGTTCTACTCCATTAAATTCAGGGGAAGCAATATAGAAACTATGGACCCTATCATTGCTGGAATAGGATTTCCACTGTCTTGCCAAGTCAGGTTCACTATTAGGGTTCAAATTGTTGAGAGTAGGAGAAGCAACAAAAGCATGCGGCAATGGATCAACATCCCAACCAGTGACAACTACAGAAGGACCAGTGGGAGGGAATTTGAAGTTACCTTCGGGTGTTCTCATCAATTGAATTCCTTGAATACTTTCCAGATTACTCTGCCTCAGATCTTTCATATTTCTCGCTTCAACTACTCTAGCTTGAGAATTTACTAACCTTTGCACTAAAATTTCCATCCGGTTCAATTGATCCTTGATGCCGGACATCTCCTTTCGCATATCTCCCATCTCTTGCCCCAGTACATCAACCTTATATTCCATTGCTTCTTGCCGCGCAGCAGTGACTTTCGACGCCTCCAATTCATTCCGCGCCATAGATTTCGTCATCTGCTTCTGGATCGATGCGCAAGCTCAGGGATTTTACCACGGAGCAAGTCCGGAACCCTCACCGCACATCAATCTTGCCGCCGCCGCCGTCGGATGAAAAGGGGATTTTACAGAGAACCGAGTTCTCCAACCCAATCGCCGACCTTGCCGCCGAGGATTGATAGGCTCTGATACCAATTTGTCAGATCCCGGGGAAAGAATCCGAACGAGAGGTGGAAAATCTCTGAAATCTCAGAATCTGAAGCTTGGGGAAGAAGGGGAAAGAATGAGTATCGCTGAGCTACTGGACTAGATCCCAAGGGGGAATCCGATCCGGGGTTGGAAATCACGGGAACTCACGATCAGGGGAAAACCCAGGAGAAGAACTACGCTACAACTACAGCTAGGGCTAAATGGATATGTTGGCAAATAGCATATGCCGTTCTATTGCACTCGGCGCATATATCTGAGTACAGACAGTCTTAGCTTAAGTGCAATTACAATAACCCATCCAGATTAATGACAGATTAATCCTAAGCAAAGTAACTCACTCCTCAGCTAAGAATAACATTACTGAAACTAGTGGAAGCCTTAGATGCATCCGCCACTTAATCCTGACCGTTGATCAATGTATTGGCTGGAACGATGAAGCGGTATTTCTTCAGACTTAGTCTCTCCTTTTGCTTCAGAATATCAGCTGGTTCTGACAGTGGGGCGGCTAATTCAGTGGTTGGTGTGGCGGTTGTTCTAGGATCTCAGTTGCCGCGCTCGTTTGGTAGCTCGGTTGGGTGCTCGACCGAAAATTTGGGTTTGGAGTCGTGGGAATGGTGGATTCAGGGCTCGGTTCGACTTGGTGAGTATGTCTGGCGATTTCGCTGCCCTCGCTTTACTGGTTAGCTGGAGTCTTATCTAGGAATGCAGAGCTTAGATTATCTGATGCCATGAATCCGTGCCTTGGACGGCTCTTGGTTCTCTTCGATGGAAATCTGCCAATTTAAGGCTACAAAGAGGTTTTCTACGCAGAAACTCGCTACATTTTCTGGCCCTTTTGTGTCAAATGGCACTGCTTCCGTAGATAGATCTGTTGCTAGAGAGGAAAAATTTCTTGGTTTAAGGAATGCTTTTGGAGGAAATTGAGATGATAAGTAGTTGAGTGTCCTTGGTTCATATTTTATTGTTTTGAGATATATACGATAGTGAGTTTTCTATGTACTTGTTCTAGCCTTTTTTTGACAGGGAGTTGTAGCCTTATTTTGCACCGAACTTTCTGATCTTGGTTAGCGAACTCATGTCAATGTATCCTCCTTTACTGGAAAGGCTCATCCCTGAACTTTTGTTGCTTGAATGAAGACAATTCCTTCATTGCTGTGTTTGGTTCATACATATCCTATTTATGCAGAGAAAATAACATGTTTCGCCTCTTCCCCTACCTTTGTTGGGAGAGGGTCTTGGTAGTTTTAGTTTGTGTTCATGGCTCTATCTTTATTATTGTGTGGAAGAAAGCCCTTTCTTTTGCTGGAAATGGCTTGTCTTTTTAGAACTAATTACTGCCAGTCCAAACATATTTAAGCCACCATGTTAACCATATTAATTAGACAATGCCTGCTTATGGGGTAACAAACATCAATATAGGTTACGAGGAACATATACCATCAACATTTCTGGTGGTTTTAGCAAAAAAAAGAAGACTTAAAAGAGAGTATTGATACTAATATCATATTCTAAGTCTGATTCTTTCTCATAAAATAATGGTATGTTCATCGAGATGGAAATGTTTACATGGCCTGCACATCTATCTTTAAGTACACATGGACTTTCTGAATCTTCTTCTCCATTAACATACGCTATCTCTACCTATATTTGCATCTTTTGAGGACGTGTGGATCATGTGCTGTTCACATTAATTTTGTAGATTTTTCTGAGTGCATATCCATTAGTTGTATCTGTTCCTGGTCAATACACAACATATTCTTGTCTTAAAGAGGATGCTGACTGGTTTACTGTACTGTTTCTTGGCAGGACTTTTGGAAGATGCTTCAAGGAAACTTTTGTTCAATTTCTTGGTTGTTGTGTTGACTCTGGAATTTATCACTGTGATCAATTCGATTGCCCAAACGTCAGCTCTAAAAATGGATGCTCCTGCTATGTCTCCATCACAAGGTTGGAGACCAGTTCGGTCCATGGTATCCCAAGCCAAAGTTGACACAAGTATTTCAATGCGTCAGCAAAGACAACAGAAGCTATATTCATCATCTGTGCACCCTCCTATCTCAGCGCCGAGCTATAGCTCCATTTCTGGTGCTTCTGACCTCTCCTTTTATTCCTCAGACCTGTCAGATCCTTTGGTGCAGCATAACAGACGCTCAGCAGTTGATGTTCCTGCTCATGTAGATGCTGCCCCTCCTGATGCAGCTTTGAATACTAGTGCAGCTCCTTCTGGATTAGTGCAACCCCCAGTATCTCCTCACAATGGTAAGTTTGATTGCTAGAGCCTTGGAATCATTTAATTCGAAATGATTTCATTATTTCAAGCATGACTTTAAATTACATAAATCCATTGCATGAAGGGGTAGGCATCTGGTTATTCAAGAACATATGTAAAGTGATGCTTGTGCAATTAATTATTATTTGGCCTCCTCCTTATCTGGGGCAATAGCTTTTTATGACTGATCGTAAGCACCAGATGCTAGCAGCTTCCCTACATAGCACATAAATTATGTAAGTTTGTTAGCTTGCTAATTCAAGCATTATATTTCAAACTTACAATGCATCAATTTGGAGTCGTGACTGGTGAGAAGAACTTTTTTGTGATTTTTAATTACACAGAAACAGAGCACTGAATTTGAGTAAAACATACAGTTTTTTTGCTGATCAAGCAAGTGCTTTTAACATAAAGTTATTTTGTTTGCTCATTTAAAGTTAAAATCAGGAATGCTAACTCTATTACACATATCCACATTTGCTCATTGGAATGTACATATACTATTCTAGGAAGCAGAGACCTTAGACCTTAGATCTGCGGCACACCTTGAATGCTTGGAGCATTCTGTAATGCTCAATAGCTGTGGCACATCTAACTCTTTGACTGCTGGTGTCTGACCTGAAACTGGCTGGTTGCTCAGTAAACTTGTTGCCTGTCTTGAAAGGTTGTCATACCATCTTGTGTGCCAGTTCACACTACAGGCTGGCAACCTACATGGGAACTTCATATAGGGGTCTAAGCCAAACTGTGGGCTTTGTCTCATGTGTAGAAATTTGACACACTCCTTCCATTCCTGCGAGCTATTGCTACCCTTGAACACCTGGCTTCTGCTTACATTCATAAATCTTCCATTTTGCTGCTCCTACTGAGAGATGACCATTCGGGCACTCTTTGCCCTGTTCAGCTTATTTGACCCAAGTACCCAACTATACAACCCTGTTTTATGGTCACATTAAACTATAAGCTACAGAATGCAAATTCAGCAAACTGCATTTTTTGTCTCTGTCGGTGGGAAGAATAAGTAAACGATGATGTGAAGAGTGTTCTGTGAAAATTGTGTATGCTACAAATATGGATGTTTTCTTCTAGAATAACATTTTGATGCTTGAAACATGATTGGTATATTCTTGTTTGCTTATAGAATATGGTTGATTCTATATGGTGGAAATTCAACTAATGTTTTCTTCATCTCTTACTGGAATGAATCACACTGTATTGTTGTGCCATCTGCCTTACATAAAATGCTTAAGCTACTGTAGAATGGCCTCTTTTTTCTTTCAGTTGTTTCTACTTTCTAGCTCTCTTAAGTCAGCCTGGTGAGGTTTAACCCTACCACTTGCCCCTTTTATTTGCCATTTGGATTTTTGTTCACTTTCCCCTTTTATTTGCCATTTGGATTTTTTGTTCGGGCATATTTACTCCAAATCTTTTGGTTATGGATAACATTAACTTCAATCATAGATGCTTTTAATTTACTTCTTACATTTGCTCTAAATATGCTGTCATTCCCATTATAATTCACCTTCTGTTTTACTAGGCTGTTGTGCTCCAAACATGGTACAAAGACGAGGAAGCCGAGATTGTCATTGTGTTTACCCCGTAAGAGTTGAGCTCTTCCTTCGCAATGTTTCCTTGACTTCAAATTGGAGCAATGAATTTCTTGAGGAACTTACTTCTCAGCTCAACCTGCGGGTTACTCAGTTCGAGATTGTAAATTTCTATGTTGTTGGAGCTTCTGGGCTAAATATTACAATGGATATAGCTCCCCACACTGGAATTAGCTTCTCAGCCGATCAAGTTACTGCAATGAATTACTCACTTAGTCTGCATACAGTTCGGATCAATCCTGTACTGGTTGGGGACTACAATCTTCTTAATTTAACATGGTTCAGGCCATTGGCTCCAGCTCCTGGTAATCCTTGTCATCTTGATGTTGTTCTATTGTTACAATGCTGACAGTTCTTTTGTGTGTAGAGAAAACTGTAAGACCACTTCATTTTTGTTCCTTTAATTTTGTCCGTATTGTTTACTTTGTTTGAGAAATTGAGGCATATTTGTAGCACATGATAATACTAGGTATGTATATAGTGTGAACTCTGAAGCACCAACGTGATGCTAAATTAACAGTGCAATTCTTTTCTTTGATGAACTTGGAACTGTTGATGTCGTGGCCTATGATGCATGGACACGGATACGTCGACACTCGACACGACACGACACCGACACGGGGATTCGCCATTTTCCCAAAGATGCCAACATGGCTATATATTTACATAATAATATATACATATGTATCATTTTATATTTTTCTACGTGTTTGTCAAATTGAAATAATGTAAAAGTGTGAAGTGTAAACTACGAATATGTACCTCGAAGATTGATCCACACCTCTTCATTCTTCAATCTTCACTAAGTGAACTCATCGTATGTTCATATTAATACCAGTGATTCAGAATTCCATTAACCTGGGAAAAGAAATAACATGGTCAACAAATTTCAAATTTAGACTTGATTCTTGAACAATCAAAGGCTCAAAGCAATTAAGCAACAACCAACAACACTCCACAATAAAATTGATAAACAATAACAAGTAGCCAAGTTAACTTAAAACATAGAAACTTAAGACAGGGTACAACCAATAGTAGCCAACAGACCAATAAAGTTGAGGTTTAACTTAAGTTACATAACAAACTCAAATTGAAGGTTTATTAAAAATTGTATGAGACTCCTAGACTTCTTGCTCATCCTCATCTTGTTCTGAGTTCACCACAGTAGACTCATCTTCAAAAGACACACTCCAATTATGGTTCGTCAAGAGAGAGATTAGCGACTTCTAGAATGCTAACACTAATTAAAGATTCAAAACTATCTCCTCCAACACCCCACGTTCTAGTTGCCCTTGTTTTATAGGCTTCTGTTCTTCTTGATAGAAGTCTCAAATTATTATGCACAAAGACTAAATCTTCAGCACGCTCAGGAGCTAATTTGTTTCTTTTCATGCTGTTAATAAAGCTATATGTGCTCCAGTTTCTTTCATAGCATGAAGATGAGGCCGGTTGGTTAACCAATTTGAGAGCCAAAGTTTGTAGCACAGGAGTATATTGTCCATTATTTGCTCACCATTTCATTGGATCAAGGATCCATCTGTCAGAAATGGAATTAAAGTTATTGAATTCTCAAGAAAAGTGGAAAATCTTGCATATTCTTCTTCCACTTTCTTGAATTCTTCAAGTACAAGGAAGAACGTCTGGAAACACTTCATTCTCATTTGTGAAATCTCAAGATCCTTGTGTGGGGGTACACGGCCAACACCTTCATTGATCCACTTCTCACCATAATATCTACAAAAGAAAAAAATAGATTTAAAATTTAGGAGAGCTAAAAATGAAATGTTCACAAAAAGCAAATAAAGATTTGTAGTTCACCTTGGATTAAGTGGATGTGCCAAACAATGAAGTGGAGTGTTGCCTTTTGCCCAACGATCAACCAATATGCTCTGAACAATAGAGTAAAAGGTGGGACTCATTATCTTCCTTACCTTCATGCTTATATATTACTTTCTTTACATTCTCAATCATTGCATCCCACATCTCATAAATCTGATGAAGACATGGTATGTCGGTGTCCGCCACACGTATCATTTCATAGATTGGCTCTACGAATTCAACAATGCAGTTCACCTTGTCCCACCACAGATCATTGAGTACTTTGTCTCTAACAAATTGTGCCATTCTTGTATTGTCGCCTCTGTAGGTCTCCCATTTGTCACTAATCACCATACTTTGGAGAGCCCTCTTGACCATGCAAAACCGGTTCAACATGACCACAACTGAGGCAAACCACGTTTCAGCAATAGCAAGTAACTTCAGCTTGATAAACTAATTAAACATTGACAACCTTGTGCCATGGTTCATTATGAAATTCTTGATAATATTGGCATCAACAACAATTTCAGTTATCCAATGGCAGTCATCAAAGTCTAATACCTCAACATCAATCCTTAGCATTTTAGTAGCACAAGTACTCTCTAGAGTAAGATTGAGAATGTGAACAACACAAGGAATCCAAAAAATGTGATTGTACTTCTACTGAACAATCAAATCCGCACATTTGCAATTTGCAACATTGTCAGTAATGACTTGGACCACATTTCTTGCACCTACTTCAATAACAGCAATCAACTTCACAGCAATGTACTCTTTTGTCTTCACCTCGCCTTCAACATTGACAGCTCGCAAGAACATTGGCACACTCTCAGAAATAACTAGAAAGTTAAATGAGTGGTCACCTCTGTGCATCTAACCATCCATCTGAACCAATGGTTACTCCCATTTTAGACCATGTGCTCCGTGTCCGCTCTAGCCATGGGTGGGTTCTTTTGGGCAGATGATATTTGAATTATGGCTGTTCGTAAGAGATAGTATGCACAGAAAAATAGTCGCATGCGATTTTGGTCAGTACAGCTGAACTCAGTACGCTTTTACTACAATCCTCCTATTGACCCCGCCTTAAAAAACGCATTGTTTAAAAGCTAGTTACAGTAGATAGTACGAGCATAAACTGTCTTTAAGCCAAACTGAACCCACCCAAGGTCTTAATGTGAGCCCTTTCCTGTTGAAGAAGTGTAGCCCTCAACTTGTGCCCAGGAGGGTCATATCCTGACAAGATATGGCTTGTAGCAAAGTTATATTATTCTTGAAAGTGTGGATTTCTTGCAAAGACAGGCCTGCAAATTTTACATAACCAAAGATTAATTGAATTGCAGCTGGTCAGTTCGATAAAATTCAAGCAATGAAACAATGCATTCAAATTGATTGCATACCTTCAGAATAGAACATTCTTGCAATCATAGCCTCCAGCTGATTGCACAGCTCCATGGCCCAAGCTTTCTCCAATGGTGAAGGAGGTCCCCTTCGCTTCTTATTCCCAAACATGGCTGTGAGTCCATGCTTGATGAAGCAACACTAGCAGTACTAGCAGCAACAGTGGTTGGCAAGTGCACATTTCTTGGCCTTGTTTTTGCTAATTCATCTTCAACCTTTGCCATTTCACTTCTAAGTTGAGCAAGGATAGGTACTGTCACCTTAAGACATACCTTGTATCCACCATTAGTAATTTTCAGCAAGTGTACTTTGACTCTAGAGTAGCTATTAGTGCCAACATACTTGCAATACTTGCATCTCCATCTCACATTTCCTCCAGTCGAACCACCCTTATCTAGAATGTCAAGATGATTCTGTAATGGAGCCTTGATGTTGGTTGTTTGCTCCTCTACTAACCACTTGCTGCCATTTTCTAAAACTCAAGAGTGGAAGGAAGAAGAATAAGAAGTCAAGAACTCTCAGATCTAACCTATCTCAGAGAAAAACTCAAGAGAGAATGGATGGTAACCAATGAGAGAACTGAGAAGTGAGAAGCACTCACCGGTGAGGAGGTTGTCGCCGGTCGCCACTCGTCGTCGAGGGGATCGTCTGGAGGGGAGGGTGCAGTTTTGGAGAGGAGGCACGTCGCTCTGGAGAAGTGGAGATCGATGGGTGCTTAGTGGCTAGGTTTTCCTTTAATTTGGCTGAGGTGGACTAGGCCATTAGGGGTGAAATCGGGTCGGATACGGTCGGATCTCACCTTTCCCATATCCTAACCCACATTTTCTAATCGGATTCGGGTCGAATACGGATAGTATCGAATACAAATACAAATACGGATAATGTCGGGCACAAATATGGAACAAATACGTACGAAGACGAATACGGACACTATCGGTCACGAATATTTATTCGGATATCAAGTCGATGCAACAACCATTTTATACCACATAGACAATAGCAATGCAACCATTCCATACATCCATAATGCAACAATTTACATGAATTGCTGATCTTGCACATTTTACTAGTGCATGGTGCATTAACTGATTACTAGTCTACATGAATTGCTAATCTTGCACATTTTAAACAGCATTTTGTTAGGCATAACTAGATTATCAAAGTTATCAGTTTTTCCGAAAAAGTCATGACATTACCACTTTGAGATCGACATGCTATCTAGTATCATAGTTACCATACATGATAGAACCTATAAACTGGTATTTAATCGATACAAAGTTCCCTCTTGTGAGAATGATGTGGTCAGATTCCATTATAACTATAGCAAGCTACTAACTGCCATTGTGAATGCTGAACACTTGCATTAAACTATCACTAGCGAAACTAAAGTTATCTTGCCCTATAACCAGGAGTCCAGGACTAGGTAAGACTAGATGAGTTGCTATTCTTACACATTTGAGGCAGCATTCTGTTAGGCTTAAGTCTTAACTGGACTAGCAATAGGAAGACTCATTATTATGTGCCCAAATAGGAATTTGAAATTTACCCATGAGAACCGCCCGCCATGGAGTTTGTTGTCAGTCCCAGCCAAAATTGAATCCAGTGGAGTAAGCTTCAGCAACCTTGGTGCAACGATCCTATTTCCCATACGCCCACTGAACCCAGTCTTTTCTTGGTGCAGCAACCTTGGTGCAGTAATCCGGGTAATACCCGAATAGTTAAGCGGGTAATATCCGAATTTTATACCGGATAATCCGTATCCGTCGGATACCGACCTCCCAAACCCGATACCGTATCCGCCAAAAAATACCCGTATTCGGATTCGATACCCGTATAAGTTTCCGGGTACCCGAATTTACGACCCGAATTTGACCCGCTTTAATATGGGCGGGCGAGCGGGCGGGAAATACCCGGCCCGTTTTCACCCCTATAGGCCATGTCACATATGTGTTGCATAAGTGTTGAAGCCATGTTGGAAATTAAAATGATTCATTTTCGCCATTTAATTGTCTAATATGTGACTGACACGTATCAATAGTGTGTCGGTGTTGACAGACACTGATATGACAACAAACCTACGTGTCGGTGCTACATAGGTCGTGGCACAAAAATGATACTTGGTGATACGATATTTCCTACATACATATAAATGACCTTTCTTTTGTATGTGTATCCTATTTACTGTTAACTTTTTTTTTTTTTGACAATTTTCCTTTCCTAACTTCAATGTATATCTTCCACTTCAATTTTTCAGCTCCAGCATCGACGATATCACCTAAGGCCTCTCCATCTACAGCATCTACCTTAGCAAGACCGAGTGAGGATAGCAGCAATGACAGACACTTGGACCTGATTACTGTCATTTGCATATGTATCGGTGCTCTAATTGGTGTCTTGGTGATTGTTTTATTTATTTGCTTCTGTGCATTTAGGAAAGGAAAAAAGAAGGTGCCTCCTGTTGAAACACGTAAGTATCAAGTTAACTTTTTTCTGCTGTATTCTTTGGAAAAAATATCTCATATAGATTTGTTTTGTTGTATGTGATGTGATTAGATGATCTGCGAAAATTTTTAACTACACTACATGCAAAAAGTCGCAAAACTTTGCATTATTGTTTATATCCAACTTGTTGAATGTGCACATAGTTTTCCCCTTATTGAGATTTGTGTCAAAACTTTTTTAAGCAGAGGTGAATGAGTTATCATGGTAAATAGAAGTAGAAGGTTTGAATCTTAAAACAATCTGAGCTTGGATGGCATATTGGTAGAGATGGCAACGGGCATAAACCCGCTGGGTATTGCTTTCCCAAACCCGTGCCCATGAAAGTTGGATGTGCCCGCTAAAAAACCCATGCCCGTGACGGGTGCAGATTTTTGCCCAGACCCATGCCCACTGGGTTAACGGGTACCCACGGGTCGCCCGTCGGGTCAGTAATGCGAGCTGCAACAATGGTCAATGGAGAGGAGGAAGAAGTTCACCGGCCATCTTCGTTGGAGTCGGAGGGCAGCGCCATGGCCAAGGGCTTACTGCTGCGATGCGCGTTGACTGCGGCGTGGGGGCGGCGGGCTGAACTGGGGAGGAGTGAGTAGTGACCGTGGCCGAGTGCTAGCTAGGGTTAGCCGTATGGATAATGGGACATTGCCGCATTGGATTTGGGGGCTTGGGGCTAAATGGCTAATGGGCTATGGGCTGGGCTGGTTTGCCTAGGAGGCTGGGAGCCTGGGTTTATAACTCCTATGGATCGGGTTTATATTACCCATGGGTTTACGGATTTGGGTACTATAGGAACGTACCCGAACCCGGCAGACCCGATGGGTTGGGCTTTTTGCCCATTAAGAGACCCATGGGTTAGGAAATTGACCCAGACCCATGCCCTAATAGAGTAAAAACCCACCGGGTATCGGGTTTCGGGTACCCATTGCCATCTCTAATATTGGCCTTAGTCCAAGCATTAGTGTTGTCGATGGTAGGGGTATCTTGTCTGTCTCGTTTTGGTGGTGGACAACAACCATGATATTTAACACCCAGGCTATATGGAAAGGCTGGCACAAGAAAACCTGCTCTCTGAATAGTAAATTCATTGGCATTGGTCATCATTCACTAATAAGTGCAGCCTTCAAATAATGTTAGTATGAAACATGGAATGTTCACTGTTGGCCCAACATGCTTTGGTTCACCCCTGTCCGTCCCACTTTCCTTTTAATGGGAAGTGAACAGGTTCTCAGTTCTAATTATCTAGAGAGAATTCGTGGCTCTTGTCAAAATATGCTTATATGTAAGACAATTGTTGACTAGATCAAGCTATTGTAAATTGTGACTATATTATTTGCATCAAATCACAATAGTGGAAGCATTGCAGAGAATTGGCCTATGTGCCTAACCATATAGCATGGGGAGGGCACTTTGTAGCTTGGGTTTCAATCGGGCAATAGATTTGAACTAAGGTCTTAATGGCTTGTCATGTTAAGAGAAATGCATCACATTTGTGCCCTCTGAAATGTCATAATATATTTCTGGTTGTAGTTCTTTGAAGATTGTTAGACAAGGACATGAGAGTGGAGGCAGATACTGTATCCATAGTTCCCCATAATTCACTCAGTTTCTTAGCAAACTTAAAGTGATGATTTAGTTTATTTGGATTCTTTCCCAGTGTTTATTATGTATGTTTTTAGCAGCAATTTTATGTGCATTAACCTTGTCAGTTCTTCTGTACAGCCAAGCAAAGGACACCAGATGCAGTTTCTGCAGTGGAATCACTTCCTCGCCCCACAAGCACAAGGTTCCTTGCATATGAAGATCTGAAAGAAGCAACAAACAACTTTGAGCCTTCAAGTGTGCTTGGAGAAGGTGGTTTTGGCCGTGTCTTTAAGGGGGTACTAAGTGATGGCACTGCTGTTGCTATAAAGAAGCTTACTAGTGGAGGGCACCAAGGAGATAAAGAGTTCCTAGTTGAAGTGGAGATGCTGAGCAGGTTGCACCACCGGAACCTCGTGAAACTCATTGGTTACTATAGCAACCGCGAGTCATCACAGAACCTTCTGTGTTACGAGCTTGTTCCTAATGGAAGTCTAGAGGCTTGGCTTCATGGTATGGCTAATTGTGCTAACTTCTTTTCTTTCTGAACCATTGCTGCATAGTTTCCAATTTAGTTGCAATCAAAACTAGTCTTTCTATAGGTTAATTTTGATTAGTTGTAAATCTGTAATCAAGGTTCGGAAAACCGGCCGGTAACCGGTGGCAACCGGGAGATGAAAAACCGGTGGTTTTTTATTTAATTCAAATTTAAAATTTTGAATGTAAAAATTAGTTTTCCAAATGATGTTTACATTGTTTAACACTAATGGAATATATTAGGAAGATGCAAGCACCTCCCATACTTGACTTCATGCGTTTTACTATTTATGTATTAGTCTGGCGGTTTTTTATTTAATTCAAATTTAAAATTTTGAATGTAAAAGTTAGTTTCTCTAATGATGTTTACATTGTTTAACCATAATGGAATGTATTAGGAAGATGCATGCACCTCCTATGCTTGATTTCATGCTTTTTGCTATGAATGTATTAGAAATTTTCAATTTCAAATTTGAAAACCCGGTTTTTAGCAGTTTTTGTCTGGTTTTTTGGGCGGTAATTGGCTGGTTTTTGCTATTACCGATTTCAAATTTAAATTTTGAAACTTAAAATTTGACCGTTATTTCCGATTACCGGTTGGTAACCGGTACTGGCCTTTGGCCGTGATTTATCCCGGTAGCTGTTTTCTGAACCCTGGCTGTAATCTTATAATTTCAAGACATCCAAAACATGGCTGATGACTCTTGACTGCCTCTATCAGGCTCGTTGGGTTCTAATTGCCCCTTGGATTGGGACACCAGAATGAGGATAGCACTTGATGCTGCCAGGGGATTAGCATACCTTCACGAGGATTCGCAGCCTTGTGTAATCCACAGGGATTTCAAAGCTTCTAATATATTGCTTGAGAATGATTTTCATGCTAAAGTGTCTGATTTTGGTTTGGCCAAACAGGCACCAGAAGGTCATGCAAATTATCTTTCAACTCGTGTTATGGGAACTTTTGGGTAATCTGAACGTCCTGCCTTGAGCTACACGCCATCTATTTCTGCTCTTCTTTTGCTTCATATATCTGACATGTTTTTCAGGTACGTAGCACCAGAGTATGCGATGACAGGACACTTACTTGTAAAAAGTGATGTATATAGCTATGGAGTAGTTCTACTTGAACTACTTACTGGGAGGAAGCCTGTGGATATGTCGCAACCTTCTGGCCAGGAAAACCTAGTGACATGGGTTAGATTTCTTTCTCTTCTATGCTATATTCAGTTGTTCTTGCATTAGTCTTTTACATCTGAATGCGAATGTTTTAGCACGATAACTATTGAGCAGCCAACCAATTGAGAGTGCTAAGCATGCACGTGCATTAGGTGTTTCTTGATGTCATGAAGGCAGCCAACCAAAGGAGTAAAACAAGTTGGGTGAACGCCCTTTGGTGGAAACTAGACTTGCATGCACAAGAATACATGTGCACTACAGTGCGTTTTTGTGCACATTGTGTGTCAACCTGCATCTATTTCTATGTGTTCTATGTGTACATATATGAGCTTATGCAAATGCCCCCCCCCCTCCCCCGGCGCTCCTCTCTGCTAAAAAGCATAAAGCACACGTTTATTTATACGTTCCATATCTTGCTTGTGTGACTAGGTTGTTTGGTGTGGGCATTTAGATTTTAGAATATCAAATCTCTAGTTATTCCTTGTCCACAAGGCTAAAAAAGTGTCGGTATGGTTAGTGGTTTCTGTGGCCTTGTTCTTGGAAGTAGGCACTTTAGATTATTAAATCTCAATGTATTGAATATCTACGGGACCTGATTATCTATATCACTGCAAAAGTGCATACGATGTTATGTTTGAATGTTATTTTGATCAACTGACTGCAGGCACGGCCAATTCTTCGAGACAAAGATAGACTAGAAGAACTAGCTGACCCCAGGCTTGGTGGCCAGTATCCAAAAGATGATTTTGTGCGAGTGTGCACGATCGCAGCCGCCTGTGTTTCCCCAGAGGCAAACCAAAGGCCAACAATGGGCGAGGTGGTGCAGTCACTTAAGATGGTGCAACGTTCTGTGGAGTTCCAGGAATCTTTACCAACACCGCCTGCACGTCCTAATATCCGGCAGTCATCAACAACCTATGAATCCGATGGCACTTCATCCATGTTCTCATCCGGGCCCTTCTCAGGTCTCAGCCCCTTCGAGACTGAAAAAAATTCAAGAATGGCTATTTTCTCCGAAGATCTTCACGAAGGTCGATGACTACTAGGGGTGGTTGCTGGGCTGTTTTCGCTAGAGCCTCTGACCACCCATTTAAAGGCTGGTGTTGCAAGTGATCTGGCCGGTCATTGGGAAGTGATACCTGTAAATTCCATTTTTATTCATCACCTACAAAAGACTAGATTGTTACAGGAACATTCAGTGGCTTTGTATGAAAGAAATGATTTTGTTCGAAGTTTTTTGTCCATAGCTCGTAGCTCATGAAGGCAGACTTTCGGTGGATGTTGTTGGACATGTAAGGTTTTTGCAGTGGCATGTTATTTTAGGTTGCAACAGGTGAAGCTTTTCCTCCGCCAATACAGATTGACTCTGCAGTGGCTGCACTGCAGGAAGTCGTAGCTAATTGCAGTAGAATTCCATTGGGTGTGGGGAGTTTTTATGAAAAATAAATCATCTCCAGACAACCGGCACGTCTGGCTTTCCTGCCCAACATTGTCGTGATCGTGATCCTCAACATGGTATTTTATACACAAGGTTATCACGATTGTGATTTGTATTATAGTACTTTATGACCCTATGACACTGACGAACCATTGCAATCCTGAATCCTTACAATTACGATCATAATTGTAAATTAATGGTGCAAATCCAGTCTTTAGAATAACGATTTTCGAGGTATGGTTCTACTATGATGCGATCCTACTAACACGAAGACGTTCCAACTTGTATCCCCAGCGTGACAATCTTGGGCAGAAAGACCTGCCCTTTCGGGTTCGAAGCTATCCAAGGGTCGCCACATTTTGGTTGTGTTGTTCGGATTTGGCGTACGTTTGTTTTACTGCCATAGCTTTGGCAAGGTTAAATTACCATTATCATCCTAGTTCCTCCATGTAGGATCAGCTTCATGATCATATTTCGACACTAAACGACGGTAGATTTGAGCGTAAACGTTTTCCTGAACAAACGGCCGGCCCTACAGAACATCCCACCAGAAGAAGGCATGCATGCATGCCTTGCCTCCCGCCAAACACTCCCAATACGTGCTTTCAACCCCTTCTCCCGCGGTCAAGCATGCTCTCCCCCTCTCCTCTACTTTTCCCTTTCACCAATCACCATGCCCTAATGGGCGTAGTCACCAACCCCTCTCCTCCCCTCTCCATTGGCTCTCTCTCTCTCTCTCTCTCTCTCTCTCTCTGCACGCCTGCACATGGCTTACAGAGCTCGCCGCTCATTGCTTGTGCTTGTTCTCGTGGCCGGCGCCGCAGTTGCCGCCAAGGCGAAAGTGTACAGCCCGGCGGACTCGATTCTGCTCAACTGCGGGTCGACGGGGGGCGGCCTGGACGCCGACGGCCGCAAGTGGTTGGCGGACACCAACAACGGAACGTGGCTGGGCGACTCCGGCAAGTCGTCGATCATGGCGGCGGCTGACGAGCTGGACGCGTCGCTGCCGTCGACGATCCCGTACATGACGGCGCGGGTGTTCACCATGGAGACGGTGTACAACTTCTCGGTGAGCCCCCGGGACCGCCACTGGCTGCGCCTCCACTTCTACCCGTCCTCCTACAACGGGATCGCCCCCGGGGACTTCCGCTTCTCCGTGTCCACCTCCACCGGCGTCACGCTCCTCCGCAACTTCAGCGTCTACCTCACCACCAAGGCGCTCACCCAGGCGTACATCGTCCGGGAGTTCTCGCTCCCGCCGGCGCCGGCGGGGTTCATCACCGTCACCTTCACGCCCACGCCGATGAGCAACGTCACCTACGCCTACATCAACGGCCTCGAGGTCGTCTCCATGCCCGACATCTTCAACGAGCCCGCCACGATGGTCGGCTTCGCCGACCAGACCGTCGAGATCTCCGGCTCCACCTTCCAGACCATGTACCGGCTCAACGTCGGCGGGTCGTACATCCCGCCGTCCAACGACTCCGGCCTCACCCGCTCGTGGTTCGACGACATGCCGTACGTGCTCGGGCCGGCGCAGGGGGTCTCCTACACGGCCGGCCCGCGGTTCCGCATCAAGTACCCGAGCGACATCGCCGAGTACGCCGCGCCGGCCGAGGTCTACCTCGGCACCCGGTCCATGGGCTCCGACCCGCGCGTGAACCAGAACTACAATCTGACGTGGACCATGGAGGTAGACGGCAACTTCACCTACGTCGTCCGGTTCCACTTTTGCGAGCTGCTGCTCAACCGGCCGAACCAGCGCGCCTTCGACATCTACGTCAACAACAAGACGGCGCGGTCGGACGCCGACGTGATCGAGATGACGTCGGAGCGGGGCGTGCCGGTGTACAAGGACTACGCGGTGCACATGGCCGACGAGCCCGGGGACGAGGTCATGTGGGTGGCCCTGCACCCGTCGGTGGTGCTCAGGCCGCAGTTCTACGACGCCATCCTCAACGGCCTCGAGGTCTTCAAGCTCAACGACAGCTCCAGCAACCTGGCCGCCCCGGACCCCAAGCCGTCCAAGTTGCTGGAGGAGGCGGAGCTGGAGGCGGGCGACCCGGAGGAGCTCAAGTCCGACGAGCAGGCCAACATGGTGAGGGTGATGTGCGGCACGGCGGGCGGCGCCGCGGCGGTCGGGATCGTCGCGGCCATCTGCGTGGTGGTGTACCACAACAAGAAGAACAAGGAGCCCAGCGGCTGCGAGTCGAACACCTCCGGGTGGCTGCCGCTGTACCACTCCAACACCAGCGGCAAGTCGTCCGGCCACCTCGCGGCGAACCTGGCGGGCATGTGCCGGCACTTCTCGTTCGCGGAGATCAAGGCGGCGACGAAGAACTTCCACGAGTCGCTGGTAATCGGCGTGGGCGGGTTCGGGAAGGTGTACCGCGGCGTCGTGGACGGCGACACCAAGGTGGCCATCAAGCGGTCGAACCCCTCGTCGGAGCAGGGCGTGCACGAGTTCCAGACGGAGATCGAGATGCTGTCCAAGCTGCGGCACCGGCACCTCGTCTCCCTTATCGGCTTCTGCGAGGAGGCCGGTGAGATGATCCTCGTGTACGACTACATGGAGCACGGCACGTTGCGGGAGCACCTGTACAACAAGGGCGGCAACCCGCCGCTGCCGTGGCGGCACCGCCTCGAGATCTGCATCGGCGCCGCGCGGGGCCTGCACTACCTCCACACCGGCGCCAAGTACACCATCATCCACCGCGACGTCAAGACCACCAACATCCTCGTCGACGAGAGCTGGGTGGCCAAGGTCTCCGACTTCGGCCTCTCCAAGTCCGGCCCGACGACGGTGAACCAGACGCACGTCAGCACCATGGTCAAGGGCAGCTTCGGCTACCTCGACCCGGAGTACTTCCGGCGGCAGCAGCTCACCGACAAGTCCGACGTCTACTCCTTCGGCGTCGTGCTCTTCGAGGTGCTCCTCGCGCGGCCTGCGCTCAACCCGGCGCTGCCGCGGGACCAGGTCAGCCTCGCCGACTACGTGCTCAGCTGCCAGAGGAAGGGCACCCTGCCGGACGTCGTCGACCCAGCGATCAAGGGCCAGATCGCGCCGGAGTGCCTCAAGAAGTTCGCCGAGACGGCTGAGAAGTGCCTCGCCGACCATGGCACGGACCGGCCGTCCATGGGTGACGTGCTGTGGAACCTCGAGTTCGCGCTGCAGCTGCAGGACACGTTCGATGGCGGCAGCGGGCGCCGGCCCGAGGGCGACGACGACGCCGGCGGACGCCCGGTGCTCGAGCCGAGCAACAGCATAGGGAGCACCACCAGCGTCACGACGATCGGGACGTCGTCCACGTCCAGAGCGCACGAGACGTGCGTCATAGTGGAGGAGACCGACGACGAGGTGGCCAGCAGCGTGGCGTTCTCGCAGCTCGTGCAACCGACCGGCCGGTGACGCGCGCCTCGCTCCGACGAGCTAGCACTTGTTTGCAAGAGGACGTACAAATGAGCTATGCAGATGCAGTACCTAGCAAAACCAAATCTGCTCTGTTCACTGCTAAATTTTGATTTTTAGCCGGTGCATGTAAGAACTCGAAGATTTTGAAAACTAGATGCAGCCATTAGTGTTTCAAACAGTGTTTATGTCGAGATGAACAACAAACTTAGATCCTTAAAACCATCAGCAGGAAGATAATCAAGGTTTTCCAGACGGGTTCCAATGAACATCATGCAGCCGATTTCTAACCACTAGATGTCCGACGGGATTTGTGCTCCAGCTGTGACTACCGTGTCCTCTCCGGTGAGCCGGCGAGCTTGGCGACGATTAGGATCAAGGTTCACCGCACCCAACCTTAGATTTTGGCCTGTTGGGCAACGCGCCACCAATGACCGTGGGAGGTGAACGTACGATGGCAAAGAAGAGGACGCTCGGCTCAACGCCGTCGATGGGTTAGGCGGTGCATGGCAGGGGAGAGCGGTGGTTGCATCTTCATCAAATAAAAAAGTTACTGAAAATCTCTGTTACAAAATGGTGACATGTCACCACAGGTTGCTTGCAATAAAACTTCTCAAAATATATAGGAAAAACTTTTGATCGGTCACATAGAAAAACAAAGGTATCTTTGTCATAAAAAATACTTATGTGAAATTATATATTTTTAATATATTTTTAGTATATAATAGGCAAATGTATATATAGAACAAGTGTTTCATGCATTCTGGTGCCTAGGCACTCAAATCAATACCTGTTGATGTGCTTTGATATTCGCGGTGTTTGATGTAGGTATCTTTACATATCCATAAAAAGTGTATTTGAAATATCAAACTCCAAAAAAATAAATTAAACTTTAGTTTAACTAATTTGAGCTAGTTTCATGGTATATACTCACCATAACCACGTTAAATCAAAAGTAGTTCTAACGATGATTAAATAATCCATTAAACATAGCTTAATACTCCATTAAGACCCCAAGACCAATATGGTTGTAAACTCCTAAAGACCGTTGCTTGAGTACCTCTAGTCAGAGGGTCACTGTATATTTATTTGACCAGCTGCTACTCGGAGATCTCATGAACTGATACATAGATCTGTCTCCAAGAGAATTCCTCCTGTGCGGTAAATAAATCACATGCTTTATCCTCCTCTCAACCGCATGATGACTCCGCCTTATGTCTCCAACGACAACCGCCTTGCAATTGTCCCCTTGATTCTCTCTCACTAACAATAACCGAAGAGTAGTTATTGCCAAGATACCCTCTCTAACAACAACTGTTCACTTGACTAGACAAAACAAATCGACAAGATGCCTGCTCACATGGCTAACTGACACTTCTTTGATGCTATTTAGGGTTT
Organism: Dendrocalamus latiflorus; assembly: GCA_017311315.1. Taxonomy (NCBI): domain Eukaryota; kingdom Viridiplantae; phylum Streptophyta; class Magnoliopsida; order Poales; family Poaceae; genus Dendrocalamus; species Dendrocalamus latiflorus. The sequence goes on along the minus strand of CM029670.1, from coordinate 1,687,907 downwards.
GACGAGAGAAGACATGAAGAACGACCAACATGAACAAGAAGAGAGAAATAGGGACATATTCTGGAGAATCAAGCAAGATCTCCCTAGCTGGATAATAGATTATAGAGGCAAGAAATAACATTCTAAGGCTAGTAGCGTCCCTTTTATACTCTCTCATCGAGAGCATCTTATAACCAGTTCATAGCAATAAATATCATCCTTATTCTCCTTCTACATCCTTCTGAGGGACAGCCTTTTTTCCTGCAATTCGTAAGATCAGCAATTTGATCATCGACAAGTTCAAACTAGTTTGAATTGAACTTAAAACTCACTTATTATAAATATCAAGAGTATAAAATGTTTTATACCAAAACTCTAAAATTTGTCGCCATGTTTGTGTTGGATTCTGCTTAGAAAAGTCAAAATCTAATATGAACACCAACTTCTCGAAGCGACTTCTTCACTCCTCTCGCTACCATCTCATTTCGGGGATAAGATAGGGGGTCATGAGTGCATCATACATCCACTCCTCTTGCTCCCGTCATGCACATGCATCTCTCCCTTATTTTTCCACCGCTCACCCTCCTTCTAAAAGCCACTACTATTTATTTTGAGCTAAAAGTTACAAGTCATAGCCAAAAACCATTAGCAAAATCCAATACAAACGATCCCTTTATCGATCATATGCGTATATTAGACGGTTCTTGATGTAGGTGTCCAGGCACCCAGGTACTTTATGTAATTTACCTATATATAGTATAATTAATCGGGACGCCATGGTGTCTTGGCAGTATAATCTAAAATAGGTATTTCCCCTATGTATTGCATACAAAAAATTTAAAATTTTTCTGATATTGAATTTAACTAGTTTACTAATTAGTTCAAACAAATTTGAACTGAAATAGGACACCATGATATCTGGCACCATGATTTTAAATGCGTGAATTTAATCCAAACTTGGGTATATATTTCAAAAATTTTAGTTTTATGGTATATAACTGTTGTAGGGGTGGCCCAACCCCCTGTGACTGGGCCGTGCAACTAGTCCAACATGTAATAGGCCCAATAGTGTAGAGGAATATAACAGTGTAAATATACCAGTGTACCCCCATCCTTTGTAAATGCTAAGGGGGTAGAATGGGGATTTCCCATTCTACCCCACTCACATATATATAAGCCCCCAGGAGGGGCAAAGGGGGGATCCTCCTCTCATTTTCACCAAGACTCCCACAGGCTTGCTCTCCTCTTCCTCCTCACTAGTCCCCTCTTTCCTGTTTAGCCCGTAGCTACGACAGATGGCGCCGTCCGTGGGGAGCGACTAGAAGTTGCGTATGGAAGAGGTTCCTCTAGCATTCAACAAAAGATAAGTTGTTCGTTCGTTAAAAATTTAGCCATTTTGATTGCAGAGGTGTAGAGGTTTTGTCTACATACGTCGATCTGTTTTGTAGATGCGGTATTGAATAGATCTAATCGTATGAGCTTTGCCTGTATACTCCGCTCCGCTTTTTTAGATAGTGTATCGAGTAGATCCAGTTGAAGCGTCCAGATCCACGAGGTTGATTGGGTGGCACAGGCCGATGTCTCCGCGCGCGGGGGCGAACATCGGCCACGCGGGAGGAGTACAGGAGCTGTGACGTCGACGCGTACTGCCCGGTGGAACAGGGACCTGCGACTCCTGCATCCCTGTGCACGCCGACATCAGACTCCGCGGCGCGAACTGCGTAAGGAGCTGTATATATATCCCCTCATGCATATCCAAACACAAAGCCCCATGCGTGCAGACACAAGCGTCATGTCCATGCGGGAGTTCTCGTCGGCAACCGCATGCGTAGGATTTGGAATCAAGTCGAAGAGCCAGCGCACCATCGGCCTCCGCGAGTCGACTCCGGGTGGGCCCACGAGGTCCCGGGTCTCCGCGCCACGCCATCGAGCCTCCGCGCGAGTCGGCTCCGTGCAGGCCCGCGAGGTTTCCGGTCTCCGTGTCAAGACACCGAGCCTCTGCGCCGAAACTCTCCATCCATCCGTCCATGCATGCTTAAGCTTCGCAAGCTCTCCATCCATCCGTCCAGGCATGCTTAAGCTTTGCAAGCACCCATTCATGCATGCTTACGGGAAATATCCATGCATGCACAAAGGCACGTGCAGAGGAGCCCCAGTCCAAGCACTCGCGCATGCTGTCCGTACATGCCTCTCCCTCCACGGCGTCCTCAACCGACGCCGCGTTGCTCTCAACGGCGCGGGTTCCTGCGGTAGCTTGTCAGCGTGTGGTCAGCGGAGTCCGGGGAGGCTTCGCCTCGCAACCTCGCGACGTCTTCGCCGGCCCCCGCTTGGCCACGGGGTGGCCTCACTGGCGTTCGTTCGGCGCACCCGTCCGCGCCAAGGTCTGCAGGTGAGAGGTGAGCCGAGGTCGCTTCCACGCCGGCCCTCGCTGTAGCTCGGGGACGGCGTCTTCCCCAGGGAAATTATGTCTCGGCTTCCGTGCGGCGCAAACTCCACGCCCAAGCAGGACCTTGCCTCCGCGAGCCAGGCTTCGCGCGGCGTTCCACGTCCTCGACTCCGACGGCTACAGGTTCAGCGACGTTTACGCCTGGGAGCTTCCGCGTCGCCGACACCGCTCGCCAGGAAGACGAGGCCGGGGCCCGGTTCGCTCCTGCGCTCTGTGCCGCGTCAAGGCCCTCCCCGAGGTGTCAACAGCATCTGGGCTGCATGGAGGGAAGGACTGCGCAGAGGCTCCGTTGGCCGAAGACTCCACGTGCTGGCCGCAGTCTCCGCACCCTTCGCCGAGACGTCCGAGGCCGACCATGCGTGCACGAGCCTCCGCATTGCAGCTTACGCGCGGGGACAACGTCGAGCTTCCGCTGCACTGCAGTTTCCGCACAGGGCTAGCGCTCCTCTGTGTTGCAGGCACAGTGCCGAGCTCCATATGGCCCGCGCGTACTCCGCGCTGCCGAAGACGAGGAAGTGGACTTCGCGCATCCGCAGGCAGGCTCCGGCCTCTGAGATCTCCTCCGACCTCCGCTCGTCTCCGCGCTGCCGAAGACGAGGAAGGGAACTCCGCGCAGACAAAGCATCGGCGAACTCGGAGTCTTCGGCGAGTCCCTCGGAGTCTACGCCGACCTCTCCGGAGCCTTCCCCGAGCTCTTCGGAGTCCTCGCCTGGGTCTTCGGAGCCTCCGCCGCGGTGTCTGTAGCCTTCGCATCGGTGTCCGGAGTCTCCGACGAGCTCATGCAGTCTGCAAGGCGTACGCCATGCACGTACACGAGCAGGCGTAGCGAGACTTCTACCTCCATGTTCTGCAGGAGTTCCAAGCCGGCCCTACACACGCGGAGAAAGTGATGTGGCAACCGCGGCGGCACGCCGCGGTGGGGTTCCGCCCGGCCAAAGTCCGCCCCCTACTCGCCCGTCAGGCCGGCGGCGGAGGCAACGCTCTGGACCGTGGCGGTGCCGGAAGCGAAAGCGATGATCCAGCAAGCTTCGTTGGAACCCGAGCAGCCTGCCGGCGATAGCTCGCCAGCTCCAGAGTCTTCACCGGCTTTCGCCTCGACTCCGCGACAACTTCGCCAGCCCTCGCTTCGACTCCCGGGAATATTCGCCGGCCTCCGCTCAGCCCGGGGCGACTTCGCCGGCATTCGCTCGGCGCGTCCCTCTGCGTTGGCTCACCTCCGCATGCTGCAGGGCTCCGTGCGTTGGCAGGAAGGCGCGTGCATGGCGTATACATGTGTGCATGCATATAAAGAAACTGCAATCAGAGCACTTGACTCACGGCGTCGGCTTCGCATCTCACGTCGAGGCCTCCGCTAGCTCTGCGTAGCCAGGGTCTCCGAGCCTACGGAGCCTATTCTGCGTCGCCACCGCCCCACCTGGTACGCACTGCACGTAATTGCCCACGAGGCTTTACTAAATTCCCGCTGCATTCCTTGCGTACATGGCATTGAAAAATGGTTGGTCGCCATATCATTTTGTGAGACTGCGCTTCCATTCTCAGAGCATTTGATTTGGCCATATTTACTACTCCAGTTTTGGCCTGTTCTGGGTCATCGCAGCGTTTAATGATTTTCTGGTACTGCGTTCTGGAGCGCTTCATTGTCGCAAGTCTTTGGCCATTTCTTTCGTGCCTCTGTTTTAATCCTCATTTTTGTTTTAAATCGCACGATGGCCTTGCGCCTCGGCGCACTCTACGGAGTATAAATAAGACGCAGCGGGGGGACGCCTCCGCGCGCACTCTACGGAGTACAAATAAGACGTAGCGTCGAGCCTAGCTCCGCACGCGCGAGTCTCCGGACTATAAAGAAGACGTAGCGTCGAGTCTAGCTCCGCACGCAATAGTCCACGGACTCTAAATAAGACGTAGCGTCGAGCCTAGCTCCGCACGCGCGAGTCTCCGGACTATAAAGAAGACGTAGCGTCGAGCCTAGCTCCGCACGCAATAGTCCACGGACTCTAAATAAGACGTAGCGTCGAGCCTAGCTCCGCACGCACTCTACGGAGTATAAATAAGACGCAGCGGGGGGACGCCTCCGCGCGCACTCTACGGAGTATAAAGAAGACGTAGCGTCGAGCCTAGCTCCGCACGCAATAGTCCACGGACTCTAAATAAGACGTAGCGTCGAGCCTAAATCCGCACGCACTAGTCCACGGACTTTAAATAAGACGTAGCGTTGAGCCTAGCTCCGCGCGCACCAGTCTACGGACTTTAAATAAGACGTAGCGTTGAGCTCAGTTTCCGCACGCGCGACTCTACGGAGTATAAACAAGACGGGGATGATGATCCCACGCTCTCTACGGAGCATAAATAAGACGCAGGTGTTGTCCCTGCGCAAGTCTACGGACTCTAAACAAGTCGTGCGCTGAGGTCCGCCTCCGCACCCACCAGTCTGCGGACTATAAATTAAGTCGTGCGCCGAGGTCTGCATCCGCACGCGAAAGTCCGCGGACTATAAATTAAGTCGTGCGCAGAGGTCTGCCTCCGCACGCGAAAGTCCAAGGACTATAAATCAAGTCGTGCGCTGAGGTCCGCCTCCGCACGCACCAGTCCATGGACTATAAATTAAGTCGTGCGCCGAGGTCTGCCTCCGCACGCGAGAGTCCAAGGACTATAAATTAAGTCGTGCGCCGATGTCTGCCTCCGCACGCGAGAGTCCGCGGACTATAAATCAAGTCGTGCGCTGAGGTCCGCCTCCGCACGCACCAGTCTGCGGACTATAAATAAAGTCGTGCGCCGAGGTCTGCCTCCGCACGCGGGAGTCCGCGGACTATAAACAAGTCGTGCGCTGAGGTCCGCCTCCGCACGCACCAGTCTGCGGACTATAAATCAAGTCGTGCGCTGAGGTCCGCCTCCGCACGCACCAGTCTGCGGACTATAAATAAAGTCGTGCGCCGAGGTCTGCCTCCGCACGCGGGAGTCCGCGGACTATAAACAAGTCGTGCGCCGAGGTCCGCCTCCGCGCGCACCAGTTACCCTCACGCACTCTACAGAGTATAAAAATTGCGCGATGGCCGAGACACTAGGGAGTGTATCGCCCCTTTTTGAAGGTAGGGGAACGGCGCTCTCGCCTCCCTACCTCGGCGTGCGTAGTGCCTTCGGCACACGCTCCAAGCGCCCGCTCCCCGCGGGCACTCCTTTTTGAAGGTAGGGGAACGGCGCTCTCGCCTCCCTACCTCGGCGTGCGTACTGCCTTCGGCATACGCTCCAAGCGCCCGCTCCCCGCGGGCACTCCTTTTTGAAGCTGGGGAACGGCGCTCTCGCCTCCCTACCTCGGCGTGCGTAGTGCCTTCGGCACACGCTCCAAGCGCCCGCTCCCCGCGGGCACTCCTTTTTGAAGGTAGGGGAACGGCGCTCTCGTCTCCCTACCTCGGCGTGCGTAGTGCCTTCGGCACACGCTCCAAGGGCCCGCTCCCCGCGGTCACTCCTTTTTGAAGGTAGGGGAACGACGCTCTCGCCTCCCTACCTCGGCGTGCGTAGTGCCTTCGGCACACGCTCAAAGCGCCCGCTCCCCGCGGGCACTCCTTTTTGAAGGTAGGGGAACGGCTCTCTCGCCTCCCTACCTCGGCGTGCGTAGTGCCTTTGGCACACGCTCCAAGCGCCCGCTCCCCTCGGGCACTCCTTTTTGAAGGTAGGGGAACGGCGCTCTCGCCTCCCTACCTCGGCGTGCGTACTGCCTTCGGCACACGCTCCAAGCGCCCGCTCCCCGCGGGCACTCCTTTTTGAAGGTAGGGGAACGATGCTCTCGCCTCCCTACCTCGGCGTGCGTAGTGCCTTCGGCACACGCTCCAAGCGCCCGCTCCCCGCGGGCACTCCTTTTTGAAGGTAGGGGAACGGCGCTCTCGCCTCCCTACCTCGGCGTGCGTAGTGCCTTCGGCACACGCTCCAAGCGCCCGCTCCCCGTGGGCACTCCTTTTTGAAGGTAGGGGAACGGCGCTCTCGCCTCCCTACCTCGGCGTGCGTAGTGCCTTCGGCACACGCTCCAAGCGCCCGCTCCCTGCGGGCACTCCTTTTTGAAGGTAGGGGAACAGCGCTCTCGCCTCCCTACCTCGGCGTGCGTAGTGCCTTCGGCATACGCTCCAAGCGCCCGCTCCCCGCGGGCACTCCTTTTTGAAGCTGGGGAACGGCGCTCTCGCCTCCCTACCTCGGCGTGCGTAGTGCCTTCGGCACACGCTCCAAGCGCCCGCTCCCCGTGGGCACTCCTTTTTGAAGGTAGGGGAACGGCGCTCTCGCCTCCCTACCTCGGCGTGCGTAGTGCCTTCGGCACACGCTCCAAGCGCCCGCTCCCTGCGGGCACTCCTTTTTGAAGGTAGGGGAACAGCGCTCTCGCCTCCCTACCTCGGCGTGCGTAGTGCCTTCGGCATACGCTCCAAGCGCCCGCTCCCCGCGGGCACTCCTTTTTGAAGGTAGGGGAACGACGCTCTCGCCTCCCTACCTCGGCGTGCGTACTGCCTTCGGCATACGCTCCTAGCGTCCGCTCCCCGCGGGCACTCCTTTTTGAAGGTAGGGGAACGGCGCTCTCGCCTCCCTACCTCGGCGTGCGTAGTGCCTTCGGCCTACGCTCCAAGCGCCCGCCCTCAGTAGACACTCCTTTTTGAAGGTAGGGGAGCAACAGTGTAGGCGCGTCTTCGGCGCTCGACTCCGCCGTCCGCCTTGTAGGCATCGCCTCGGCGGGACGACACGTCTTCGGCGCTCGACGACACGTCTTCGGCGCTCGACTCCGCCATCCGCCTCGTAGGCATCGCCTCGGCGGGACGGCACTTCTTGGGCGCTCGCCGGCGCGTCTTCGGCGCTCGACGACACGTCTTCGGCGCTCGACTCCGCCGTCCGCCTCGTAGGCATCGCCTCGGCGGGACGGCACGTCTTCGGCGCTCGACGACACGCCTTCGGCCTCGACTCCGCCGTCCGCCTCGTAGGCATCGCCTCGGTGGGACGGCACGTCTTCGGCGCTCGACGACACGTCTTCGGCGCTCGACTCCGCCGTCTGCCTCGTAGGCATCGCCTTGGCGGGACGGCACGTCTTGGGCGCTCGACGGCGCGTCTTCGGCGCTCGACGACACGTCTTCGGCGCTCGACTCCGCCGACCGCCTCGTAGGCATCGCCTCGGCGGGACGGCACGTCTTCGGCGCTCGACGACACGCCTTCGGCCTCGACTCCGCCGTCCGCCTCGTAGGCATCGCCTCGGTGGGACGGCACGTCTTCGGCGCTCGACGACGCGCCTTCGGCCTCGACTCCGCCGTCCGCCTTGTAGGCATCGCCTCGGCGGGACGGCACGTCTTCGGCGCTCGACGACGTCTCCGGCGCCTCACCGGTTCCTTCATAAGCATTGCCTCTAGGGTCTGCGAGCTATCAGTTGCATCGGCACCCTCGTGCTTGCTGTCAGGGAACGGGGGGCTGGGGTGGTTGATCGCGTCAGCTCGCCCATCGGGACCTCAGCGCTTGCTGTCGAGGGAGTACTGTTGTAGGGGTGGCCCAACCCCCCGTGACTGGGTCGTGCAACTAGTCCAACATGTAATAGGCCCAATAGTGTAGAGGAATATAACAGTGTAAATATACCAGTGTACCCCCATCCTTTGTAAATGCTAAGGGGGTAGAATGGGGATTTCCCATTCTACCCCACTCACATATATATAAGCCCCCAGGAGGGGCAAAGGGGGGATCCTCCTCTCATTCTCACCAAGACTCCCACAGGCTTGCTCTCCTCTTCCTCCTCACTAGTCCCCTCTTTCCTGTTTAGCCCGTAGCTACGACAATAACAATTTGAATAAAACATATACCTTTGAAAAATATACTTTAAATTCAAAGATTTTGAAGAATTTAGATCACATGCTTTGCTAATTTTTATATAAAATCAGTACATACCTACAATCAAACTATCATAAAAAATACAACTGCAGTTCAAATTTTAGTTGAACTACTAAAACTCGATATCTAAAAAATTCAAAAAAAATTCACACGTGATACATAGAGAAAATATCTATTTTACATTGTACTGCCCTGACACCATAGAGTGTATGTGTATATATATAGTAAAAATAACAAGTGTTTCTTGGTGCCTGAGCACCATAGTCTAAAATAGGTAATGAATCATGTGCAAAAAAATTATATATATATATATAGGTGCACGAGGGTGACGATGACGGCTAAGTGGGTTAGGGGGTGGGGGGATTATATAGGTGAGAGAGGGAGAGAATATGGGCCACAAAATCTTGATTCAGCAATGGACAAGTGATTGCAATTTGGTGAATTTTCAAGCGCCTACGAAATAGATGCTTTATCACCACTTTCGTTCTCTTAAAAGTTGAAGACGAATACAGGACGAATGCATGTAACTTTTTTTTTCATAATTTAGATATGGGAGTTGTTAGCGTCTGGACGTTCGATCCGAGCGCTAGTTTCGTACGATCGCTCGCAATATTTCTTACTCATATATGCAATATTTCTCAACCATGTATGTAACAAAAAAATTAATAAGGATATCAATGTTGCACACATGAAAATCAAATATTGCACACACGGAATAAAAAACATTACACACATAAAATCAAAATATAATTCAATCGAGCTAGTGAGGAGAGAGAAAGGTAAGGCACGGGTGAGAGTCGGTATCAGGGTCGGCATGTGATGTGGGAGACGTCGGCGGCGATATCGTAGAGGGAGAGGGAGGAGACGGGTGGGTTGATCTTCATGAGGAGCATGAGGGGCTGGCCAATGCCGCTGGTCGTGCCAAGGATGGCGGCCTTCCGCTCCGACGACCCTCCAACGGCGGTCGAGGAGTAGTCGTGGCGGCGGCGAAGGAGCTGGGACACGGATATCAACAACGACGATCTCATTTTGGCGTTGGATTTGGGACCACTTCTCTTGACTTAGGTGTGTTTCGGTATGGTGGGGGCACTGGAATGGAGGCGTGAGGTAAGACGGTGGGCTAATTAGTAGGCTGTCAGCGTCAGATTTTTTCTTGGTGCCATATATCTGACCGTTTAGATATACATATTTATAGATAATTTAGATCCTTACTATGATCTTACTAACGAAGTGTTGTGACACTGGCTATTCGCTACGACGTAAGGTGTGATGCTGTGCGCTGAACCGCAAAGGGGACTCCTCTGGGGTCTGACCCTATTGAGAGGAAATGGGGACACGGTCGGATGCCTGACACGTCTTTCCTCCGCACGAATCTCTCCACGCGAGGGTTCTCCCGTGCCGTCTCCCTTCTTTTCTACGCGCGAGCGTCTCTCCCGTCTCCACGGAGGAGAGGAAGGGAGTGGCGGAGCTCGCGAGATGGGAGACGGGAGAGGCACTCGCGCGGAGAAAAGAAGGGAGACGGCACGGGAGAACCCTCGCGCGGAGAGATTCGTGTGAAGGAAAGACGTATTGGACACTGTGTCTCTATTTTCTCTCAACGGGGTCTAACCCCAGAGGAGTCCCCGCCCTGAACCACTGTTATCCGCCCTCTCTTAGAGCAACTCCAGCAGGGCCCCTACTTGAGCCCTCAAACCTCATATTTGAGGGCTTGAGGCAAAAATAGAGGTCCAGCAGGGCCCCTACTAGAACCCTCAAATCCCCCCTTCAGCCCTCATTCCCAAGGGCCCCTACTCTGGCTCTCATTCTTCCGCTTCTTCCCGCTGGTGAAATTTCCCACCCCGCCGTCCCCGACTCCCCGCCTCCCTCCTTGCTCCTTCCTCCGCCTCCGCGCGTCCTCCTCCCTCCCACCCCGCCGTCCCCGACTCCCCGCCTCCCTCCTTGCTCCTTCCCCCGCCTCCGCCCGTCCTCCTCCCTCCCACCCCGCCGTCCCCGACTCCCCGCCTCCCTCCTTGCTCCTTCCCCCGCCGCCGCCCCCTCCCCTGCCGTCCCCGCCTCCCCCGCCGCCCCCACCGCGCCCGGCTCCCCCGCCGCCCCTTCCCCTTCCCCGGCGCCTCCACCCCCTCCACCGCCGACTCCGCCCCTTCCCCGCCGCCCCCTTCCCCTTCCCCAGCGCCTCCACCGCCGCCTCCGCCCCCTTCCCCGGCGCCTCCACCCCCTCCACCGCCGCCTCCGCCCCCTTCCCCTTCCCCGGCGCCTCCACCCCCTCCACCGCCGCCTCCGCCCCCTTCCCCGCCGTCCCCGACTCCCCGCCTCCGCCCCCTTCCCCGCCGTCCCCGACTCACCGGGACTGGGCGGAGGAGGCTCTCGGGAGCGGGCGGCCCGCGCGGGGCTGCACATGCCGGCGGCGAGCGGGAGGGCGAGCGGCTTCAGGCGTGGGAGGGCGAGCGGGCGGCTGGTCCAGCCGGGAGGTAGCGTCGGCGCGACGCAAGCGGCCGGGGCCGAGGCACGGGTGTGCTCGGGGCGGCGCGGCGAGACACCGGCTACGGGCGGCGCTACTACAAGGCGCATGCGGGCGCGTGGCGGAGAAGCCGAACGGCACGGCTTCGGGCCGGCAGCCGGCGGCGTGAGCGTGAGCCTCGCCTGCCTCTTTCCCCTGCCAAGCGCGCCGCCTCGCCCGTCGCCTCGCCCATCGCCGACGCCTCCGCCCGTTGCCCGTCGCCGTCACCTCCCTCCCCGCGCGCCTCCCTTCCGAGCGCGCCGCCCGCCTCCCTCCCCGCGCGCCTCCCTCCCGAGCGCGCCGCCTGCCTCCCTCTCCGCGCGCATCTTTCCCCGCCCGTCGCCGTCGCCTCCGAATGGATTTGTCAGGAGTGGGTCCCATATGTCAGTGTGTAGTGGATGGATTTGAGGGCTTAGATTTAAGAGGTGCTGTTGGAGTAGAAGCAAAAAAATTGGGCTCTCAAAAATAGGAGGAGCCCTCAAATGAAAAGTAGGGGCTCTGTTTTGAGGGCTACTGCTGGAGTTGCTCTTACCCCATCTAACCTGTTCCGATCTACGCGTCATCTGGGTCTGGATGCCATTCGGATCGACGCACCACGCCGCATCCCCATCCCAACCCTCCTCTCCGCTTTGCCATTGCCGTCCCGTCCGCTCCGCTCCCCTCCACTCCACCGCGCACGACGCCGGCGGCCACGGTGGGAGCCTCCTCGGAGCCGGCCGGCCCCTCACCCTGAGCCTCACGGTGGTCAGGTCCGCTTTGCCCGCGTCGTCAAACCCGCCCGCCGCCTCTAGCCCCCCTCCTTCGACCGAGGCGCGTCTGCCACCTCGAAGCGAAGGAACTCGGTTCTCTCGTAGGCGTCGTCGTCGTCCTCCTCTCCCCTCTTCTGGACTGGCGTGGAGGGGAGATCCATCGTGACGCGATTCCTTTTGTTTGGTAAGGAAACCCTAGCTTCGTGGATTGTTGTTCGCTTTGCTCTGGTCTTTTCTTTGCTGTGAACTATCGAATCCAATCCAACCAGATCTTTCTTCTTCTTCTTCCTGTAACCTTACCTTTTCTGAATGTTGCACTTTGAGATGTTCAGAATAGAAGAAGAGCAGTCGTCGATTGATTGAAAGTGGATTGACGGCATTCATCAGGTGATTGAAAATGGAGATCGATCTCAGCTCAGTTGACCCCATCCCATTGATAGCACTATCCAATGTACCCTGAACTAATACTCAGTTGGGGGTTCAACTGACCCCCATGCCTCGTGTTATGTCCGCCCCCCGTTCTGAGGGAAAATTGAATATATAGGACCAAGTTGAGATGGCTTTAGGAAAATAGGACTAAGTTATTTGCATTTGTAAATATAGGACTGAGTTGAGCACCCCTTTGAAAATATGGTATTTTTCCCATTTTAATTTTATTTTCATTTTCCAGCCCTTTTTCTCTACGCGAAATGACCATTTTGCCCCTCCTCCCTCTCCCTCGCCTGGCTCGCTCCCTCGGCGGTGCGCCGCCGCTCCCCCGCGCCTCCCCGCGCCGCGCCGCCGAGGGAGCGAGCCAGGCGAGGGAGAGGGAGGAGGGGCAAAATGGTCATTTCGCGTAGAGAAAAAGGGCTGGAAAATGAAAATGAAATTAAAATGGGAAAAATACCATATTTTCAAAGGGGTGCTCAACTCAGTCATATATTTACAAGTGCAAATAACTTAGTCCTATTTTACTAAAGCCATCTCAACTTGGTCCTATATATTCAATTTTCCCTTCGTTCTGAATACGTCACACCGAACACTGACCGAGGCTGAACAAAGAGATGCGAGTAATTAATGAATGGAGGGGATTTACTAATGTGGATGTTGATAGGGTTTGGAATTGATTGGCTGCTTATGATTATTTGAGTATGTTGATGAATGTGTGAACCAGAGGTACCACGAAGAAGGAATGTGAATCGTGATATGGTAATGCATGCTGTTTGTAAGTCAGATAAGCACATATAGTTCATTGGCATGTGCATGTCATATAATATGCATGGCTGGCGTCTGGTAGATATAATCCTTTGAGCGGATATTTGTTGGCTGCTTTTAGGGACTTCTTGCGATGCAGATCGCAAGTGGATGTTAGACTACGTGACTGTGCAGTGCTCCATTAAAAGATTAGGGAGTCAAAGGAAGTGGGTCGACGTGAATCCATTCTTGTGCCTACGTCTTGTTAACTATACAACTTCTAATAGCTTTGTGGTGAATGTAAGGATTCAATGAATGCCCTCTACAAAATGTTTGAACCACCATACCATGTTCTCATTTATCTGCTACTACAAAGACGCCTAATTGAATGTGTAGTAGCTTTGATGTGCAAACTTCACTGCAGCTTGCAAATATTTTATGTTGCCTTCACTAAATAACTTCTCTCTTTTTCCCCTTCTCTTTGTGGCAATTACTGACTTACTGTAGGTTGAGTAGATATCCCCTTCTTTGCCAATGGCGAGGGAACCAAGTCCTGAAATAGATGATGAGCTTTTTAATGAAGTTTATGGGAAAGCCTATAGCGGTCCAGTTGCATCAGCTACAAACAGTGTGACGCCTAAAGTAAATGATGAGAAGAGGCCCCTTACTCATGACAAGTCAGATGAAGAAGATGAGCCCCGGGATCCCAATGCTGTCCCTACTGACTTCACTAGTAGAGAGGCTAAGGTTTGGGAGGCTAAAGCTAAGGCTACAGAAAGGAACTGGAAGAAGAGAAAGGAGGAAGAAATGATTTGTAAAATATGTGGAGAATCAGGTCATTTTACTCAGGTAATCTTTTCTCTAATGAAATTAGAACTGGCATGCACTTTGGTTGAGATAAACACATAATGGTTTACTGAACTTTGTTATCTTCTTGCAGTGTTCTCGGTTTTGTAGTTACACTCAGTAGTCATTTACTGATCCTGGTAAATTTAAACTGCAAGATTCCTTCCTACTACATGACTAGCAGCACTATGATGCTTATACCGTCAAAGAACTGCCGGGCTCACCGGCAACCTTGTTTAGTGTTATTTTATCCTTTGCCTGTGATTTGTAGTACCTTATCCCAAGAAAAATATGCTTCAACCTTTTTTATTAGAATAGCAGTATAACACAATCATTACAAATTTACAATTGAAGCAAAACATATCCTACCTTTTTTTCATTAAAATAGCAGTATAACACAGTCATTACAATTGAAGTAAAACATATCCTGCAATTAACTTTTTGGCATCTGTGTCTTGTGCAATTCATCTTGCGTGGTTATTCCAAAATTAAGAAATGAACCCTTCTGCACTGAAAGGAGAATTCCGTAGTTCGCTTGTAGTTTCTCTTATTGACCTCATATTTCACCGATTTTCTTTGGTGTATGCAGTATGCTGTAGAGTATCTTTATCCTGTCACTTAGGCGCGTTGATATAAGTTTCCTGTTGTTTTACTGTCAGTACATCCAAAATGGAGATTATGGTCCAAAAAAGTGGAATGTATGCACCTAATAACCTTTCTGTACTTACCTCATTGTTAGTTGATACTGAGAGTATTACTCTTAATTGATTTTTTCTGCTATTAATGATCTTGTACTGCTGCAAAGTCTGCTTGAAAAATCACGAATTTTTGGTGCAACCGAGCTAATTTGATCCTGATGGATACAAACTCAATTGCAAATTAACAGCATGCATAACATAAATTACTGGTACAACCCAGCTAAGTTTACCCATACAAACTCAGTCACGAATTAACAGGATGCAATGATGCATAATATAATTTACTGGTGCAGTCCAGCTAATTTTATCCTGGTGGATATAAACTCAAATCACATATTGATAGCAATATAGCATGCATAACATAAATTAGGATAATATGCCCTAGAAAACTCAAATTATATGCAACTGATATGTGTATGTTTACCTTGCTGTGTCAGTATCATATAATTTCAACTTGTTATTGCTCTTTCTTCCATTCGATATATATATTTCATTCATCGAGGTAATATCAGTCCACAAGATCATCACGTGTTATTTTTGCCTCAAGCACCTCTGCAAGCTTTATGTATGCATCTTAACATTGATTAGAGACATTATAATGTTTCATGTACATTGTTTATGCATATCTATCCTCTAAATAGGTTCTTGCAAAAATATTACTGTTTTACTATGGCAGAAAACTGGAAGCTTGGAGATATTCTCTATATTTTAACATTACTTTCTGCTGCTATCATAAAATTGTCAAAGGCTCAAAGCTTGTTTTTCAGTTTACATTTTTTTTACCATTCTGAATAGGGTTGCCCATCCACACTTGGAGCAAATAGGAGAAATGCAGATTTTTTTGAAAGAGTTCCAGCAAGAGATAAACAAGTCAGGGTTCTTTTCACTGAGAGGACAATAAATCAGATTGAGAAGGATGTGGGGTGTAAAATCAGAATGGATGAGAAGTTCCTGTTTGTCAGTGGGAAAGATAGGTTAGTACTAGCCAAAGGTGTAGATGCTGTGCATAAAATCATTCAGGAGGGCAAAGGTAAACACAGTTCAAGCAGCCCAAAACGGGATCGTTCTAGATCGCCTGTACGAAATTCCACCGATTTTCGCCCCAGGCACTCTGACTCTCAATGGTCTCATAGTCCAAGAAATGCATCACGATCTCAAAGTAAAGGATACTATAATGAAAGGCCTCTAGATGGTCGCTTATGCGACGATATGCTCAAGTATTCAAAAGGATCTCCACAAGGTAGGGCGCTCAAGCACACTGGTCTTATTATTTGTTGTATGGGTAAATATTATGAGCCCGACAAGTTTGACAAGTTGAGCTCAAGAGAAAATTCCTTTGGCCCCTTGTAGTTGATTACCGCCATGCTACAATATAACTTGTTTGGTCCTTTTGCAGCTAGAGGTAAGTTCAAGCTTTATGTGCTCGAATATGAAGTGATGTCTGTCTGGTTATGATCAGACAGATTATCTTGAATACAACAAGTTCCATGTTGAAAGATTTTTCAGACATCTATGAGTTGGATGGCCTGCAATATGTGTATTGTATCTGGCAATATTCGTCCTTTCACTATACAATAAAGTCTACTTAGGTGTCAAACTATCTTAGTCATCTGGAACTAAAATGCATATCTTGCATGTTCTTCCTTTTGCTGAAGCTTATGCCAACTACGGAGCAAAAGGCCGTCCAGCCCAATCAAAATCTCCATGTCAACCCTCTTATCTTGATGATTCCCTTAGATCACATGGTGGGAATAGCCAGCGTGTCGCGACACGTATGCCCAATAACTGGAGCATTGAGAGGCATCTAACAGATCCCCATTTAGACCTTAAGTTTGACCTGCCTTCCTATCCACAAACTTTGGAAGAGCTTGAAATGGAGTTTAAAAGAGAAGCTAAGGAATTATCTAGAGCTCGTGACCAAGAGGAGGATGAAGAGAACTACAAGCATCGTGAGGTAAACTGCTTGTTGGTATAGTATATTGAATGGCACTTCATTTCTCTGTTAATAATTCAATAAGCATCTGGTTATGAGCTCTTATTTATTGAACTAACATGATTGCTCTGATTTGTCCATGACAGAAAGTGTCTGCAATACAATACATTCTTTAATAAAGTTCATAAGTTTGAAGTTTTAGATAATTTGTATTACCACAGTACATAAAAGTATTAGAAAATAAGTATATATTACAAAGGTCACCTCACCCCAAATACAGTATAAAAATGAAAGCCTCAGTTTTTCCCCCTTTAAAGCGTTCATTTTTAAGCTTTTAGGTCAAGGAATTTGGGGGGGGGGGGGGGGGGGCGTTCTAGTTATTTTACTCAGTTCATTTTGGCTATACATGCCCATTTGTTTTTTAACTACCTACTTAGAATTGGATGACTAATTGGTTCAATTGAAAGTTGGGAGTTAAAATGAACCCACTTTATTTGAGTGCCCAGTATGTTTTTTTGGCCCTATTGCATTTTGGAAGGAGTGCACCTTAGGTAGTGGATTTCTGCACCTTTTTTTAATTTTTTTTTCTCTTGCCATCATTTGCCTACCCTTACGTCTTGCATGGAACTGTAGGAGGGTAGTGGACTATCTTCCTTACTGGAGGGCAACACAACTTAAAACACTTGCAAGGATTAATAATTTATTTCTTTTGGTTGTTTTGTAAGTTGTAACAAACTGAAAATTCCATCAACTAGTCTTCTAATATAATTGTAATATAGTGGGCTGCACAAAGCAACTTCTAACCTTTGGATCCTTCATTTGCAATATACTTCTAGTTGTAGACTAGAAATGTGTTTTATGTTAAAGGGCTACCAGCATAACCATTAACTATGTCTATTAAATGGCTTAAGTTTTTCACCTTGCTGTACGGTTGCTTTTGTAATGTGTTTCATTCCATGTTGAAAAGGTCTGCTAAGTGCTAACTGCCTGTGGTATTTCCTAATGTCATTCTTCTTTCCAATGCAGTCACTTAGAGAAATGAGAGAAAACCACATGAAGAGAGTGACTGCCATGAGGAGTATGCATGCAAGGAAGTGGGATGAATTTCTTGAACAAAGCTTTAAAAGGCAACAGCAATCTCAGCAGACTTCGTACACCCAAACTGGTTATCCAGAGGTTGATCAGAGAACTACACATTTTGCAGCTACTGGTCCACCAATCGATTCAAAGAACACGAATCCATATGCCACTGATAGCTACTCTGCCCCAAGGCCTCATGCTGCTTATGGCGAGTTTCAGCATGAGAGGCATGATGATTTTGGGAGGACCTATAGGCGATATTAGCTGTTGACTGGTGGTGAGTTAAAACTCGTTTAGCTTTTGATCTTAAGTTGTGCAGTTTAAATGTGTATTTACACATAGTCTTCTCGTGGTTTGTGAAACTGGCACACAAGGGTAAGGTGGTGTTCCAGGTAAGTTAGGTAAGGTAGTTAAAAGGGTTGCGACTACGTTCCATCACACATACAATAGATGCCGACTTGGTTGCCTCCATCCTTCTAGGAGATGTTGACCGAATGTTCCATTCCATTTTTGAGTACCTAAGAGCGGCTCCCGAATTTTCAGGGCGCTTTTGTGAGGAATCTGAGTCAATGGTGTGCTACTGTCTTAGCGCCTATTTTCTGTTATGTAGTTTCAGAAGGTAAGAATTTTCTTATTTTGGCAGCAACATGTGTTCCAGTTGCTCATCCTTTTGAAGTCTTCCGTACCATCACAACGAGATGTGTAACTGTGAAAGTGGAATTCAGATATTGTATCTACTGCTTTTCTATTACTATGACGAAACTCGTCTTATGAACGATGTCAAACAGTGTTAACATCATCATGGTTATTCCAGTTCTACCAACTAGAAATTTCCGCATACTGGCATGCATTTAAAGAAATCTTGTTATTCCAGTTCTACCAACTAAATTGGACTGGCATCAGATCTGTTGGTATGGCAGTTTATTGTATCTTTATTTCTTTTTGGAATACATATATGCTATTCAATCTAAAAAAAAGTGAAGTTCAGGAAAATGTCAAAACTAATAAAAATGTGTGCCTTTTTCTCCATAGTTTTTATTTTTGTCTCCCAATCTATCTGGAGTTAAATTATGAAATTTGGGGTTAGTAGGCGGGAAGCGGCGAGCTTGGGGTCGCGTTGCTTCTTGTGGGTTTGCCTCAACTCCAAAAAAATTAAATTTCTGGCTCTTCCAATGTCTCTTCTTATCTTGTGGTGCTGCTGTCTCTTCTTATCCTGTGGTGCAACGGAGTGGATAATTTTCGCCCGTCTGACCGACTAACCAAAGACTTGCGGAACGAATACGGAAGGGGTAGATGGGTATCCGGTACTATCCGTATCCGACTCCGACTCCGAGAAAAAATATAGAATAGGATACTACGGGATAAGTGATATTTATTCGTATATTTCGTATGTCAAGTGATATGAGGAAGTTTATTATGATTTCACTTAGAAACAAGATAATATATAGGCAGATTGTCACATCTAAATAGGTAGGAGTACTGAGTGTTCTTTCTTCAATATCTCAGTAATTAATCTTTTCATGTTTGCTCTGATTATACTATATTGTCTAATGTTCTGACCGACCGTCCGAAAGATTATGGAACGGATATGGAATGGAGAAATGGATATCCGGCGTTATCCGTATCTGACTCCGACTCCGAGAAAAAAATATAGCATAGAATACATGGTAAACGATATATGTCTGTATCCGCTCCGATTGCATCCCTAATCCTGTGGGATGTGGGTGAGCTCTAGTGCAAACGTGGCAAGTGCATTAGCCCATTAATGATGGATTTGGATCCGTCGGTGTTCCTATACCATGTCATTCTCTGTCACCGTACAATCTAGATCGCTAAGGGGTGGGTACGATTAAGCTTTGGCTCATCACTTTCTATTATATTAACTACCTTTTAGATGGTGCGTTTTTTTAAGATGGAGTCTGCAGGTAGATTGTAGACACTGTACCGAGTTCAGCTATGCCGGATAAAATCGTATGCGACTGTTTCCCTCTGTGTAATGTCTCTCACGAAGCGTCAGAATTCATAAACCATAAATCAAAACTATAACCACAGTCCAAAAGAACCCACCCAAGATATACTTAGGCCCTTCTCGGATGTAGAGATTTCTCAATAAATAGGGCCTTATCAGAGTTCAGCTTATCTTTTTTCAAGACAGATAAAACTTCAGATTGGTAATGATAAATTGTGTTTTCTTTCTCTCTCCTTGGGATCATACCATTTTTTTACATTTCCTTATCATTGTAAATTGCAAGTAATATCTATATATTTTTGAAGGAGTACTGAAAAACCCTCGGTACCAGCCATACCGATCTTGACCAATATAAATGGTGGCCGCCATTAACCAACCAGTTATCACAGATAAATTGAACTCTTTACAAGTAAATGTCTTTTTTATTTTAAACAATTAGCTAGTGTAATCTTCTTAAGACTCATAAACTATACGTCACGAGATTAAACCATGGAAATTATGGTACAAGATCTATGGAAATAATATAGAGAATTTTTATCAGCCTTGAAAAGTTACTTGGAGGTATCGGTGCCTCACCACCAAATTATATATAAATTTTTGATACCTCTAATATTTAGTGGTATAAAAAATTTATATGTAATTTAGTGACGAGATACTTATACCTCTTAGTACCTTTTAAAGATAGTAAAAACTCTCAAAGGTATAACCCACCTGACCTATCTTGGCAATTTTGATCAGCATCTGACAGCGATGCAGCTTTAATAATTTCGTAACCGGGGGATCTTGGCCAGAGAACAGAGAATAATGGGCGCGGTTGTGCATAACTTTTATGATTAAGGTTTGAAAGCATGGTGCATTAATGATGATTGGATTTGCCTTAAGAAAAGACCTTTTAACAATGCATGTGGCGGCAGGTGTTCTAGGCTTATCAAATGTGTAAGCGGCATTTGTTGTTTCTTCTTGGTTACTTCATTTCTTGCCTAATTACGACCTTCAGATTTAGTATCACTTTAGTTCCAATGAAATAACTACACTGCATCCTGAAAGGTCATTTTATCCATAAAACTGAATTTGTGTATTTTTTTCCCTTGTAAGTTTGCCAGCTACCGTTGTGAGAATAAGTGAAGAATTTATTTTGAGTAGTCATAGCAATGATATACTTTGCCTCATTGTTTGGCTACAGCAAAGCTTATCTCATGAGTGATTGTATTCACTATTGTACCTAATTTTGACATAGATATTTATTGGTAGGATAATTGAAATAGAGGAAACTTCAAGCTTCGAGAGAGTAGAAGCTACGGCCAAGGCTCAGATGGTATTTAGAGTTGCAATGACCATTTGTTTGAATAGCAACTATAGACTGATATAGGAATGGCTGAACCTGAAATGCAGGTTTCATTTTTGTACCAAGCTATTTAGAGGTGTGTTTTTATAAGCGTGTTTTTTTATAAAGTCAGTGTGACTGAATCTTGAATGCAGAAATTATAGAACAATGTGGTGAATGAAATATTATGTCATCTTGTTTCTCTTTGTTATCTCATTGTCATTCATGAAACAGAATTTAATTCGTTTTATTGCTCATGTAATCATCAATGGTACTGTTTATTCCTTGTCATTTAATTCCTTATCTATTTCTGTTTTTAGAACTATGCTATAAGATGCACAAGTGAAAATTATATATGCAGGCACAAGTGAACCAAACGATGCAGTTCAACAGGCAACATCAATGTCAGGTCATTTCACCGGCATAATTTCTGCGTACAAATATCATATGCGAAAAACGTCCTCAGGTTGCGACACCCAGATTCGACATGAGAAAGAAGGTATATAGTAGCGAACGGTAGCAATTTCAGAAAATCTAAAACCAGGTAGCAGTCTGACGATAAAGAACCTGAGAAAATCAACGAGGATCCATACATGGATCAACTACCATAAATACATTCATACTGCTCTAGAACAAATTACAGATCAGCTATGGCAAATCTCAATTCTCAGTTGAGGGTTAGTAGGAGGGGTGCACCGGTTAGCGGTTACATGTCAAGTTTGCATCGCAACATAATCTACTCAGCTACACAGGTCAAACACAGTGGTCATACAGGAACGTAACTTCACATCTTGAACAACCATCATGCACGCATGCTGCCAATCCAACATCCCAGGGGAAATGCGCACTTGTCAAATTCCCAAAGAGTCACCAGGCAGTCGTCTCACAATCCTGCATAGGCGCATTGCTTTTTCACATGTTCTGGAATCAATTTCGCCACGATATCTGCTGGGACTCCTTTCAGTTCTGCAGAGAAACATAAAGGGGGAACAAAATAAGGTGCTGATAGTAATCATACTAACCAATAACCGGTAATCTCAACCACCATTACAAGGGCCTCTCCTTGCACCATAGCTAAATATATAGTAGGATTGACTTGGAATGTGCAAATAAGCAAACAAGTGCTACCTTGTTGCTAAACTTACCGAGAGGCTTGAAGTTAAAAAGAGGAGGTGGAAAGCGTCCGTTTGGAAGGCGGGTATTTGGGTCCCGAAGCTCATCAAAGAAGGGGTGAACAAGTGCCTCCACCTGGACAAAAATGTTAATAGAGATCTTAGTAAAATATAAAGTTGACAAAATTAGTGCAGGATCTAGTACATTGATCTAGTATTTTGTGTATTTCAACCATGTAATGCGCACTGTAATATACTTACAGCAGTGCATCTTAGGTTGGGTGAGTACTGGAGGAGCCTAGACACAAGATCAACAGCTTCTGGTGGCATCCTTTTATGGAATACCTAAACATTACATGAATGGTTAGTCACCTGATTGCAACTAATTCCTGACAGTATAATAACAGTAATAGATAGATTTGCACCTTATGCCATGGGTGTGCTTTAATCTGTGGGAATTTGAACTCAGTATAATTTGGGTTCATGCATTTAATTTCTTCCCTTGTAGGGGTACCAAGGACCTGCAATGCATGATCAAATTCAGAGGTGATAAGACTTATGCTTCAGATGTCAGAAAGATAATAAATTGCTAACTACCTTGATGATTTCAACAAGCTGGTCTACACCACTTTCACCGGGAAACAGAGGCTGCTCAATAAAAGACCTTGTAAGCCAGTATCAACTTAAACCATATAGCGCTAAGTTGTGGAACTAACTTCAAGATGCACAAACAAATGGAGGCTGCTTACCTGCCCTAACATAAGCTCAGCAAGAACACATCCAGCAGACCAAATGTCAATCGCTGTAGTATACTCAGTGGCACCAAATATGAGCTCTGGAGCCCTATAGTATCGGGAACAAATGTACGATATGTTTGGTTCTCCCTTGACCTACGAGTTAGCACCACAGAGAAAGATAAGACTAGCTGTTTAAAACTTAGAATAAAACTTGTGTATTACTTGAATATCTTACCAGAACTTTTGCACTCCCGAAATCGCATAGTTTGAGTTGGTGAGTATGCGGGTTTACCTGAAGTAGAAGTTCAGAAAATCAATTTAGTGATCAAAAAGCATGTGATTGGTACCGTATTTGAGACAAGCATGTAATGGATAATTTTTCAGCATACCAGAAGATTTTGTGGCTTGATATCTCTGTGGCAAACTCCAATACTACCATGAATGTAAGCCAATGCCCTACATATCTGTCAAAAACCAACAAATATTGGATTAAATTCATGGTGAAAAAAATCAGTTTGATTCGGAGATAGCCAAAGATGTTTGAAAGCACCTTTGCTTTCTTACTTCCGCAACAAAACATGCTAGGACAGTACTAACCAAGTGAGAAAGTATATTACAACATCAAGAAGAACAAATATCCCAAAAGGGCATACGACAAAATATTACCTGGTACATATACAGCTTCACATAGATAAGCGGCATACGCTGGTTCATCTTGTTGTAATGCTTCACAACACGATGAGCAGTCTCAGGCACATACTCCAGAACCAAGTTTAGATACAGTTCATCCTTCTCAGTTGTAGAAAAAAAACAATGCTTCAGAGCTACAACATTTGGGTGGTCAAGAAGGCGCATGGTCTGCAGCTCGCGGTTCTTGTAGCGCTTATCCTGAAGAACCTTCTTTATAGCAACAGTTTCACCTGTCTCCAAACACTTAGCCTACAGAAGGGTCAAAATAACATTGAACATTAGAAGCAGTCTCTAATTACACACGTAGAAGTATATAGACAGTCACAAGAGAATTAATAAGAAATGGTTATATAGCAACATGATATAGAATATCTCAAATATGTAGATAGTTGGCTCTAGACAGGAAATCAATGTTGTTAAGAGTAGATTCATATAAGCAATAATAGAGTTGGCTGCCTAATAAAACGTATCACAGCCTGAAGTTGTTACAACTAACCTGGAAGACAATCCCAAATGAACCTTGACCTACGATACGCTCAGCCATGTAGCTCACCGTCTGCAGGTGCATCCAAGAAGCAGATATTAATATAGTGAAATAAGCCACATAAATTGTTCAGGGCACTTAACTGGGTAAAAAAAGATGCCTGCATAACAGAGATTGGCAATAATGCAGGCATTTAGGACATTTCTCATGCTTGAATTATGATATTGTCTTCTACTCGTCATATCATGCAAACAAACAAACAAATATATGCACAATAAGCTGCTAATCCTAATCAAATGCGATATCAAGCAGTCACCTGCTTTGGTTGACCATTTCTGCCACCAGTAGTTGTGACAATTATGTGACCAGTTTCTGTTCCTTTGCCATTAATAATAGTTGCTTCAACTTCCTGCATTAGTCATTCAAGCCAATATGCTAAAGCTAAGTCATACTGTTTTTGTAAAAAGCGGAACAGATTACACTAGACCCATCCAAATAAAATTTATGTGACCTTATCGTCTCTTATATTCAACTCATTCATCTGATCAGGCAACTTCTCAACACCCATGCTGGTGCTGCTGCTGTTCTTGTACCCGGACGGAGCTACATCTACTGAAGCCATCTCTTAAGGAAGCCAATAGGTGCTGGGTCAGCTTTACATCAAATCACACCAGCAGTGGATCTATTGTTGTACCTGCGAGTCCATCGATATCAAACATCAATCACATGGGTAACTACGAAAACTTCAATGAACAAATCAAATGCAACTCATTCACAATGGTAAACAGTAAATACTAGTTGTGCCGAGCTAATAATCATCAGCAAAATCCTCATCAAGCGCAAAGCAAGAGACAAAAAGAATCAAGAATGCACTCATCCTAGATTGGAACCAGGAGCAATTACGAGCCTAGCAGACAAAAGGATCAAGTATGTCTTTAGCCTAACCATAAGGATCTGCGCTCGGCCACCATGTTCTGCTAAGTAACTCCCTCCTAGAAAAATTGCAATTAACTAACTTAGGCCAAAACAACACGCACGCGCTGTCATATTTCTTGGCAACTCACCGAGGCAACGAGCGAGTTCGCTCAAAAGCAAGAAACCATCCTAATTTGGGCTCTTCTGCATCTGTTAGGGGGCATCGATTTATGCAAGCATCTGGGCCTCTAAATAAGGGGAACGAGTGAAGCAATAAAAAAAATGCGACCATTTGGGTACGAATTGACGGCATAAATGATCTATCTTTACTCGTATCGGAAGCCAAGAACATGCCCTATGTAGCAATAAATACCGGAAATACTTGGGAAATCCGTATAAACGCCCCCCGCTGACTAAACACCGACACGGATTCAGAGCAAAGGCCGCCGCATCTTCCCCAGAACGAACCCTCGTAAAGAACCTCGGAAAAACGATAACTAATCCGCGAGGAAATCTCGCGCAAATCCAGCAAAGATCGCGAAGAAGGCCGCGCCTCTCTTCAGGAAAACGCAGATCCCTGGAGATCGATGGTCACGAGAACCACTACCCCCGTAACACCGCACGCAACCATGGACCCAGGGACGCGTCTTTCACGCGGACACAAAGTCCCAAGAACGAAAGCGAAGAACGAGCAACCAAATCGAAGGACAAGAACAGACGAAGGATGCATACCTCCTCCTCCTCCTCCACAGAAATCTCCCGATACTCCGGCAAGATTCGCTTCCCCCCTCTCCTCCTCCTCCTCCTTGGCTGCCTCCCTGCCCTCTCTTTCCCCTTCTCTCCCCGGCGGCCTCCCCACTTTTCTCTCTAGCCCGCCTCTCTTCTTTTTGGTTGTCGGGACGCAACGCGAAACTGCTAGCTCACCAAGGCGACGCAGCGGCCGAAATGATTTGTGCCTGCCTGCCTGCTGCCGAGGGGAGGCAGTCAAAGTCCGACGCGCCCCGGCCCCCTTTACGCCCGATGACAGGTGGGCTCCCTGCCCTAACGGACCCACCTGTCGGCCTCCCGATCTGGGAACAGGTCACGTCCCGGCGCCTGGGGGCTCGGGATCGATCCCTCGGGGTTTGGTTGGACACGCCTTTTGACCGGTCAAATCAGCGGGGCCCGCAGCCCGGACTGCCTCGGGGCTTGCCCGTCTGGCTGGCCCGGGTGGCCCACGCACCGGTGGGTGGGACGCTTGACGGGTGCGTGTGCGGCCAGGGGTTTTTTTTTCCCTTACCGCATCAAACGACGCGAGATTCGACCACTGGGGTGGGGAAAAGACGGAACTGCCCCTCGTTGGGAATGGTTGTAGGTCTGGGCTTTCGTTTCGGGGTTTCTGAACCCGGGAACGGGTGGCAGGGAGGAGGACCGGCGGCAACTAGGGATGCAGAAAGTAAGCCGAGCCTTGCGAGCTGTTCGTGATCGATTTACTCTCAATTCCATCAAAACTTAGGGCCTGTTTGGATGGATTAGGACTAATTGTTAGCTAGAACTAGTTGTTAGCTGACTAGTAGTTAGCTGGCTAAAGATTAGCCCAGTCCTGTTTGGATCCAAGGACTAATAAGTATTACTATCACAGTACAAAGTCTGTTATACCCCTATGCATGGCGGTCTGGGAGGGTTGGCGTGGGTATTAGCGTCTTTTTTCCATCCTGCTGGTCCTTTAACCCTCATTAGTTGGGTTTGACCAACTAGTTGGCTAACAACTAGTTAGGGCTTTGGCTAAACTTTAGCCCACTCATTAGCCCTCCTATTTGGATCCACAAGGACTAAAAATTAGCAATTAGTTGTTAGTCCATAGGATCCAAACAGGTTTATAGGCCAAGTTCTATAAACTTCAACGAGTTAAACTCGAATGTCTTAGCATGGCTTAAAATTATCAGTCCATCTGCACTGATGAGTTTTTCCCCTTTTTTTGTTCCTTTTAAGCATAGTGTTGTTATGCTGTGGGTTATGGTAATTTTTCTATTCTCAATTATTAAATATTTTTAAATGTTAATTTTTATCGAGCTTACTCGAGTCTATATTTTTCTTATTATTGAAAATTAGTAAATATTAAATTATTGACTTACCGAGCTTACTTGAGCTAAGCTCAACTTTACTTAGCTTAGATTAAGCCGAGCTCGAATCTAAACCTAAGCTGGAACTCTAACTCATATTCGCTTCAGTTCGCTAAGTTTCTATTGAGCTTAAATTTAAAAGGCTAAACTTGCCCGACTTTGACTTATTTAACGTCTTACTAGCAACAGAGTTGAACATGTGTTTGATGAGCGTGGTGTGGGCGAAATTTTCTAGGACCACAGGGGGAGACAGTGGCACGTTCGTATGTTTGGTTCCAAATTTCAAACCCACAAGGCCTCAACCAAATCTGGCCTCGTCAGGGATGAAAAAACATGTCTTGGAACGCAAGCATGCAGCCATTGGTCTAATTTTTTAATTTATGATTGATAATTTTTATAACAAATAAAAAAGATGATTTTTGTTGCCTTTTTAAAATGGTTTATCGGGACAGTATTTTCGAAACGACTTATCAGCTTATCGGTATTCGGTTTATTTACATAAACACTCATGTTAGTACTAAAAATATTAGTCATAGTTATAAGCCATTAGCCATAGTTAAAAAGTACCCACCTAAAATATATGAACCTTAAAAGTTAATATAATGCTCTATTTCGAAAGTTCGGTACGGTTATCAAAACTGGGATTCCTTTTCGAGTTATTTGCGTGGCAGGTACGAGAGATCTTGGTGGTGATCGGTTTGGCTGAAAAGCTCATGGCTGAAAACACTGTAGCTGGCTGAAAAAAGCACTGTAGCTGACAGAGGCTTATTTAACATAATTAAATTTAAAAAAATTTAAAAATATAAAAAATATGTTAGCCCATTACGTATAATACAAATAAATACGGGAAAAAGAACCGGCAAAAAAATTCAACAAAAAGCCAAAAGTTCAGAAAAAGACCAAACTTATGAATAGTAAAAAATAAGCCAGAAGCCGAAGCCGAGTTGATCAGGGCCCTTGTGGCATGTGGACTACGCCGGTAGAGGTGTCCAATGATGTACACGCATCAGCAAGTGTGTGGATATGCGAGTGAAATGTTAGAAAATAGAAATAGAACTAGACACGGTGGTGCAGTAAGAAGGCCTGATACCCCCGTTTGAGTTTATAAGATATATATTTTTAAATAATATAATTCATAAATATATGATATATTTTATATTTCAATGTAAACTTAGTGTGAGGTTTTCTGTATATCCTGATAAATATCCAGTTTTATTTTATATTCTCTAAATACATGTATTGAATATAGTGAGTGCTTAAAGATAATAATTAGTGGTAGTCTAGTCATTTTTAATATCTTCTTGTTCTATGTGTCAAGAGAAAATACGTCTTATAAACTTAGATGGAGGGCCACCGTGGATGATTTACGTAGTCTAGGATGGAGACAGATTATATATAAGAAAAGTGGTTATGGCTGGAAATCCCAAAGAACAGATATAATTGTCCAAACAATAGTGTAAATAATTGTCCATCCCTGCCTTTGAATAAAGTTCTTATTTGTTAGGCCAAATTGATGCACTTGAACCGGTGCTTGTTTTCTCTTCTTTGAAAACGTTAGAATTCCTGTCCTTGTTCAAATATAAATAAATTGATGCACTTGTTTCAAGATTTCCAAACAACTAGGATGATTGGTATGATTTCCCCCTTTGTCCTTATATACAGTTTTTATAAATAAATTGTAGCGAAGGCGTCTTATCTTTTGCAATGTAAAGGGCACCATTGCCAATTTATTCTCTTTCTTTCGAACTAAGATAATAGACAAAAATGCCATAAGATATCATGTACAGACTTTTCCAACTTTTTCCTTGCTATTGATTTACTTGCCGAAGATGACGACAAAGACCAGGTAGTTGGTTTTTTTGGCAGAGGGTTTCTCCCTCTAGATGAGCTCTGATATTCATGCACATACCTTATAAGTTATAAGCTGACTTATAGGTAAAATTACATTGTAGCTGACTAAAATTATACTATAAAAATTGCACTATAGTTGCCTGAAATTATACTGTAGCTAATAGTGGCTTATTTAGCATAACTAAATTTTAAAAAAATAAAAATGAAAAAATAGGTTAGCCCATCACAGATAATGTAAACGAATACGGGAAAAAGATCAGCAAAAAAGCTTAAAAAACTAAAAAAGTTAAAAAAACAAAATTTAGAAATAATAAAAAATAAGTTAGAAACTCAAACTAAAATAAGTGGTCCACTCGTTGTGCATAGTAGATCTATACCAATGATGGTCCATTGACGGGAGGGTAGGAAGGCATCAATGGCATCATCAGCTTTGGGTGTAGGCCCTGTTTGTTTCCACTTAAGATTATTATAAT
Source organism: Dendrocalamus latiflorus (assembly GCA_017311315.1). Lineage (NCBI taxonomy): Eukaryota > Viridiplantae > Streptophyta > Magnoliopsida > Poales > Poaceae > Dendrocalamus > Dendrocalamus latiflorus. The sequence goes on along the minus strand of CM029670.1, from coordinate 1,659,008 downwards.
CTAGCTTATAGGTGGGGGATTATATAAGCTAGATTATAATAAGCTGGTGGAAAATAAGCTGTCAAGTGTTTGGCAGCCTGGATTATCAGAGTTATGGATTGTTGTATTCGAAAGTTTAAAGACTACAATGTCCTTGAGAGAGAGGCAAGGGAGTTGGGGGATGGATGAATGGCAAAGGTGGGTAATATTCCTAAAGTTTTATGGTCCTTAAGATAAAAGGTGGATCTATAAGCTGAAATAAGCTCCTTTTTTGAGCTTATTAGATTACAATAATCTGGGCTATTAGATTATAATAAGTTACCTTATAATCTAGGCTGTTTGTTTCCACTTATGATTATAAGCTAGATTATAATAATCTTAAGTGGAAACAAACAGGGCCGTAGTCAAAGCACGGTGGGATAACTTACAAGCTGAGGCAGCAAGATGGAGAAAACAACATGATGTGATATCATCAGTTTAGCATTCGCAAACTATGATGCCTGCTGAGAAGAGGCAAGATAGGGCCATTGGATTTTGGGGTACACAAGTTTGGAGGGCAAATGCTGAGGAAGGGGATTTGTGAGCGAATATACATGACACGGTCAGGCTCACATTTCTCTCTCTTTCTTTCTTTTTTGACAGCCAGCAATGGTTGCAGTCGTACATTAGAAAAAGGTAGAAACAAATACAAGTTATTTTACAGATAATATAAGCAACGTTTGTGATGAAGGAAAAATGTACACTAACTCTTTACAAAAGAAAACACGGGCCGATAACAAAGTTGGGCACTACTTGCTGCAAAGCATTGTTTGTCCTTATGGTTAACTCATTTAATCGCTTTGCCCCTTTGCATTTCAAATAGCCCCTTCGCATTCATCCAACAATGAAAGTGGCAGTCCCTTCCTCCTTTCTTGCGCTAACAATTATTCTTCAAAAATTATTTGATCAAATACTCCGTTAGTTGTTTTTTTGGTACAGATGCTGCAATCTTTAGATGTAGTTTCAAGATTCGGGTATACACCATATAAGGTTCACTCATTTTTCTTAGTAGATCTTAGATTAAGGATGGTCCAGCGACAAGAGGGTAGTAAGTAGAGCTGAGCAAAAAGTTCGAGACTCACGAGCTACTTGAACTCGTAGTTGGCTCGGCTTGGCTTGGTTTGGCTCGAGCTTGAAACTTCCCCCAACGAGCTAAGCTTAGGTTGCAGCTCGGCTCACTAACGAGCCGAGCCCGAGCCACTTATGAGCGGCTCACGAGCCCGATTGAGCCAGTGAGTCATCACATCACTCCCACACGCACTGACGCACATAGGCCGGTGAGTCTCTCCATCCAAATACCCTACACGCAGACACTTTTCTGAGTCTCCCTCATTCGCCTGCTAGCCAAACCTCCCTGCCTGCCTGTCGCCGCCGCTTCCCCCGGTGCCGCTGCCTCATTGAAATGGGGCACCATGATTTCAAATATGCGAATTCAATACAAGGTCGGAGGTATTTTTTTAAAAAAATATCACTTTTAGATATATACTTATCTATAACAATTCAAACGAACTATATACCTTTGAAAAAGTATACTTGATTTTGAAGTTTCGAACGAATTTAGATCACGTGTGTGTGTGTCTATATATATATATATATATATATATATATATATATATATATATATATATATATATATATATATATATATATATATATATATATATATATATATATATATATATATATATATATATATATAATCAACATGCCTACGATCAAATTATTATTAAAAAAACAACTACAAATCGAATTTCAATTCAAACTTATTTAAACTAGTTAAACGCGATATCAAGAAAATTGCAAAAAAAATTCACATATGATATATAAAAAATATCTATTTTAAATTATAGTGTCTAAACACCATAGTATCCTAGTTAATTATAGCGGTAATAACACGATGCCATCGTGTGGCATTGGATGGGTCGTAAACCATGGCACGCATTGTGGACGAGACAAGCAGCAACAGCCAACAAGAAGGGGAGGAGGAATGAGCGAATAGGTTTTGAGCACTTCTATGGTTTTTGAGAAATGTTCAGAGACAAGCATGCACGGGCAGGACGGCGTAAGGGCATCTCCAATGGTCTGAGTCAGCTAGCTATATGCATGTATATATCAGCATATATCCTATGTGGAGGAAAGAGAGTATGCAAAAAAAATCGAGCTAGCTCTTCCTTAAGCACTAGTCTATAACGTCAAACGAGATAGCCTCTATAGATTCTGTGTGTGTATGTAAGCATCAAATAGCTATCCTTATAGATAGTTCTTTAGAATGCTAGCTTTAGTATGTACTATATAAATAATATGAAAATCTTATAGTTAATTGCTAGTTAGAACCATTGGAGATGCCCTAACCCCTCCCTCCCTGGCCGCTGTGAAAACGATACTCACTAATAAAAGTCTTGATTTGACCGACTAATCCATTACAATCACGTTGGCTCGTTTAACACGTGCCAGAAACATCCTGCGTCTGGTGCGCGCCTATCCGATCCATTCACTTCCATGTCTCTCCTGGCTGCCCTTAAACAAATCGAGGCAGGCTGACTGCGCCAACCCAAATCCCCATTGGCACGCGCTGGCTAAACCCGCCGCCTGCCCCCGCCTGCGGGCTCAAGAAAATGCCCTCGCCGATCGACTTTTCCACGCGCGGGACGGATCACTTCAAACAGGCGTGGCTCCGCGACTGTAGCGTGTTGCAGTGGTGTTAAGGCCCCGTTTGGCACAGCTCCACCACCAGCTCCTTGGAGCTGTTTGGAGCTGTTTTGTGCCAAACGGGGTAAAGCAAAATAGCTCCACCCAAGGAGCTCCTTAAAATCTGCTGAGACAAAAATAGCTCCACCCAAGGAGCTGAAAAAAGTAGCTTCACTTGGCTCCACTTGTGAAGCCAAAAAAAACAGCTCCACTTGTGAAGAGGAGCCCTGCCAAACAGGGCCTAAAATAACCCAGTGTCATCGAGCAATCTACACAACCGATCAACGCAACTAGAAATAAAAAAAATCATACGATTAAATAATACAGAACAAGCACCGGTCCAAGTGCATCAATTTGGACTAACAAGTAAGAACTTTATTCAAAGACAGGGATGGGAAAAAGGAATGGAGAGAGTACATCGGATATGCAAGTTGTGTTGTATATATTACCTCATTAAAAACTTTCATGTGAAAAATTTTCTAGTAAAAACACACTAAGGGGGAAAAATGAGTACAGTAGTTGATCTAACTCACTAGGGAAAAGAATACAACACTTGATCTTCTTGATCATACAATATTGAATACCATCTATTCTTCATGATTAGTTATCAATCTTCATGATCTATGAATGACCTTGAATAATTAAGTGGTAAAACCGACCAGGTAAATTCATGTAGTAATCATCAAATTGGTTCCTTCTACGTAAATCAAAATTAAGACTTTCATAATCTAAGGTATGCTGATCAAAGTTTAGCATATATGCTGCCCTTCAAGACAACATCCGTTGGAGTCTTCTTACTCTAATGTCATAATCATATTTTTTTAAGAAATAATCACAATTAATGTTATTGTGAGTAAATCTACTAGATTATCACAATGTTTTAGTATTCTAGACACTCTCACTGTTCTTCTAGAGATTGCGAGGATAAAATAATTCGGGAGCAATGTGCTTAATATTTTTAAATAACCACTATTTAATTGTGCAACACCAGCAATTATACCCTTTCATAGGATTATAAGGTAAATTTAGTTGCAATATTAGGTACCTTCTGGATATAACTTATCAAGCCTCTTTATTTGGGTTAAAATACTTTGCAAATCTCTTTGAATAGATTTATCAAAGTTACAACCAATTAGTTTGTTTAGTAGAGATAGAAGAATTGACTTGTACCACTACAAAGTAAGATATGACTTGTTTAAATTTTGGCATTAAGGGGATTAATCAAAATGTCACTATCATCAATATACTTGTTCCTTCCTAGTACTAAAGGATACCGTCACATCCACTATCTTCATGGTGGAGATGCACTAATAAACACTTATGTGGCGTACTTTTACTCTTATGGTTCCTCATTTCATTTTATCGGGTCTACATGGGTCTTTGTCCACTTCTAGGGATCACTTAGTTATTGTGTGATGCTATTTCATATATTGACCGGTAAATCAGTTATGGACTTATTCCTTCGAAAAAATTGCTTATTCTCTAGGTTAAGACTTATTCATAAGTATGAGATTTATATATGTTGCGATCTTATTTCCTTCTCATTAAGAATTTTGAGTCCTTCAAGGATTTTCGTTTGGATTTTCAGAATCCATGAACTGCATATTTTTTTCGTTCATGCCATTTTGCCAAAAAAAATACTATGTAGCGGAATATACATTTATTCATAATAGGAGAGAATTGTTCTTCTTCAAAGACCTATGAACCATCGCTTAATGTGGCCTATGATCCTCGTCAGCAGTGGGGTTAAGAGGGAGGGGAGCGACGACAGTAGGCGGCAGATCAATTGGGGAATTGGTTCCCATCCAAAACCCTAGCCCACCGTTAGTTCATTTGAAGCACATGGTGAGCTCACCAAGCGGTAGCTCTTGCACATATGCATCTTCTTGTCAGCCCTAGGTAGACAGTGAAGAAGCCCACTCCTCCCCGATTTCATATAGGGAGTGCCCGTTGTAGTATGTGCTAGCCATCTTTTGCAAGTGCAAGGTGAAGGCAGCTCGATGGATTTCTTGGAGCGATGCCAACCCTGGAAGGAGGCAATTGACTTGCATAAATGCTCGGATGAGTCAATTGATTTCCGATTGATTTGAAATATGGCTTTTGTTCATACTTGGGGCTTTGATTTGGCTCGTAGTTTGTGATGAAAATTCTCTTTTCTGTTGGTTAGGCTGGGGGATGCAAGTTCTAGAGATGGTTTGACCCAGAGACACCTCTATTTTTTTAAGGGACTTTTGACTGATCTATGTGACACGGTTAAGGGACTTAGGAGTGTGAACATGAATCTGATAGCTTGCATTCACAATGGGGATGTGCAGTTGTAAGAGCTGATGGCTATTCATGACACAAAGTTAGGTGCTTGCAGACGAACTCTGATTGAAAAAGAGGTTGCAGTAGTTTCAGTGGGAAGGTAAGTAAGTTAGAAAAGGAGACAATAGTGTTCATGTTAGTGTTGGTTGGACATTGGTTATAGGTGTGAAACCCATACACAAGTGAGGGGGTGGACGTTGGTTGTCTGACGGTCCGTTATCCGCGAGAGTAAAAATGACACAGGGATTTATACAACTTCGGGGGTTCGAGAGGACCGTCTTGCTTCTGTTGGTGAGCGAACAGGGGGTTACCTCCAGGGAGGGAGCCCCCGATGGCTCATTAGTTTGAATATACTTCTTTATTGCTCAAGAGAGCCCCCTTCAAATAAGAGATATGTAGGGGCATTTATAGGCTTTTGGGCTTATACAAATAACGGGAATAGCCTTCAGTGAGATAACTAGTCTATGATTATCAACGATTGGTATAGTTGTCCTTTTTATGCATGACTGTTATTTCTTGATTTGTGTGTGTCTTCTGCGGAGCAGGCCCTACTAGTGGAAGTGTAAAATTGTTCATCCAACAGAAAGAAACGAGAGGAAAAGAAAGGAAAAGGGAAAAAAGAGGAAGGAGAGAGAAAATAAAGGAGGAAAAAAAATAGAAAACGGTAGAAAAATAGAGAAGAATTGGATTTTTTTATTTTTTGCATGTAGAGATGTATTTTTTATTTTCCAAATCAGTTTAGTAAAAAGCTATCATCTCCAAATAATTTGAACACATCGACTTCTAAAAGCTATTTCTTTTAAGTCACTATTCTTCTTTTTTTAACCAAAAACTGAAAGCTACAAAAAATTTTAGTCAAAAACCATCGGCAACAACCGATTTGAACACACTGTGCTCTTGCTGAAACCCATAATACAGCCGGGTACCTATACCTATACACTGCTTGATGCGCATACGTGGAACTGCGATTTGTTCAAAAAGGCCGTGAGCAATGCTGTTGTCCTGCACATTGTGATGGGGGCAACCGAGTACTGTACCTCTACCTCAACTGATATGCAATACCATTCTCTGTCCACGTATCTCGTTCCCTTCAGCTAGCCCTGGTACCCTGGCAGACCAACGCATGGCGACATGATCTGTTCAAGCTTGCCCTAGCTATATAAATATAATCACTCCCTAACAAGTACTAGTACGTACTCAATACTTTGCATTGTTAACAGTGGAGCAAGTATTTGCAGTACACGGATCTCAAATTTCCAGCTGCCAGCGAGACGGTCCTGCTGCTGCATGCGAGGCCGGCCTTGGCGTCCAGGACAGGCAGAAACCGTTCTCTGCTTAATTATGCAGAAACCGAAGAAAATATAAGAGAAGAGTAGAGTACAGAAGAGAAGAGAAGGGAAGAGCGCGCAGTAAATGGGCTAGCTCTCTCCTCCTCCTCTGGCTGGTCGGTCGTCCCCTCGCCAAGGACACCAACATGCCAGGCAAACATCGCCTGTTGATCGAGCTAGCTAAGCTAGCGGCCGTGCGTACGATACGTGCAAACCACTGCACCTGCATCGCCGATTCGATCTTTGCTCCAACGCCAACGCTACTAGCTACTCGTACTGCTATCCTCATTCACTGCTGCTGGCGTGCGCGAGCGAGTACAGGAGCAGAAATGACAACCATCAGGGTGTGTGTTCTGCGCAGTGGTGGGGACTTCAGACTTTCAGAGCCCCAACTAATAAGCGCTAGCTTGATCTAGTCGGGGTCAAAACTCTCGTGAAAACGAAGGTAAAAAGAGGAAAAAGATCAAAGAAACAATGGGAGGAATGGCAAGCTAGCTTTAGCCGAGACGAGAGGATGTGAAGAGTGGTTGGCCGGTGAGAAAATTTAAGGTGGCAGCATGCGCTGTTCATCTGCTACGTACGTCTCTACGATCCCTCCTCGCCACTTTTCCTTCTTTCTTGCTGGTTGATCTCAACCATAGCAGAGCACGCACCCATCCAAGCAAGAAGAGAGCAATGACGGTGGTAGTTGTGATGGTGAAGACGGCGACGAAGGCGGTGATGTAGATGGAGGAGGGATCATCGACGCCAGTGGTGGGGAAAGGATTGACGGTGCAGATGTCTGTGGCGGCACTGGGCATATCGCCACGCTTGTCTTGCACTCGCTGATGCACATCAGGCCTGCTTCTAGCCCTCCTGCAGCTGCTCCGTCCTCGAACATGTCTCTGTCGCCGCCGCCTCATAGCCGCATTTGATTGGGAAGCTTGTGTAGCCGCTCCACCGAGCGCCGCCTCCTCATGTTGCCACGGCCAGATCTGATCGGAGAGGGAAAGGAGGAGAGAGCCATGGTTCGAATCAAGCAGGATCTTGCCGGATCTGGCCATGGTAGTGACGGTGAGGGGGAGCGAGGATGGCTGCCGATGAGGGAAAGCGGGGGCGGCCAGTGAAGAGGCCGGCGGTGAGGGAGAATGTGGGGGTGGCGTGGAAGAGTCGCCGGTGAGGGAGAGCGGTGGAGGTGGCAGGGAAGACACCGACGGCCATGGGTCTTCGTGTCACGAATAGACAAAGTCAAGACTCATGAGAAGCTTCATCGAATGTTTCAGTCTCTCGATTGGATCGATAGAGCACCTAGTAGTTAGTACAAAACCATAAGGTCTAGACATAGTCTAAATCTGGTCCAAACTACTGTAGATCCAAAATAATCTAATCTATATGAAACTTGAGAAGTGCTAAGAAGCACTTGTGTTTTTAGGGTTGAGAGTACTCATATTTTGAGACGTTGGATTCCCATCCAATCGTATCCTCTATATCTTTCTCCCTAAAAAACGAATCTAGAGTATTAGATCTCTATTGAACGGATCCTCCATACTCCACTCCCTCAAAAAAAAATATGAGTGATCCGAATTTGGGACGCTCAAAAAATGTAAGTGCTTCTAACCTTAAAAAACATTTGAGTGTTCGCTAGACACCTCTATAAAATTTTAGACCGATTTAATCCAAAAGCCTCGACTGGTCCAAACCCATTAGGGCATCTCTAATGGGTCTATAGCAGCTATCTACAAGAGAGTCCATGTCATCAACTGTCCTACGTGGAAGATATTAAATGAAGAAAGAGAACGCAGCTCTCTACAGCTCTAGAGATAGTCTATAGCGCCAAACGAGGCAGCCTCCATAAATTCTGTGTGTGCATGTAAGCATCAAATAGCTATCCTTATAGATAGTTCTTTAGAATGCTAACTTTAGTGTGTACTATATAGATGATGTGGAAGTCTTATAGTTAGTTGCTAGCTATAACCATTGGAGATGCCCTTAGCAGTCCTAGGTCACACGAGCCAACGCTTTGCTATTGGCTAGTACTCGCTCCACTTGCCTTGCATACCAAAACGCGTGAGTTGATTCGGCTAATTTAATTACGGCCAGTAGATATAGATGCTCCGTATACAGCGTGACTCGAAGTCGTCGTCGTCCTGATGCACAATGTGCATGCGTACGTACCGCCCCAGAATCAAGTGATCAGATGATGGCAAAAATGGATCCATTTGCTGCTGCAATTGCGACCAAATGCTCCTATTCGTAGTGCTCCTTTGTTCACGTACTCAAATGGATGTTTTTTTCCTGGATAGTTTGAATTAAAACGTACGTACACTTCAATATTACTACTGATGACTAGAGTGCAAAAGAGGTGCAATATTCATTGCGTGGATGGGAGGGAGCAGCTAGCTGACGCTTTACACCAATGCATGCATGTAATCTCTTTCATGCTCTCTGAAGCTTTTTTTCCACTCGGATTGATAACACCCTCCACGAGAACTAACTATTCGATCTCCTTTTACAAAAGGAGGGAGAGAACTAACAGATGGACCGTTTGTCAATGTGGGGGGAAATAATTGAGATAGATGCAAGGAACTATTCAAATATGAATTTCTGAATTCAAAATGTTCCGTACAAAACCTCAAAAGATCGATCCACAAGCGTGCGTACGTATACACCATGATCAGAACCAGGGAAGTAATTTTAAGAATTGAAGTTGATGAGGTGAAATAAAACGGTGCATTTTTTCAATATACTCTTAATACAAATTTTTTTGAGCGGTGTAATCAATTAAGAGAAAGCCAACAAAAGGAATCCATGCTGCGAAGAACAGTGTTGCCATTTTTGTTTTAAAAAATGGAAAGCTGATCGAGATGCCAGGAAGCAAAAGCTCGGCAATTTTTCAGACACATGAGAAGACCTGAGCCGAATTGTCCTTGTTTCAATTAGTAGAAGGTGTAATGCTAGCTAGTGCCCCCTCCCTCAGGACATGTTGGCTATGCCCATAACATTATGTCACCGACTACCCTTTTCCAAGAACTATAAATCTGTTTATGGGAGTAGCTAGATCGATCGGGTGCGGTATATATGAACATTAGTGCCAGCTTGTGTGTTTATTCCTAAGCAGAACAAAGTCAAATTTAGGACAAACAATAGCAGTAATAATAATAATATAGATGGAGTAGTCAGCAAATGATCCCCCATAGCACTGCACTACAGCTAGTCCCTTCAAGCTCAATCGAAGTTATGGTAGTAGTACTAACAAAATTAGATTCTCTTGGGCAAGATTAAAGAGAAAGATTACACACATGCATGCATGCATGCTTAAATCTCTGAATTATTTATTCCAACCTTTCTTTGTCAAGCTATACTACCAGAATTACCCAAGTGCTGCTAGTTGTTGGCATGCAATGCAAGGGTGGTTAATTATCTGACTGGTAGACGAATAAGATTAGTGTAGAAATGCAACCATAATCGTCCGACCAACCTAGAAATGCACTACTTATAATTGGAAGGACAAACACTATCACTCACAAGAAGGTTCAAACACCAACCTGTGTTAATTACTATCTCAATATCACTAAGATTCCCTATCGGCAATTATACAACATGCATGCAGTCCACAAAATATCGTTCCAACCTAATCTTTTCTCTCTCTAAGTAAGAACTCCAATGTCCTTTCTTTAGCTAACCCTATCGGCAATACTACTGCAACCTTATCTTTTCTCTCTTTATCTTTGAGCAATTACTCCAATGTTCTTTCTTCAGCTAAAGAAAAAGCAATGCTAGCTAACTCTTTTCTTTCCTTTTCAGTGGCCGTCCCAAGCTGGCTCAAATTCCCTGAATTCTGAAACCATGCAGCTATCCATCATCCCAAGCTAGCTCCCAACCACAACCAGGTCTAAAGTTTTCTTTCTTCCTTCCTTCCTTCCTTCTCCCATGGCATTGATGCATTGATAGATCTGTAAGAGCAAAAATATCAACGGGGATCACAGGATGGCAGTAACAGCAGCAGGTACCCCCTCATTTAAGTGTCTCCTTAACGTCCCCCACCTACCATCGCTGCCGTGCCCCAGTCCGATGAGCTGCGCCTCTTCAATGTCTCTGCCTCTCGCTCCCCCACTATATTACACCTCGCTACCCCTCTCCTCCCTCTCCCACAGCTGCAGCAGCAGGAGCAAGCAAGCAAGCAGCCACAGCAACACATCACATCACACGCTTAGGAGCTAGCACTTGTTCGGGAGCGAGCGAGCGAGCAATGGAGAAGTCTAGCAAGATGGCGGCTGTGGTGGCCGTGCTCGTCCTTGCCGTGGCAGCGGCGACCAGCGCCGAGGCGAGGAACATCAAGACGACGGAGGCGGCGGCGGTCAGCAAGGACGCGGTCGTGCAGCCGCAGACCTTCCCGCCCTTCGACCGCTTCGGCAGCGCGTCGCCGGCCTTCGGCGGCCTGCCCGGCGGCAGCATCCCCGCGTTCACCCTCCCCGGCAGCGGTGGTGCCACCCCGGGGTTCGGCAGCATCGGTAGTATGCCCTTCTTGGGCGGCTTCGGCGGCGGCGGCTCCCCGGGGCTGGGCGGCTTCGGCGGCATGCCGGGGTCCCCCGCCGCTGCCGTCGACGAGCACGCGAAGAAGCCGTGAATAAGCTAAGCTCGTCGCCGGCCGGCCGGTGGTAGATTCGTTAGTGTTTGGTACGGTGCATGATTCTGTAATGCTACATGTACTGCACGCATGCATGGTTTTGTTTCGTGGGCGCTATATGCCGCGCGTTTATTTATATGTGCAGTTAGCTTGCACTATATATCTAGCTAGTATTTACCTGCATTTGGAGGATTCGATCTGTTTTGGTTGTGTTTGTTTGCTTAATTAATTAGGTCCATCGTGTTAAGTTCTTGGTTATGTAGTAGTGTGCTGTTCTTGAGGCATAAATAATGCTAAATGTGATGTTTGTGAACTTGTGGCAATGGTTAAATTAATGGAGTATTTTTGTAAGCTTTTGTTGATTTGACTTGTTACGAATTCATTTATCATTTGGTTGGAACCGCATTGTCACTTAATTGGAAAAGGTGACAGACTGAAATATGAGATTAAATATAACTATGCTCACAGTAGTAGTACCGGTTGAATGCACATGATCGATGGAATTTGATCTAGACAACACCCCTTTAAAATCCCTGCTCCAAAAGAGAATTTCTAGCTGAACAGATTAGTAGCAAGTTGAACAAATCTCATAATTTGAGAGATGTTGGACGACACATATTAGTAGAAAGTTGAATGGATAAAATCATACAAATTAACACTACAAGCAGCTATATAGACCAAGTAGTAACTCAAGAGTTCCGAACAAGGCAGAAGAGAAAAAACATCACAAGCACGGATACGATTTCTCTGACTTCAAAGTTACGGTGCCTTTGTCACTGACAGGTGAGCCCCACCGCTCGCAGGCTCACCTGTCAGTGACAAAGGCACCGTAACTTTGAAGTCAGAGGATCTCAATCCCACAAGCACAACGAAGGATAGAGAGTAAAACTCCCTAGTAAAAATGATGCGACCGCTAGCTTTTAAGTTACCACATGCTATCGCACAGACATTTACTGTTGGCGTAGTAATTAACTGCTCTAGGTGTTTAGGTTGTGATCTTTTCGACTTCAGCTTCTGGCTTATTTTTCACTATTTATAAATTTCATTTTTTTCTGAACTTTTAGCTTTTTTTTAGCTTTTTTGCCGGTTCTTTTTTCCCGTATTTGTTTGTATTACACGTAATAGGCTAAAATATTTTTTTAATATTTTTTTAATATTTTTTAAATTTAATTATGCTAAATAAACCTCTGTCAGCTACAGTGTTTTTTCAGCCAGCTACAGTGCTTTTCAGCCATAAGCCACAAAAAAAACCCAAATGATCACCACCGAGTTATTGGTTGGCTTCTTTTAGATTTATTATAGTGTTTGTTTATCTATAGTAGCTAGTTTTTAAATAAAATATTTTTGTAAATAAAGTTTATAAATCGATTGTGATAAACACTGTTTTTTGACTTTATCTATATCGATTGCATGTATTATTCTCTATGTACTTTCTCTTGAGAATAGCAAGAATTCAAAAATTTTAGTCAAAAACTATAAGGCACAACTGAAAAATAACTCAACTATTGTTTTCGCACGTATGTATACCTAGGTCATATACAATAAGCTTATACGTAGAATTTTAGTTGATATAAATAAAAAAATGATGGGATATAAATAGACCATCCAGGCTGTGTCACGAATGGGTAGCAACGACTCCAGCTACCTTCGTATGGAAGCCGACGACAGCTGTCTACATTTTGTGGGCCTTCCCTCTTTTCCCTCTATCCAACGTGAAAATCGCTTCTTTCTCTGCCGTACAATTGCATCCTATATATGCAAGGCGAGGCAGACCTGCTAAAAAGGAGACATATACTAGTACCTCTCCATTGTACATGCATACATGGCATTGGTAAAGAAAGATAAACAAGGTAAGGAAAAATATTGTCACATTTACATTCTATTTTTTTACCTCACATATAGGCAATTTTACACCAATACACTTGTACTATTTACACTCTACAGAGATAGATACTTCATAACGGAATTAGGCCCCGTTTGGCAGAGCTCTAGCTTTAGAAAATCTGTAGATTTCCTAGAGCTGGTCATCTGTAGCTCTAGGGAATCCTGGATCTAGAATTGCAGGCATGTTAAGTGCATTTACACGACTCATTTCATTTATATTATATATTAAATAAAAATATTTAAATCATTTTAATTTAGTCAACAAACTACAGATCCAGCATAGATCTCGGAGTTAAAGCTGTGCCAAACGGGGCCTTAGTTTAGTTCTTTCAATTTCACGCATACACCCTTCCCCCTCAGACAAGGAATTAGTTTAGTTCTTTCAATTTCATACTTGAAGCTTTAAAAGTGTGAAGTAAAACTGTATTGTAATATACAATGATATATGTTCCATGCAGTGGCATGCGATAATTTCAAGTTGAGGGTGCACAACTGAAAAGTGCATACGTATGTACGTACATACATACATAGGAAGCGTTCGTTTAAAAGTACACACTCAATATTGGCCTTGAGTGATTAGTTGGGCCGGTTACGAACGTTACAACGGCGCAAATGGATCAATATTGACGAGGATGTAATAATCTTTAAATTATTATATTATTATATTTCTTAAGTATACATTTTATTGGTAAGGGAGAAGTTTCACAATTCTACGACTACTCCTTGATCGTAAGTTTTTCTATAACCACATAAGTTATAAATCCTTCTACGACTACTCCTTGATCCTAAATCTTTCTATGACCACGTAAGTCGTAAGTCCTACTACAACTACTTCTTGGTTGTAAGCCTTTCTACGACCACATAAGTTGTAAGTCCTACTACGACTACTCCTTGGTTGTAAGCCTTTCTACGACCACGTAAGTCGTAAATCCTTTTACGACTACTTATTAGTCGTAAGTCTTTCTATGTCCATGTAAGTTGTACATCCTTCTACGGGCCTGTTCTTTTTGGCTGCGGCATATGGTTTTTAGCCTGTTTGTACGAGAGATTACAGAGTAACAGAAACTCACGTACGGTTTTTGCCGATATAAATGAAGTCAGTAAAGTATGTACTACAATTAACTAGTAGACCCTATCTTAAAAAAATACTCCGTTTAAAAACTAGTTACTGTAGAAAAGCCAAAAACCAGCTTTTAGAAGCTGAAAAGAACAAGGCCTACAACTATATAGTTGTAATTTGCCCTGCGCCCACCTCATGGTCATAGATCTTTCTCCGACTAGCCTATTTTTGACTGGCCTATCTACGATGATATACTACATCGTGGGTCTGTCAAACAAGGCGGTTAGAACATGTGCTTATTCTTAATAACCACACATGATATCTCTCTGACAACAACAGTCACACGACGAACGGGCCGCCACGTCTCTCTGACAATAACGTCCACCAGACGGTTATCTCTCAAAGCGTTGAGACGTCTTTTGGTATATGACAATGGCCACCGCTTTGTCAACTATATAAAAGTTGATGTCAAAGAAGGGAGGGGTTTCAGATCGGTTTAGATCAGAACGAGATCAGATCAGGAGATAGTGCTAGGCATTTCGTATTACTCAGTTGTAATCAATTCTCTAAGCAATAGCTACACATGACATATAGTTATTCTTCTTCTAGGAGAATACCCGAACCTATTTAAATATTCTCGTGTCTCTACTGTGCATGTTCATAGTCCGAGTCTTCTAGAGTTTTCCCGAATTTAAACAAATTATACATAAGATCGATATTAAAACATCGAAAGTTGGCATCGTCCATGGGGATACTTCTTCCAAGACTCAGGTGATCTCTTTGTTGGCAACTTCTCTTCCTTCTGATGTCCTCGTGGTAGGGGAATGGAACGAGGAGAATTGGTTTGACCTGGCCGACTATGCAAATCTTGACATGGATGCCTTCTACGACTTCGAGCAGACAATGCTTGCTTCCGATGGTGAGGTTGTCCTTGGAGATCCATCCCGGGATCTCGGAGACCACACCGTGGGAAAAGCTGAGGAGGGATCCATATCCCCCACAACAGTACGCAAATAGAGGAATCATTTCCTCAGATGGCAAGGGTCAATCCGACCATGAACAGGACTCGCAACATAACGAGGGGCCTGCCCCCAAATGTTCGAGTCCCTTAGCGACCGCTCGAGCAGTTTCAGCGAGCCCTGGAGTCTGTCATTTTAGGAATCCATCACTAACTGGTGATCATAACTTTCCAATTGTCCACGCAGAGAATGTGGGTGATCTCTCTGCGAGTCCATCCACACTCTCATATGGTTAAACTCCCACTAGAGACGGTTATAACTGGAATTCCTTTACCTGGCGGGGTTTACTCCATGCCGTCATGCACTCTCGCTGGACCATTCTTCAAGTGAGGGGCCCTCTGTCAGAAGTGAAGATTCTAGACAGGAGATCTTTGCCATCCCCGCAGATTTTGATCACGCTCTCGGAAGAAGACCTAAGGATCCTCCCCACCGGTCACACCCAGCCACCTCTCGTGAGGATGGCGAGGAGACCTTTAGTGATGAACCAGGTCAGTTCCGTGTGCCCTCAGCCTCACGTCGAGGTCGATGCTGGCGTGCGCGGTGGCCACCTCCATGGTGCTCTCCGTCGCTATCCTGGTGGTGCTCAACAAAGCCAGCACCGGAGACGGGATCGCCTTCGCCACGTGCCCCGTCTGGGCTGCGAACGTCGCCGCTGTCTTGGCCCTTGTTGGAAATACTGCCACAGATCAACACACCCAAATCAAATGGGAGTTATCTGTTGTCTAACAAAGAACAAAGAAAACAGAGAACACGAATGAACAAAATTTTAGAGCTTGAGAGGGAGTGTTTGGGGCAATTTTTTCATTATCCACTCTACTACAACTTACATTATCGACTATATTACAAACTCCTTTTCTACAAAAGATCGACTGAGATATGGTTTCTCTGCCCTTAATTACCACGTCGCCTGCTGACACTACACAGTACGCTGATAACTGCTATAGTACCCGCTAACTACTATATGAACCCGCTGCCGACTGCTACCGTGCCCACCGACTTCTACAGGAACTTGCTGACGACTGCTATAGGAACCTCCGACTGCTGCAAAAACCAAAAACTACTACAATGGCCGACCATGTGTGACCACACAGAGACTGGTCGAAATAACCACTAAGACACCGGTCGTAACGACCACACAAACACCGGTCATAACGACCACACATAGACATCGGTCGTTGCGACCACATAGAGATCGATCGTTACGACCACGCAGACACTGGTCGTAACGACCACACACAGAGACCGAATGTAACAATCACAAAGACACTGATCGTAACGACCACACGGACACCGGTTGTAACGACCACACGCAGACACCGGTCGTTACGACCACATAGAGACCGATCATTACGGCCACATAGGCACCTGTCGTAATGACCACACACAAACTGGTTAACCAATCAGGTTTATTCGACAAATGTACTATGTTTTGTGAGTACCACCAATATATTATCTCTGTTTGCATATTCAAACAGTCATCAGCAACACAGGCAATGCTTGCTTTGATTATTAGAAAGTCACACATAGAGCCACAGCAACTATTATTTTTTTTAAAAAAAAGTGTATGTTTGGAATGCAACCACTTTTTAAAATCAAGGGATAACTAGGAACTTACGATATATGCCACGCAGAAATTTTAATTCCCATTTCTTTAGCTAATTTAACAGAGATGTGCTGCTGGAAGAAACTCATGCTTCAACCATGGTGATTCCTCAGCAACTTTACAACAATGTCGGGCACTTTTTCAAAGTAGTGAAGTTAATAGACATAGATAGGCAAGAAAAACATACTGCAAAACCTTTCCCCTTTGTGATTCCAGTGAAATCCACAAACTGTCCGGGCACAAAATGGCGAACCGTGATGGTTGTCCCAACAGGAAGAAGTGCATCCTCGGTAACAGGAAGCTCCTTTAGTTTTCTCTTCAGAGGAACTCCTTGTGCTCTAAAGTGGCTCGCTTCAGGCTTTGTTAGATGCTTTTCCTTCTTTTGGCCTGCCCCGAGCTAACAAACACCAGGAAAAGAGTTTCAGAAGTTAGCAACAAATTTTGCAAAATAAAAGGAAAAGGAGTAAAGGACCAAAGCCAAAGAGCAAGAAATGTGTTCGTTGTACCAGTTTGTCTGAACTTACCAAATAAACTTAGATTCAGATCAATAAGAGAAAACTATGACGGTATGTTTATTACACTAGCCACTAGTGTGTCTGGCTGTCTGCTAGTGTGTATGAACAATTCACGGTAGGGTGGGCAGTCATCTGCCATGCAGCAACTGCATAACATGTACTTATCAATGCCAAAATGAGAGGGTTAATCTCTAAACAAGTAGTTACAATCAATTTACAAAGTGGTGAACCTACACAACCCAATATCATGATTCTTAAGAAAGTATAATGGTGAGAACACACGAAGCAAATTAGGTGCCATGTTTTCAACTCATTTGACCTAGCCACCACCATGGGGGAGAGACGAGGGCAGTAAATTGCTACATAGGCTTGGTTACAAACTTACAATAAACCTACCTAGTTTCAGCAGCTAATCTCCAGATCTAGTGGATTACCAACAGGGCCGGCTTTGGGGGTAGGCCGGAGGGGCGCCGGCCTAGGGCCCCGGGCCAGGGAGGGCCCCCCCCCCCCGCGCGACGGCCCACGGCGCCAGTCCAGACTTCGGGCCTACGCCTCGGCAGTTCCCAGAACGGGCGAACGAGAAGTCTGCATGGCTGCATGCGTTTTGTGATTGACTCGTTAACGTCTACACGATTAACTCATACACGATTAGCTTCAACTAACCCCAGACCCAATCACCCAAAAGAACGCCGCCGCGCCGTCGGCCCGTCGCGACTCGCGCGATTCACCGAAGACCGAAGTGCCGTGCCGACTGCCGAACGGCGAACGCCTGAACGTGATCGTCGTGATCGTCTCCTGCGGCCTGCGCGCTGCGCGGCTGCGCCGACGGGCCGACATCGTGGCCGTGACTCCCGTGAGGGAGGCCGTCGCAGCCAATACGGCAATACTACATCCGTTCTGCTCTGCTGCCTCGCATCTGTTCTGCTGAATTCTTGATTCCATCTGCATCCGTCGTATCGTCGAGGTCAGGCAAGTAGGCAACAATTTACTTATTTACATCTAGTGATCTACTCATGAACTCATCTACATCTACTTCAAAAATTAGGTTAGAATTTTATGTTCTTGTTGAGTTGTTGTTTACTTTACTTTGTAAATTACAGGGTTTGAAATTGCTGAAAAATTATTTGCGGTCTACTATGTCACAAGAAAGATTGAATGGCTTGGCTATGTGCTGCATTGAGAAGAATATCTTGGACGATATTGATCTCGATGTTATTATTAATGATTTTGCATCAAGAAGTGCTAGAAGAAGTTTCTTTTTATGAAAGACATTGGATATTTGTCGCTCCTATTTGAGGTAAATTAATTCTTACTAGTTACATTTGATTTATGAACTAGTTAGTACCTAATTAGTTTATCATGTTAGAACTATTGATTTGTGTCACTTTAGACAATATAAAGTTTAAACTGCATATTTTATAAGTAGAAAAAATATTTATAGTAAAGGGCCCATAGAGCTGAATTCGCCCTAGGGCCCTTGAAAACGTTGGGACGGCCCTGATTACCAACCAGGTATAGGTGAGCCTTTACAATGCCACCAAATACAACATTTCACGTCTACATCGAACCTTAATCATCTGGGAGGCCAAAAATCTCGCCCTAAAGGCATAAAAACTCCCATTGCTTTGTGTCTAACAAATGAGTAAAACCAACACTACTTTCGTCGTGGTCCAGTGCTTAATTTTGCAGTGAAACGAATCAAACGATCCAGTAGCTCGCGATACCATCAAACAAGTCTCGCACAGAGATCAGATTTTCGAGGCACCTGCAGCGCGAACCGCGAAGAATCCCTACTTCTCGGCGGTCTTGACCTGGCACTGGCAGACGACGTTGTCGTCGACCCAGAGGACGGTGATGGGCACCTTAGCGCCCCACTTGTCCCACATCGCCGACATGCCGCGCTTGAAGCCGGTCCGCCGCGAGTCCGGGCCCATCACCCCGGACCGCGCCTCGATGATCCGGCCCCCGCCCTCGCCGCCGCCTCCGGAGTCGTCGTCGGGGTGGGAAACGAGGGGCTCGACGGAGAAGAGGCAGCAAGGGGGGAGGCGGGGGCCGGCGAGGGAGAGGTGGCGGAGGCGCGCGAGGAGACCTCTCGAGGCGGCCGCCATGCGGAGGCGGTGGTGCGCCTGGTGATCGGTGGGGGATTTACGCGACGGCGAGGAAGGTGAGTAGGTTTTAGTGAACTCGGAGCCCGGGGGGGGGGGGGGGGGGGGGGGATGGCCCAGTTGAACGGAGCACACACACGGGGCCCGCTTGCAAGTGGCCCTCTTGGGGTTCTCTTTTTCCTCCTCTTCTTTTTGCGAGGTTCCATCAAATTTTATTTGAAATGCTTTATGCGTGTACTAACTTTTTTCATGAACTTGTAAAAAATAAAATAGCGATATGTACCTCCAGTTGTTGCTGGCACCTTTACCATGCTGTTGATTGCATTCCGTAACATATAATAATCTGGGGAAATTTAGTTCAATGACACATTTTTTATGCTCAATTTTTACCAAGCCACAAACTTCGATGTTCAAGAACAGGTATACATAAGAAGTCAACAAGCACGCACCGAATATCCTAATTTTCAAATCAAAACACAGTTTTATTTCGGAAATTTCTTCAGGTCTCGAGGAAACGAAGCTCCACCATCGCTTCCTGATGCTTGGGGGAATACCAAGCTGTGGCCTTCGCTGAACCCAGGACCTTCAGAGCCCAATCAATAGCAAAAACCGAGTCATCTACTCGAACAAAATGGTCCTGTCTTCTTGGGTCAATGGCAACTGAGGATTCAACACGAAAGCTGAAGGGCCCAACTATCTGTGAAAAGAACAAGGAACAGATTTATTAAATGCGAATTAGAAGTTTCCTATGATATCTTCCTACATATTATAGTCATCTTGTCCAGTTAATCCATCTGCATGGAATACATTGAAGGCAGGCAAACAGAGATAAACGGCCAAAAAGGTACTAAGCAACAGTGATTCCTAAGTTCTAGGAAGCTGATACTATCTATTATCTAACACTACAATAAAATCCATCAGCAATTGGTTATGCTGAATATGATCATACAAATGTTTATCATTTAGCCTCTGACATTTTAAGAAAACGAAATGTGTTCCTCAATAACAGAGTAACCGGTGGCTGAAGTCATAAGCACTAGGACTTGCATCAAACTACAATTACAAGTCCTAGCATCTGCTACCATGTAATATCTAAGAAGTTGGGATTCTATAAATAAGCATAGCCTAGTCGTGCTAGATGACGATATTAAGCTCTCTGCAATGCATTCATTAGCATTAGATTATTTATATACTACATTTCCCTAGTACTTGTTGTTAGTCCCCAGTACCTCAATTTTTTGTGCACAATAGTTTGACATATAACTGAAACAATTGGAGAGATGCCAACACCACAACCAGCAGTCAGAAAAACCAATGGTAACTGGTACTTACTGGATGCATCATGCAGTACTGAGATTAAAAAACCACTAAGTAGGGTTACTTATCCTAAATTAAGCATGGTCCGTGTCAATTTTGGATAAGCTTCGCATTATTTTTTTTATATAAACATATTTCCCAGTATGTTTCAAAAAATATCATAACATTCTCAGTCTGTGCTTTCACCTCAAAAGTCAAAACCAGTTGATTCAATTTGGTTTTAGTTGATTTGATTTCACAGTATGTTAGCACTGAAGGCAACTCAAAAATGATATCATATGTGGTTCTGTAGCAGCAGCATCCATCCTCCTAACTACTATGCTTATTGATTTCAAAGAAAACTGATACCTAAATCGCTAACATATTCTAGGCAATATCAATAATTTAGATATGTTTTTTTTATATATAATAGCGTACCACCAACGTATTCTATCCTGCTGGAAAGTGACGGTATGATTAAGCTCTTCAATACCTGGCTTTTCTACTATCACTTACAATCTTGATTAATCAAAATAGCAAAGCATGTTGAACATGAATGCTTCCACCTTAGGGTTATTGGCAATTTTGAAATGATTTGACAATTCAAATGAAAAAACAAAGAGTAAAGAGATCACATGAATTTGTGGCATGATATTCTTTATACAAAAATGACCTTCTAGTTCCAGGTATCAGAGCACAAGATGAAACAAAAGAAAAATATAATTCACCTGTTGTTGAAGAGAAACGATCACATCTGGACAAACATCACAGAATGTCTCTAAATCAGGTCTTCGAGAGAAGAAGAAATCTTGCGCAAGACGAGAAGCACCACGTAAGAACAACGATCCTGAGGATATATCTAATCGGGCACTTACCCTTGTCAAATCAAGGAAAAGCCTCTGAAAATTTCCATGTTGAGCTGTAAAAGTAACAGAAGCAAAAAGGTCTGCAAAGGCAGCAAAATTCTTCCTCTCGTCAAACACTCTAAAGGCATTGTTTTTTTGTCTTTCATCTTGCACAGACATTCTTTTTGAACAATCCCCCAAAGAACCACTGACTACAGCACCTGAATGAAGAAAAGGAAGTAGAAAACAGTAAACTATTTGGTGCTGACGGCCTGTAAACATAATATAGGGCTACAAAATTTAAAAATATAATCAATTCTCGTATCCATGCACTATAGATCTTCATGATTCATAAATGGAAAGTTGGAAACACTAGCCAGTAAACCATACAGGACAACCAAGTTGTTCATGATAATATACTCATAGAAAGGGCACAATATTATTAACTTGCAAAATCTCATGATACATCAGAACACCGGGAATCAAATGAATTAAATTGTCATATATTCTTGAAATGTGACAATAAAGAGCACAACATGGCATGTGAATGAAAATGTTTCCAAAGCAGCTAGGAGGGCAACAACAGAACATCTAAGCAAGTAGATGCAAAGAATTTTTCTTAAAAGAAGCTTACACAATGAATTGCTCGAGCTCAAAGACAGGTTTCACTAGTAGAAAGCTGTAGTCAACACTCAATATTAAATCAAAGGTGGACTCTTACCAACAATCCCAGTGAATGAAACATGAGGATCCGAGAGAAATACATCATATGGTTGAACCATTTTTAGCTTATCTTCTTTTTTCCTCCAAACATCAATGCTTTTCTTGATAGAAATAGCTGCTTTAGCACATAATCCAGGTAGCAGAGCGACTGGAACATCATTAGTTTCATCACCACCAAAACATTTTGGTTTCCCACTATTCTGCTGCAACAATAGATGATAACTCAAACCAGAACTGGAGCCAACTGAAGCAAGGTCAGCTGATAATGATAAAGGCACGTCCCAATACGCCCCCCTTTTATCAACAAATAATCCAGGCCAAGATGCTTCTAATGTAAGATTTTGATGAGGAAACTGCAAACAATAAAGAAATCTTCAGTCATCCAAGCATTCAGAAACAGTAAAAGCTACCAATATTTAAGTAAATTAGTCATTCCCAAAAAAGAAAAGGATGGAATTTTTCATACACCAGTCGCACCTTATTCATGACTAGATGTCCTAATCAACATACAGGAACAAAATGTGTTTTTACTGAGAAACCACAGTGCAAGTAACAAGAATACCCGCAAATAGCTAACTATATACCGAATAGCTTAAGAGTGCCCAGATGTTTTGCCTTGTGTTGAAATATCGCTTTGCCTCGATCCCCCTTCCTGATATTGTACAGCTCCAGCAGCAAAGTGGTGTCTGGTGTGATCAAGAGTTCCGTGCCTACACCTAGAGACATAACATCATGTAACTGCTTTTTGATATCACTGGACCAGGAGACCCCTTCTTGCCGATTTGCTAACTTCTCTTTCACGACAGCTACGAGCTTCTGTACATGAAGCTGCTCCAAGATAGTAAAAGACCTGCACAGATTACACCAAGTTGTTAGTGGACATGAGTTTCAGACAGATACCTCTTACACATGAAGTGAAATTTGCTCCAAAATCATTGAATTAGACAGTCCCTCGCCCTCTTAGCAGATAAGGTTGAAATAAATGAAAACAGTAACCAAATTCAAAGCATTTAGGAACAAATCTACTGCTCATTTTTCATTCAGCGGGATGTTGGTGAGTGTAAAATCATCACTGCTCTTGAGTCATTGGCGCTTGCTCCATCCCATGTATTAACCAGGGAGACACAAAATCTATGGACTAGAGAATGATGGCTCCAAGAAGACAGTAACATTGGCATAATCCCAAACAATAACCAATCTCAAGCCATTCCTGGCGTATCACCAGATAAACATACTAGATCAAATCCAGAAGTACCTCGAATAGACTACACGAAAGTACACAACCACCATTGCCCCTTGACGGCCGAGCTATATAAGATTGTAAACCACATTTTACCACCTAATAACCGCGGTAACCTTTGTAGAAGCGCAGATATGTAAAGAGTAAAGACGAGAGTTTTTGGCGAGATTCATGGTGAGTGCAGGGTGTTAAGAGGGGTCAATTACCAGTTGTCTGCGAGGTGGAGGAGGTGGGCGTGGTGGAGGGAGAGGCCGGCGAGGGAGGCGGCGAAGGAGGGGACGAGCGGGGAGGCCATGAAGCGGTGGAGGAAGTCGAGCTGCTTCGTGCGGGTGACGCGGGGGCCCCGTGAGAGGCCGAGGGGCAGCGGGTCGCCGGGGACGGGCCGCGCTGTGCCATCCATCGTCGTCGGCGCCTCCACGTCCAGCTCCCACCGCCCGTCCCCGTCCGTCATCCATCGCATCCGCCGCAACATCGCCGCCGCCGCCGCGCCTCTCGCCCCCCCTCTTCCGCCGGGCGGCGCTTTTGTGAGCTCTTCCGCTTTTGCGTCGGACTGTGCAGCTGTTGGGCGAGGAGCCGACCGAGGATAGGGCACGAGCCACGCAGGCTGGAGGAATAGCGAGTTCCGTGCCTGAGTAGTGAGTGGCAGGTCACAAAATTTAGGGACGTCGGGTTCGGTTTTTTTTTTCGGCTTAGCTTTTATGTTATATATGAGAGAGTGTGAATAAAAAGAAATTCGTATGCGATTTAGTATGATATAAATAAAGTCGTTATAGTATGTACTGTAATTAATTTATAAATTTTGTCTTAAAAAGATACTCCGTTCGAAAATTAGTTACTATAGAAAAATCGAAAAACAGGTTTTAGAAGTTGAAAAGGGGTCGTCATTTGGAGTAATTGATACGGATTGTAACATGAATTGATGTACTATTTGGAGCATGGATTTTTTTTAATTTCCTGCGAGTATTAAACTGATTTCTATAAAATTTTTTGTGAATGTACTTGTTTTCAAAAGGGGCTAAAATCCACAAACCTCCCAAGGAAAAATACTCCACGTCCAAATAGGGCACTAGGAATACTCCTTCCTATTTCCCTATTTGAAATTTAGTCCTTTCATTTTAGTGATTCCCTTTTTATTTGATGTTTTAGAATCCATGTTATCAAACTATATAAAAAATTGATTATAAATATGTTTAAGACTATCATGATTGGACATATAAAAATTACAATACTAAATTTGTGTTAAAAATAATTTTATAATATTATACTTTTATTAATCTCAAGCAACAGATAATAATTATTAAAAAAATTACAATCATAGTTACGTCTTAAAGACCAAAAAAACAATAACATTAAATAAAAATGAAAGAAAGGAATAATAGACAATAGACCTAAGCGTTTTTCTAACCGGTCGTATTAATTCACACCAAGCCTAATCCTATGTAAATGTTTGTTCAAAACACAAGAATTTCATAGAGTTTCTACTGAAAACAATTCAATTCATACGAGGCTTCAGGAACTCGGTGGGATGCTGCATTTTAATGGTTAGAATACTGACCTGCCTGCATCATGCGTGACGGAGGGAACCGTATGAGAGGTATAGTGCACAGGCGGGAGATGCAAAGGTAGAGACGCCCTGTAATACTGTAACAGAGGCATCGTCGTGCGGTCACTGTTCATCCAAAATCGGCATCCATTCAGGATCTAACGGTTGATATTTACTAAAAGGCACGGAACTGTCCACACTACCTTTGCTAATGGAAAGGTAGTGGATACCATTCCATGACGGGGTTGAGTCGAACCTAGCTACACCAGACACCAGTTCGGCTAAGGTCCGAATTACGGGCCCTAGCAGCAGAAGATCATACTTTAGAATCACCACACGGAATAAATCCTGAGTTTGATATATGAATCCATGTGTACCTAGCAAGAAATTGTGACTTTCTTGTTAGCCTTCGTGTGCACATAGCAAATTACGTCGGAAACCGTGTGCACCTAGTGATTTCAGTCAGAATTAGCTCAAGAGCCAAGCCTAAAGGGATCTCAGTGCGCCAAGCGCTTTCCTCGGTTTTGATGCTCCTACTTGTACTTGGGGTCTGATTCTTCGCTGGTCCTCGCCACGCGTTACTCCTCGGGACAAGCGGCTGACACAGCTTCTGGTTCACGGCTTCACGCAACTTGCTGCTTCAACTTTCAACCTCAGTTTGATCAGTACAAAGTAAAAAAAAAACACCATGTTCCTTTGGTTAAGATTTACTTCATACGATGCATTTCTCACCGATACAAATATGGCGTGAAAATGCACGCCATCAGCTGAATGCAACCAGTCAGTCTCAAACAAAAGATGAAGCCCAAACAAAATCCTTTCGGGTCGGCCGGCAACAAAACAAACGACCGCGAGGCTTATTCTAATCGTGTGCTACAACTTACAGGCTAATGGCTTTACTTACACAGGAACACAGCTAGAGATGACATCGTTCCGAATTAACAGTCCCTGCATGCAGGTGCAGCCCAGCCACCATGGCCACA
This sequence comes from Dendrocalamus latiflorus, assembly GCA_017311315.1. NCBI lineage: Eukaryota > Viridiplantae > Streptophyta > Magnoliopsida > Poales > Poaceae > Dendrocalamus > Dendrocalamus latiflorus. Next base: position 1,633,245 of record CM029670.1, on the reverse strand, counting down.
AGCACATTCAGCTGCTCTCCATCTCGATTTTTTTTCTCCCCTTGTCTCCACATGTGAATTCAACATCAACAGAGCCCATTGGCATCAATGTTGTTGACCACCGGAATAGGAATGGGCGTCGTGGGCAAGTGTCTAGAACATGTTTAGGAGATTAGCAAGATCATAGTAAAACAATGAAAATGGTGAATGCGACAATATGATTCATCGATGCAAGCAATGCCCATGTACCCCAGGTTTGATTTAAACACATTAAATAGTGACTAAACACATATTTAGCATAAACATAGCACGTTCATGACATATGTTCTTTTACAGTTTTTTTGTAAAACTGGTATCAACCATGGAGACATATGTTCTAATAGCACATGTCTAATATTCTTTTCACACTTTCGCAGGCTCTGAGGCAGCTGCAGAGTATTGCAGTCATTCTATTTACTGTTTCTAATGTGTCTTTAGTCATTGTATGAGGGAATTGGCATTCTCAAGTCTCAACCAATAAGCATGACTATAGGCAAAATGGCAAAAGAAACAGGACACCAGATTATCTGAAGCTGTGCATTTACCTGTTCTTGTGATCGGAAATACATGAATGGAGTATAGTGTAGAAAATTTGAAACCCTTGATGTGTATATATCAGCATATCTACAACAAAGACACAATAGTTGCATTTACACAAATAAGTCCGGGGCCTGTAAAATATTCACCCCTACAAAAAAATAACCACTCACTTTTCAATTTGCCGGGTCAGATGACTCTTATCCCATAGGCCAGCACGTGACAACCAACCCCATCTTAAGAGGAGATGACATTTGCTTAGCTTATCTTTCTAACAATTAAAGAGAAATGCACCAAGAGATATTCGAACAATATGGTGCATTAATTCCATAGTTATGGGAATCATAGACATTAGAAATAAGAAGAAAAAAACAAAGATGCACTGCTATTTTATTTAAAGCAATGAAACTTGTAAAGCAGAACATTTCTTCTGCAAGGAATACATACAACAATATATCTGGAAACCATACATTTGAAGTACTTCTTGCATTTAAATAGACTCATAAGAACTTAGGCAGTGCTTGATGTACCTTCTATTGAAAAGTTCTCCATCCGATTCCAGCATTGGTGCAATCTTTTCGTCTAATCTCTGCATAACAATGAGCAACTTTTGCATACTTTCTGTAAGCTCCTGATCATTCATACAAGTTGCAGCAAGCGTCTGGAAAAGAATAAAATTGATATCTCAGTGCAAGTATATTAAGAACTTAACAAAATCCTCAAGCCTAGGAAAATAAGCCAAAATAACTATATTATCTTTACTTTTGGCTTAAGTTGTAGATAATTTCAACATGGTAGCAGTGTGCTGCTCAAATTTTATTGTTTCCAGCATATTATAAAGGGTAAAATCTCAAGCTTCTCAAGGAAAGAAAATTGAACATGTTAAAGCTTACAAAAGCATCATGTTCTAATACCTGTGCCGGACGTGAATTTGTGCGTCTCTGCAGAGCCAGGCGAAGTTGGTTAAAAAGGTCTCCCACAATTTCTTTTTGTTGTATAAGTGTGACAAGCTTTTCTTTCTGAACATGGCTTCGGATTAGTGCATCAAACTGCAAACACAGGAGAACAAAAGAAAAATTGGTCACTAAACAAGAAAGCACACCTTTATCAGCAACGTAGCAGATACACTATAACTAAATGTGGTCCTTTGTAGGTTTTCTTTCAGAGAATCCAGAATCAGCAGAAGCAAAAATATTTCAGATCAACTTGGGTAATGGTCTTAAGGGTAAGTGCATCAACAGCATTTTGGCATCACATGTTGTACAAGGTCCTTAAGGTCTCTCCATGTCACTTTTCCATCACTTAGGGCTTGTTCATATTAGTTTTTACTGATGGTTTTTTGCTGCGGCTGATGAATAGTAGCGGCTAATAAAAGTGACTGATAAATAGTAATGTATTATGTAAGAAAGACGATACAACAAAAGGCATTACAACATTCAGACTACTATGCGATTTACAAAATTGTGATATAATAAAATACAAAGTTCGTTACAATATGTAAAATGTAAAAAAGTAGAGGTTGATGAATAGTAGTGGCCGATAGAAGTGACTTATAGAAACTGTGACGTTCGTATTGGTTTTGCCTTCTCCCTTCTGAAAGCAGAAGCCAGAATTATAAGCCAATATGAATAGACCTTAACCAACAGATAGACCTAAGTGGCATGCTTATGCAAATTTAGGAACCTACCACACTAAAAATGAATTTTAAGGACCTAAGTAAGACAACAAGACAAGTCTCAGGACCTCTAGTCCAATTTACTCAATTTATAAACTAATGGTGTTTGATCTGATAATTAGAGGATCAATTTTTTTAAGGTTCAAAAGAGTTACAAACTTTGCCGTAGCCTATAATCGCATGATAGCTAACATGTTCTTTAGAAAGAGACATTCTCATTTAGTTACCTTTATGTTGTATGATTATTTTTGAAGCCTAACTGTTGGTAATATGTAAATAATGGTTTAAATTGATAGTATTTGCAGTTGTGGGTGATATTTTGGGCTTTTGTTAAGCCAGAGTGTTACAAAATTAGTGGGAAAAAGTAAGCAACCAAACCTCATCTTCTAGTTCACGGCAGATTAATGCTGTTCTCCATCGTAGATGAACTTTTGATTGGCTTACATCTGTGAAAATATGGTCCCCCACATATAATATCTCATCCCCATGAATGTCCAGTGACTTCTCAACCATCTGAGCACTACCACCAGAGTACAAGCCACCTAAATACCCAAATTAAGAAGAGGGTAACATGTCAGACACAAAAAACGTATTTGCTGTTTAAGCTCGTACATCAGAAACAGACACATGCACAGAAAAGAAACAGTGTGTGTGTGTGTGTGTATTGTTTTCTTTGTTACGCAAAGTGCCCATTTTCTAATTTCAACTTTATGTTGTAATATCAAACAAAAAAAATGCCCAAACCCATCCGCATATGCACATATCTCTTATCATCTTATGCAATTGCATGCAGAAACCAATATATGTTGTGGCGTATATCCAAATCAGGTGGCTTTGTATTAGTGGCTACAACATGCTACATGTGTATTATTGGACTAGAGCTTTCAATAATTGATACGCAAAATGTTTTTCCATTCCTCTCCTAGCATGAAAGAATTTCTAGTCTTATCTTTCCCTCTTGATAAATCTGAAATTTTTCTTCGAGGTGTAATTTAATTTTCATTCTTTTTTCAAGAAAATTGGACTTCAAGTCAAATTATGATATCTATTGCAGGCTGAAAATTGAACATGTTTATTGAAATTGAAAAAAAGAACAAGTGGTAGAGGTTCTAGAGAAATTGGATCACAACAGTAACAATGTCAAGACTTCCACCTGAATTTGCTTTAAAACAGGGACGCATTAATCCATCGTTTGTGACAACCTCGTATAATGGATGTGAAAGTTGGAAAAACTCTGGCTTCCTCGCAGAGACTATAACCTATATTAAGAAAGAATCAATTGATCTTAATGAAGTTTCCAGTATGATGGGCAAGCAATGACTGGCAAGAAGTCACATCTAAAATAACCAACATATATGAGAAATAAATACTCACCATTTCAAACAGATCTCTCCATCCCATATCATTTGGAAGAAAGCGATTGAATGCATGATTCATCATTTTGTTCGTATAGTGGTAATCTGAGTTAGTAATAAGAAGCAACCTTTTTCCAGCCTGATGAGTTGAAAAGGGAAAACCGGTAATTCAGTATAGCAGTACAATGGCTCTAATATTTCGAATGAATCATAAGCTCATAAGTTGATGGTGTGTTAACCTCTTTTTGATCTAGAAGAGCTAAAGGCAGTTCTGGATCAGGCTCTACAAATCGCTCTGGCTCAGCCATTATTTCGCTCTACATTTCAACCAGCTAAACAATTTTTCAGACAAAAACTAGTTGTATATCATATTTAATGACCAAAGAGTACCTTGAGTTGACCTTCTACATGTGCTCGAAAAAGTGCTTTGGAAACAGCCTGAAAAAAAGGACTCCAAATTTTATGACACTACAAAGGTGGACAATTGTAAAAGAAGCAGCAGTGCTCATTACATTGTACAGCCCTTTATAATCCAGTGGCCCAAGTTCAGCTGGCACCAACCCCTGATCCAACTTGTCAACCATCTGAAGAAAGACCAATGTCCACATAAAGATGGTTCAATTTAAACTTGAGAGAATGTTCACTCTGAAAGACCCCCAAGGCTATCACATGTAAGGTTCAGAAAGTCTGACCACGCTGAATTCAAAAGCACTGCTTTTTTTTGTTTTTATAAAAGCACTGAGACTATTTACTGAATGAATCAAAGCAGGATTGATCATGTTAGTGTATATGCATTAGGAATAAATACTGTCACATTTGTGAGCCCACAGTAAGCTTGCTGGATGAGCTTTTCTTAAGAGGTGCTTATTCAAATGCTCAGGGCAATCCAAGTACTCCCACTCAATACTGCTACAAAACCCACTACTACCAAAAAAAATGATCACAACCTGAATTTTGTAGTTGTATCCTCACAGGAAATCATTTCTACAAGTCCATCTGTACATTGAATTAATGTATGAGCCTATGAAGCAACATATGTATGAACTCCAATCCCTGGAAGACAAGGGCACATCATTCATGGATGAAAGGGAAGAGCAACAAATTTACTATCAAGAAGAACTTTAGCATGGGTAGCACTTAGCATAATATTTTTATCTGAATTTTGTACCATTTCTACTATCCTTACTAAGTCTATTACTGGTATTGACAAATATTCTGCTTCTAGTCTAAAAAAAACTATGCTTCCAGCTTCTCGAAGGGGCTTCTCCACTCCTCTCTCGCTCTAAAGATAAGTCAGGGGGTCATGGGCACATCACGCACGACACTCCTCTCGCTTCCATCTCGCACACGTATCTTTCACTCACTTTCCCTACCGCTTGCGCCCTCCTTCTAAAAACCATTTCTTTTAAACACTATTATTCATTTCAAGCAAAAATCCATCAGCCGCAGCCAAAAGCCACCAGCTGCAGCCAATGTGAACATGCCCTAACAAATTCAATAATTCCGTATCTTTGAAAGACAAATCAACAAACACCATAAGTTCTTCTGATATGCAAATGCAAACGATGGTTGTTGATTTAAATGAATAACTAGATATCAAGTGACATCACACAAACACTGAAATGAATATTATCAGATAAAGGAAAAGGTAAGTGACCTGCATGAACATGACAGCTTCTGAAACAGAGAAAAGGGTATTAAGGAACTCCCATCTACTTTCTTTCCGCAGGTCCACCAATTCTCTTCCATATATTTCACTATTCAGACATGAATAAGAGATATCATCTTCTCGGGAGTCAGGAGCACAACAAAATTGACAAAATGTCTATCTCTACCTCACAGCACGAGTGGACAGCATTTGGGTACCATGCATGGCCCTCTTAATGTAGCCAAAACGATCGGCTTTGACCAAGTTTCCCTTTTCTTTATCCATAACAAGACCCCTAATGACCTGTAGAAGAGTGATCATATCATTAGCCATTAGGGGTGATGCATACGGATGCGGTACACACTGGTACATTACCAGGTCAGGATCAAATGCAAGGTCATCTACTGGGAAACCCATGCTTTTCAGGTTGGCCATCCCATAGTCATATGCACGCCCTTCCCAGGCCTGCATAAATGTTACAGCACTTCGGTACTTTTTGCAATTTACCATAATAACTATATTGAACAATACATAGAACATTCACTTCGTCTTACCCATGATGCAAAACTTTATGAATAAAAATAACAGAAAGAATTAATCTTCATTGACACTCCTACATACATTACCCATTAGGCTTACTAGTCATATCAGTTCAACAATTATCTAAAATTTTCTACATACTCAATCCTCGTTTTCAGAACAATTAGTAGACAAATTGAGAAAATGTGTATTGAAGTACCATCACGTTGTAATGAATCAATGTATAATCCATATCATAGCCAATGACACTGATAGATCGGAGATTTAGTGTCCTGGTGCAGAAAATTCCACGAGGAGAGTGTCTTACTGTAAAAGGATCCTGCATTTAACAAACAGAAATTAATCTTCTGTTATTGGAAGGCTGACTAGTTTCTTCATCATCAATGCTCAATCAAGATATGATTAGCAAAAGGAATAACCACTATGCAGAATTTTATAGTGAACGGTTGACCATGCAACTTTAGCTTTTAACACATTATTCTATCATCTATCCATCATCTTCTGGTAATGTTTTGGTTTTTGCCATGATTCATGCATCTAGTATCCTAGTGCAGTTATTGTGCACTAAATATTGGAAGTCATGGTGCTACAAAGGCATGTCTTTTGTGGTTTTTTAATAGAAAAAGCAATGCATTGTCAAACAACATCTAGGACATTTTCAAGTGAAATTAGTTATGTTTCCAATTATTCAAGAAACGTATGGGTTTTTTTAAGCCTTTTCTAATAGACAAAAACTGCCATGAAATAGTTTTGACACTATGGACACCGCTGTTGGATTTGCAAATTGGGAGGTTCTTTCAAGCATATAGCTGAATAAGCTCTTGTGTTATTACCTCCATACCATTTCCAAAAATTAGCTCACGTTTGGTTTGATAATTGAGTTTCTCGGTATAATATGAGTGTTACAACAAACAATGAGCAAATTCACTAAAGTTCTATTTTATCAGGCTTATGATGCAATTTGAGGCGATGGACTGACAGTCACGCACTCATGCTGGAAACAGATTGATGCTCAAGTTCTAAGTTACATCGCTCACAACATCACTAAGTGTCTTACAGAATAAATGTTACAGAACATGAATAGAACTAGAAGAAGCATACCAAACATCAGCAAGGTGAAAATCATGCTAATAGGGTAGAATATTACTGCAATTCCCAAGTCACTAAGCAATGATTCAGCTTCCCTCGCTTCTTTCCAGGCTATCTCCTCTATAGGACCATGCAATGTTGACTTGCCATTCCCACCTAAAATTCAAGCATTTCCGAGTAATTATAACAAATTTGTAGCATGATTCTGATGCTGATACCGTATATTCCAATAGGAAGAATCTATTCTGCCCGAGTGCTCGTTTGATCACACCGCAATAGTATCGTCAACAACTATGGACTAAACAACAACAAAGAAGAGCAAGTAATAGCTCAAAATTACAGAGGTCGGAACTCACCAAACGCCTCGAGGTGCTCCCTCCGCACGTTCAAATCCCCCTTGGTGCTCTCCCCGAGGTAGTCCACCTCCGAGAGCCTCGATGAGGTCACCGAGAAGTACGACTCCTCCTCCTCATCATCCTCCTCCTCCTCACTCTGCTCCCCCTCCACCGCCGCCGGCTTGCTGGCGTCGAGCGCGCGGCACCGGAGCGAGAGGGGAGGGCGCGGGAGCCGGAGGGGAGCTCTGAGGAGGCACCGCGGCAGCGGCGGCGGTCTGGAGAGCTGCGGAAGCGACGGTCGCGGCGGGAGCCGGAGGCAGAGGCGCCGCACGAGCTCGAAGGAGTCCGCCATTGCCGCGTGAACTGAGCTGCTACTTTAGCCGTTCGGGGGGAGGCCGAGAGCATCCGCGAGGGAGTGGATTGGACTGGGAGTGGCCGAGTGGGCACGGTGGAATTACGGAGGAAAAAGTGAGTGGGCCCCGAGCTTAACACCAAACGTTCTAGCTTTTTTTTTTGCCACGTTTTTTTCGGTCTTTTAACTGTTGGTTTTTTTAAAGTTAAAAATGAATAGAACAGCTTTTAAAATAGATACTACAAGTAATTTTTCAATCTCAAAACTGCATATGTTATTCACATCGATACATTCATTATCTTACAAAATACAAACAAAAACCATATAAAAGAGCAATGCTACAGTAGGACCCCTAGAGATTTCGGCGAAGTTACCAAATATTGAAGTCGTCCTCTCCTTTGACTTGTCACAAACCAGAAGGATGTCAGAGATCGCCGGCAAATTTCCAGGCATCGTAGCATCATTGGCACTGGAGTTAAGGAGTGGGGCAGCTCCGGGAGGTGCCGCCTGTGATTTATCCTTCTTCTTCTTCTTCTTCTTTTATTATTATTATTATTATTATTATTATTATTATTATTATTATTATTATTATTATTATTATTATTATTATTATATACACACACCACTTATACAGATCAATAACAACATGAGGAGCCTCCTAAAGTAGTGTAGAACCATACGCTCTTCCTCCTACTGACGTACGTACGCATGAAATGTTTGATCGACGAGGTGGAAAAGTAGTCCGAAGCTTCTCATAAGAAATTCCAAATACTTGAGATACCATGCAACTTCACTCGAGTGGTTGAGTTTCAAATCGCCATATATTTTCAAATTAATAGCACTACTGATTCTTGAAGGTGTTTTTCATGCCTTCGCAGCTGGAGATCTCTAGTTAGGTTAGGTTCATGTCACCTCATGACGTGTCAACATAATTGTATGTCTAACTATATACTAGGATATAATAGGTGGTTTCTTTTCGGATGATGGCTTAAACATTTGAATTCTGATTGTTCACGAGATAGTACGCATAGGAAAATAGCCGCATGCTATTTTGGACAGTACAGTTGAACTCAGTATACTTTTTATTATAATCATATCTTAAAAAATATACTGTTTTAAAACTAGTTATATAGACAGTACAAGTATAAGTTGACTTTAAACTAAGGTGGTGATCATTTGGGCTTTTTTTGGTGGCTTATGGCTGAAAAGCACTGTATCTGGCTGAAAAAACACTATAGCTGACAGAGGCTTATTTAGCATAATTAATTTTAAAAAATTAAAAAATATAAAAAAAATATGTTAGCCCATTACGTATAATACAAACAAATACGGGAAAAAGGAACCGGCAAAAAAGCTCAACAAAAAGTCAAAAGTTCAAAAAAAAGCAAAATTTATGAATAGTAAAAAAATAAACCGAAAACCAGAAGCTGAAACCAAAACAGCCTAAAACAAACCCACCCAACAATTGAACGTGGCAAACCCACCCAATAATTGAACGTGGTAATCACGTTGTCTGTGCATGGCACAAAGGTTGGTTGTCGTTACCGATGCATATAGACATGCTATGTGTGGGGTGACAAGACCGCTCGTACATACTGGGTAGCTATTTTTAAAATAAAATTATTTCTATTAAATTTTGACAACGTTGTTATTGGCCTTCCATATACACGTATAAGGCTTCATTTATTTTGGCTTGAATTTCTGGTTTATAACTTACTTTTTACTATTTCTAAATTTCATAATTTTCTTATTTTTTTGGTTTTTTATTCTTTTTTCGTATTCATTTGTATTGTTTATGATAGGCTAAGCTATTTTTTCTTTTTAATTTTTTAAAATTTAGTTACACCAAATAAGTCACTATCAGCTGCAGTATAATTTCAGCCAGTTACAATACAATTTTAGTCATATATCAGCTTATTTCAGCCTAAACCTAAGTTTCTGTATCTGCCATTGGTCATGTTTTTTTAGTTTTTAGCTTTTTTAAAAATTAAAAAAAACCAAACATTGAAACGAAGAGATTTTTTGAAATGAATTTTTTAAATAGTTTTCTTAAAATCTTAGAAAACATGATAAAAAAACATCAGCCGTAGAAAAAAAACACGTATCGTGGAAGAGTCTTCGAGGGGGTATGAAGTGGAAAGAACGGAAAATGAATAACGTACGTAGCTAGCTCATCCCGATGTGAAGTCCATGGATCGAACATCAACAAGGTGCTGTAGCCTAGTGCTGTGCTTTTGGAGCTCCGACGATCGCTAGACGAGATTTTCTCAAGGGACGCTGTCGAGTGTCGACCATCGAGATGCCATGGATAATTGCTACGTAGAGAGGCTAGGAACGTGCCTCTGTATTTTGTCTCTAGCTGACTGCCATTTGACAAGGACAGGTGCGTGTCGGTGGAGCTATGCGTCACGGAAGAAAATTGTAACCCTAATTAGGGTGCGGCTCAGTGCTGGGGCACAGCACTTAGCGCGTGGGGATGCCCGCAACACCCGTCACATGTCCCACAAGACCCAAAAAAATTCCGAAAAATTCGAAAAAATACTTACAAAATCCGAAAATTTGTAAAAAAATACTTTTTAAGTATAAAAAAGTATTTTTTTGGTAAGTACTTAAATTTTTTTGATTTATACTTTTATTAAAAAGTATTTTTTAAGTACTTAAAAATATTTTTTAATAAAAGTATTTATACTTAAAAAGTACTTTTTACAAATTTTCGGATTTTGTAAATATTGTTTTCGAATTTTTCGGAATTTTTTTGGCCTAATGGGACACGTGGCGGTTGCTAAGGGGCACCTCCGCACGCGCTAAGTGCTGTGGCCCAGCACCTGAACCTGAGCCGCACCCTCTCCATAGAGGGAAGACGCCATCAATCAATCAATTGATGGGCGTGTTGCAGTGAGACGTGAGAATGCATAGAGAAGAAGGTAACTTTGAGATTGATGATGATGCTAGGTGGCAAGATCTTAAGGTGGTGTTCGGTTGGACTGTTTTTTTGTGGCTTATGCTTGAATTTTTACTGTAGCTGGCTGAAATTGTACTGTAGCCGATAGTGGCTTATTTGGTATAATTAAAATTAAAAATTTTAAAATAGAAAAAAGGGGTTAGACTAGTACGTATAATGCAAACGAATACGGGAAAAAAGAACCGGTAAAATAGGTCAAAACATCGGAAAAGTCAGAAAAAACGAAATTTAGAAATAGTGAAAAATAAATCGGAGACTAGAAGTCTAAATCTAAACGAGCGGGCCTAATTAGGGGGGTGCCGCTGTTTAAAGCCTGATGGCACATCTTCCAGGCTAGGCCGGGCCACAACGAGAGTGGATGCCATTGCATTATTTGGTGTGTGTATCACAAAAACAGAATTCTGGACACATTTGGACCCCTAAACACCCGAAATTCCACTTTTGGCCCCCAAATCAAAAAATTTTCCGTTTCTGGACCCCTCCCGACCGCGCGTTCGCGAGCTGATGCCACGTGTCCCGGACGCGCGGTCGGGCGGCGCGGTCGCGTGGTCGGGCGGGCGGTCGCGCGGCCAGCGCTGAGGGCAGGCAGGTCGTGCGGTGTGGTACCGCACGACCCATGAACAGTGCGGTCGTGCGGTACCACACCGCACGACCGGGACACGTGGCGCCATCTCGCGAAACGCGCGGTCGGGAGGGGTCCAGAAACGGAATTTTTTTGATTTGGGGGCCAAAACGGAATTTCGGGTATTTAGGGGTCCACATGTGTCCAGAATTCACAAAAACACACACACAAATGTAAGTTCTGCAATTGTACAGCAATCATCCTTATGTGAGCACTTATGATGATTTTTCAGTCCAATATATTATGACGTCATGCAGACCCATGATGACTGATGCATGTCTTGCAATAGACCCGATGACATGAATCATACGATGTTCCATCGAAATTCGAAACTACCGATCAAAGCGTTCCAATCCGACGGTGGGCTCCTAGTCCGGACATACGTCGTCCTATTATATTTATATGGCCTTCTTTTTGTGTTGCATTGAGGAAACATGAATATATCAAAGGTAGGTTTAGCAAGGGGTTTTCATTGAAGTTGGTAGGAGGTTATCTTGCTTTCTAATCTTAATTAGTCCCTTTGTGCTTTCTCACAAAGATTGCCATTCCATTTTCTGGTTAGGTCCAGACCTAGTTGGTTATCTAATTCGTTTTGATGCCAGCATATTCCATTGGAACAATAAAAAAAGGTTAGAAAATCACAACTCAAGCCTCATGTTTTTTTAACCTTCTCTTCACCTTACACTATGAAACCAACATCTGGACTTCTGGTATGTTTTGGTTAGCTGGTTAGGCCTTGTCTAGCTTCTGAAATATTCTCCACAGGAAAACATGAGCATTTTCTAGTAGGAGCATAGGCTTAGTTGGACAGCCAAAAAGCAGATTAGTGACTACCCAGCTAACTATGTTCATGGAGAGTCCTTTCTCTCCAACCATTGAGGTGAAGTGGACACCAGAGAACGATGATAAAGCATTCAAGACATAGGTCCCACCTCAAACAGCTTCAACTTCTAATTTTTAATTTTGTCTTTTTTTAGTTTTTTTGTTTTTTTTTGGGTTTTTTCTTATTCCTTTACATTGTCCGTGTCTCCGTGATGATATAACATTTTTATTTTTTAAATTTAATTATATAAAAAAACTAACAATATATAAAGTGTATATTCAGCTGCTACAGTTAGATGTGAAAACGGATTGAATAGTGCCCTTACCACATTTGTATTCGTATTTTGTAAATGAATATGAATATAAATTCAAATCAAATATGTAACAAATACAAATTCGAATCGAATATCTATTCAATTTGGTCGGATCCGGATATCCTCATAACTTATGTAGTATGAAGACATTAATAACATTTTATTCTTATACAATCACGCTTAATCATTCTAATTCATTTACTTCATCTAAAGAAACATGAATTCACGTTCAATTAAAAAAAACTTGTCCAACTAATTAGTTGTATTGTAATAAAATATGCATATTACTTCATCGAATATGAATATGGATACGTATAGTCCGGATAAATTAACATTTCGGATGGTAAAAGTTTATATCATATTCGCATCCATATTTTTTATGCAAATTTGAATACGAATATGATAGAAATTGTTAATCAAATGAAAAAAATCTATATCGTATCCTATCAAACACAGTAACTAAATAATACGGACAATTTATATCCACTTTTTACCCCTAGCTACAGCATAAAAAACCAGAAGGTTGGACTTATAAGCTTTTGGAGCACTACCATAGCATGCAGAAATTGGCAGTGCCTCTGTGGAAGCAGTTGAGTACGCTTGGATGGTTATTTGCAACTCCAAATATTGCAGTATAGGCTCAAATGCCAGGTTTCTGTACTGCTTTAATCTTCTGAGCTGATTGTCGATGCATGGCACTCGTCTCCTAGATGTTAAGTGGCGAAATGCCGGTTTTTTTTTTGTTTCAGTTTATAGCTTTTGCAATATTTGTGAAAAAAATATGAAGTAATAGAAACTTATGTATGGTTTTAATCAATATAAATGAAGTCGCTATAATGTATACTATAATAAATTTATAGACCTTATCTTGAAAGAATACTTTATTTAAAAACAAGTTACTATAAAAAAAGTTAAAAAATAAATTTTAGAAGCTAAAAAGAAGAGACCTGGAGCATAAGCAGAAATAAGTTTATGGTTGTGATCAAAATGGCTGAAAAGCCCGTGGCTTATGGCTGAAAACACTGTAGCTGGCTGAAAAAAGCACTGTAGCTGACAGAGGCTTATTTACCATAATTAAATTTAAAAAATTTAAAAATAGAAAAAACATATTAGCCCATCACGTATAATGTAAACAAATACGAGGAAAAAAAGAACCGGTAAAAAAACTCAAAAAAAAGCCAAAAGTTCAGAAAAAGACGAAATTTATGAATAGTGCAAAAATAAGCTGAAGCCAAAAACTCAAGCCATTTTGATCACACCCTATGTGGTGCTTTCAGCTTGCAGGTAGGATGATATCCATGAGATCAATTTTGTTTATTGTAAATGAATCTACTAGTACTGTTTAGCAGCGAGACCAATAAAATATTGTTGCTTGAAGATCATCAAAAGGGGTTTTCATTTCATCTTTTGTTGAGATCAAATGTTAAATGATCCGTCTTCAAGATGGTGTCCAGTTATTGTAGCAGACTAAGATTATACTGTAATCGATAATGACTTATTTAGTATAATTAAATTTAAAAAAATTGAAAATAGAAAAAGGTTAGCCCAACACGTATAATGCAAACGAATATGGGAAAAAAAGAACCAGAATAAAAAACTCAAAAAAATCTGAAAAGTCAAAAAGGATAAAAAATTAGGAACAGTGAAAAATAAATTGGAAGTCAGAAGTCTAAACCCAAACAAGCGAGGCCTAAATCTATCTAGTGCACTAGCCATTTCTACAATCGTTATATCGGGGCTTTTTCAGTCCAACCAATATATGCTTGGTGGTTTGCAATTTGGATTAGCTCAGAAGTCAGCCAGTCTCTTTCTACAGTCTCTTTCTACAGCACGGGTGCTTGTGCGCCGGTTCGGGGAAGGTAAGCAGCGCTTTCAATACTAGTCCACACCGGCGTAACGGGTTATTCTGATATCTGACACAAAGCATGACACTTGGCGTAAATCGCCAAACTAAGCAGCTTTTCCCAGGTACGCCATCGCTATCTTCTCGAGATAATGCTACGATTTGCCTTCGTTTGCCTACGTTGAAGCAACACTTACTACTGTAGCTGCACAGGTCTACTATTTTTTATTTTTAAAAGCTGTTTTTTGATTTTTTATAGTAATTAGCTTTCAAAAGAAAATGTTTTTAAGACAAAATTTATAAGTTGATTTTAGTACACACTATAGCGATTTCATTTATTTTTTTTCAGAATCACACGTGAGTTTCTCTACTTCATACTCTCTCTTATAAAATAACTAAAAATTATAAATCGCAGTAAAAAATCATATATCACAACTAGAAAGAACAGGCCGGCTTAGATTCAGCCTGACACACAGGCTTGCAAGCTGAAGCTCTGTCTGGCCAAACAAACAGGTCATTTCAGGTCTTTGTTACTGAAACTTCAATGTGAGAAGGACTGTGCATTGTGCACTGGCATAGAATCCAATGGCTTTCAGGGTTTCATGTTTTGGGGGAAAAAAAACTTGGCACGCAGTTAATCTCCCTAAGCAAACGATCTAACCCCAGTGAGTCGATGACCAATCACCAACCTGGCCTAAATTTGCCCACATCACCGTACCACCTCTTTGCTTGAGCTGAAAGCACTTGTAACGCACACAGCCACCCTCTTCGTCTCGCACTCACTTCGCTCTGCTTCTGGCCCAATCTTTCCTCGTCATCTCGACCGCTCTTTTCCAACTATAAGTATCGGGTTCCTCTCTGCCTGCTCAGCATCCGGCGGAGTCAACAGCGGCAGCCATCAGTGAGGAGGAGGAGGCGAGTTGCATAGTTGCAGCGGGGGAACAGGGCAGGCAGAGGCTAGAGCTAGCGAGCTGCGCAAGATGATGGCCCGGTCTTGCTCCTCCCTGCTTCTTGGGGCGGTCGCGGTGGCGCTAGTCCTCGCCGCGCCGGCGCTCGCCGGCGACCCGGACTACCTCCAGGACGTCTGCGTCGCCGACCTCAACTCTGGTAAGCCCACGATTCTTGCCGAATACTACCTTCCTGCAAGTCAGCTTTGTGGATCTTTCAGCGTCTCAGCAATCAGCAGTGAGATATCTTGTTTGCTGTGATTGTCCTCCAACACCTGACTTGCTAGGCTATAATCCTAGCTGTTACACTGTTAGTACGGATGAGCAACAAACTTTTGGCAAAAAATTTCAGGGGACAGGCGTAAACAGATTCATTTTACTACCGTTCTTTTTCTTTTTTGGAAGAACTAGTCCATGGTTGATGCTTCGCAAGGTCTTCGATGTGCGAGCTGATTGTCCTCTTTGTTTCGCAACCGATTCGTACGTACGTGTAGTTGTGTACTGAGGCATATGCTTGCTGAACGCGAGGCGCGCTTCAGACTTCAAATCCCAAATTGAGTTGTGACTTCGGCTCCGCAGTGAAGACGTACGGCCGCCGGCTTTTGTGAGTTTTGCCTGACGTAGGATACAATTAAATTAAGGTTTGGTAGTTGAAGACGTACGGCCAAATCCAGTGCCAATTCATGGTCGAATGTACTAGCACAGATGAGGATGGGTGGGAGCAGACAATGAGACCATTGAGTTCTCAATTCCAGATTCAAGCTTATTCAAAATCTGCCATCAGCGTTGCCCTTTAAAACATCAACTGAAATTTAGTTGTTTTATAGTTCCAAACAATGCCTCAACTTGAAATTCCTCAGAGTTCTAAGCTTACAATCAGTACTGAATAAAAGGTCATGTTTGGTGTGGAAGAGCGCGGGAGCGAAGGACCAACTAGCTTTATTAGGGCACACTCTAAGCGATTCCTACTTCTGATTTCTATCTTCTGTCGGTTTCTTAATTTTATATTTTTAGCTTTTTTGCTTTTCCTTTTTTCTTTCACTTTTTCATTTACATCACCCGTGATGATATAATTTTTTATTTTTAAATTTAATTAATTAAAAAGCTAATGATTGTTATAGTGTCAAAAAAGTCAAAAAATCATAAATCCAAATTCCCAGTTGATGTAACACGCTAGCCTGCGTAAAAGGCCTTCTTGTACATTTCTCACTTTCCTTCTTTTTCCTTTTTTAAGCTCTTAGCTCTTGCATTTTACACCTACTGTTAAAGAAACTAGCAAATTTATTCACGTAATTACACGGCTAGATATTATGATAATATAATTTTATTTGCTACACAGCTTTAATATACATATATGATTAATCTGCACTGTTATAATTGGCTCCACCAAAATAAATGGTGGAGATGCTTATCTTTTCTCGATTAATGTGAGAATTTCTAAGATTTTTTTCTTTTTAGGATTATTGTGGGATTTTATTGCCATCAAAACGAAGAAGATGTCTTAAATCTCCTCAACTATTTTTATTTATATAGATACTAGCAGCTCTCCTGCTGTTACTTCGAAAAAAATTCAAAGGCTCCAAGGCGTAGAATTCGGTTAAAAAACTCAAAATTCATCATTTCCCCCCCAATCAACTAGTTGGAACAGTGCAAAAGAAGATCATATCATCTGCTGTATAGCCAGGACTCTCTTCATAGCCCTAGCGGTTAGCACATGACTAGCTGGTCATTGTTCGACTTCCTTGCTGCAGTTTGCTAGTTAATTTCTTCTTCAAATTTCCATTATGGTTAAGCTGTCCACATCAGGATTTTCATGTGGCATATCATACCGTACTGATTATGGGAGCGCACCTGGAAAAGACGTCCTTGCAGCGCACATAACCAACCACAGAGCATGTGCATATTTCTATTGCTGCTTCCATGCATTTTACTCTTGAATTAATCTTCCGTTCCAAATTCTATAAAAAAAACTAGTCACCTGCTCGTGCGTTGCAACGAAATTTATTGGATATATAGAGAATAATCTATGGAAGAGGACTATTCTGATTAATTGAAAAGTGAAGAGCGATGAGAAATTAAGAATAAGATGGTTGAAAGAGAAGGGATATATGATCATCAACTCGTTCTTTTTATAATAGTAATGATTTCGCCATATGCAATGTGCGTCGATGCGTGATGTCTGACTGGCCTAATCTGAACCGTCCACACGGCCAATCAGACGGCACGCACGAAGCTTCATGCAGTGCAAGTATCTTACCCGTTTGGCGTTTGCATGCATGCGTTGCACGCGCAGAGGTGAAGGTGAACGGGTTCCCGTGCAAGGCGAACGCGACGGCGGACGACTTCTTCACCAGCATCCTCGCCAAGCCCGGCGCCACCAACAACACCGTCGGCTCCATCGTCACTGGCGCCAACGTCGAGAAGGTGCCCGGCCTCAACACCCTCGGCGTCTCCCTCGCCCGCATCGACTACGCCCCCGGCGGGCTCAACCCGCCGCACACCCACCCGCGCGCCACCGAGCTCGTCTTCGTCCTCTACGGCGAGCTCGACGTCGGCTTCATCACCACCGCCAACAAACTCTTCTCCAAGACCATCTACCAGGGCGACGTATTCACCTTCCCGCGCGGCCTCGTGCACTTCCAGAAGAACAACGCCGACAAGGCCGCCGCCGTCATCTCCGCCTTCAACAGCCAGCTCCCCGGCACGCAGTCCATCGCCATGACGCTCTTCGGGGCCTCGCCGGGGGTGCCCGACGGCGTCCTCGCCAAGGCATTCCAGATCAGCGACGAGGAAGTGGACAAGATCAAGGCCAAGTTTGCCCCCAAGATGAGCTAGACCACGGAGAAACAAAATCTCAAGACTTTTCTTTTCAATTTGCATTGGTTGGTTTGGTCTGTGCGTGAATCTACAATTATTAAGCGCGTGGCAGTGAGTGTACAATTGTCTCGTTCCTTCTTGGTGATCCTTGTGTAAGAGTGGCCTGCAGAACGTAATTAGCAGGTGTTTCTTGTAATAAGCTGCAGGGGAGAACAATTTGTTGGGGTCTTCATTAGCTCAATTATTTGGGAAGAAGACGATGATTCTACTGTAAACCATATGATATAATGACACTATTACCTTTTGAGTTTAGTCCAGCTCAGCTTGATTTCATCATTGCATATACGATTTGCATGGCTTTGTCTACTGTACCTACAGCACAGAGAATGACATCTGAATTAACTAATCTGATTTCTAGGAATCACAACAGTATCCTTATCTTCATCAAATGATCGAGGTACACGTCTTCCAGTTTGTCGATCACTTGTGGGGTTATGGATTTTTTTAAAAAAATAAATTAATGAATGGAGAGATAGTCTCATTTGCAGAAAGAAAACAAAGTTATAATTAGATATATACACCCTGAAGTATTCCAAAGAATAATATTGCAGTTGTAGCGTGTCTGAACTTCCTAGATCGCTGAAGTAGACGTATGTTATGTGCAATGCCAAAAGGTTAAATCAGGCATGTGAACTTCTATCTGTTAGGAAAGCTAGTATCATACACTTGCTTGGCAAAAAGAATAGGGCCATTTCTTTTCAACTTATAGTTTATAATTTTTCTCGAATAAATAAACAGGACAGTTTTTTCATCTCCTTTTCAAAATGGTTTATCAAAACAGCTTTTCGAAGTGGATTATCGGTATTTAGTTTGTTCGCACAACGTCCGCATTAGGATTAAAAGCTATCTGCTGCAGCCATAAGCCGCAGCCGAAAAGAGTTTACCCTAAGAACAAGAGATCTCATATGAATAGTATATTATTTTTCTGCGGGAAAAGTAAAGAAAACATTGATCTTTTTGGCAACCGGTCGATTAGCCCATGCGATTTGGTGTAGTATAGTATAACTTTATACTATTATTGAATCTAAGCTTTTGAAATTAGGATCTACCAATTTAATACTCGGATGTTTTCTTTTCATTTTTAGAATTTTCAGTATATTTGTTTTTTCCTTAGTAAATAAAAAAGACCTGTCATCAACTTTCACGGACACGTCTTGAGAGCACCACATGCAATCACACCTATTGCAATCATACATACATACATACATACATACATACATACATACATACATACATACATATATATATATATATATATATATATATATATATATATATATATATATATATATATATATATATATATATATATATATATATATATATATATATATATATATATATAGGAAAAATAACTTTCACTCCCGGGTGTAACTACACCCGGGTCATCCACCGTCAATGGTTGCTTGCAATTCGTGCGCTAGTTTGTGATTAACGGGTTGAAAGTCACCGGTTATAGACACATCCGATCTAATTGTGTCTGGTCTGTCTATCGTGATCTTCCGTGAGTTACGCTATCCATCGAGTAATATCCGAGATTTTGGGCAACCGACCAACAAGGAGACTCGTCTGATCCGTCGTTAACTTCCAGGCCTCATCTGAAATCTCTCCCTGAAGATTTTCGTTGTTAACAGATCGCTGGCGGCCTGGAAGCTATCAGCTTGGCGGCGTGCCTTCATGCCGTTCTTAGCAGTGAGGAGATTTCTTATCTGAATTCATGGTTATTTCTTTACCTTACTATTCCAGTTCAATCCAGAGGATAATACTCCCCTGTATGTATAACTCTTTGATTTCTTTTATGGCATCTCTATTGTGATGTTTTGCATTATTGAGAATACTTCCTGTCCATGAGCGGAATACTCCCTGCATGTAAGTCTCTTTGATGTCTTCTATGGCTTCTCTGATCTGACGATTTGCACTATCGAAAAGACTTCCTGCTAGATGTTCGAATTGTTTTTTTTTCAAATCTTGTTAATTATGAAGTTTTGGTTTGTTTATTTCCTGCGAGTCGGTGCCCCTAAAAGAAAGGAACGAACCAACCAGTAAAAACTGATGATTCTGTAATCGATTCACCTCCATATTTCTATAGAACAAAAAAAACAAGTTTCAGGCAATTTGGTCTCACGAGGTAGGGTGTTTGTAATGTAATCAACTGGATTTTTTGGACATCTTGTGTGTTTGCGTTTAATAGCCGCAGATTCTGTCTGCGCTACTTTGATTTTACTGTATCACATCAGAAACGGAATATATGTGCCAACATGCAGTATTATCCCCATTACAACTTTAATCCTTATGTTTGTCTTACGTACATACTGTCATTTGGTTTGCAGCCATTTTGTTTTAGTCCAAATGTTTTCATGCCTTTTGTTGTGTACTTCCTTTTGTTGTGTACTTTCTGTGAACTATACTAATGCTTAAATATACTCCATACTCCATAGCTCACCGTGTCATACTCCCGATTAATGACCTCCTATACCGCTTACCTGCCGAACTGATGAAGTAGCCGCGGATGTGTTCCTGCGTGACTCCATGGCCGCATGGCCTGTGCGCAATTGTACTGGATAAAGGTACGTAAGATCTAATCGTCGGCGATCCTATATTTTGCATCGATACGTTCCCATCCGTTTTTTCCAAACTCTTGATGCCCTCCAGGTTTTAGATCAATGTGAGCTTTTTATCTGACGTATATACTCCTTTTTGGTTTTTTTCTTTAGGAGCGGTATATGTACTCCTTTTGGATTTCCTTTTTTGAGAAGGAGCAGGATATACTAGTTTTTCTGGTCGATAGCTCCTATAAGATCTGCGTAGTTTCTGCCTCATAACTTGATGCAATGAAAAGGAGTATATTTCGGGTTTCAAAAAGAATGGTTATGTTTCATTGACTAGCACATTCTTAATGTATCTCATTATGTAACTTCCATTGATATATTCGCCTTATACTCTTGTTTTGCTCACTGGAGTATACTTGTTCTTTTAATCTTGACATACTTTCTTTTCTAAACTATATACCACTATGTAGGTCAGGTGCTTTAGAAATTTCTAGAGTTCGCTCTTGGCAAGTCTGGCTATGTTAACTGCCATGCATGCAGGAAGGCATCCTGCACCATTGCAATGCTTCCCAGGTCTGTGCATTGTCAGCATCGACGGACATGAATACTCTCACCGGATCTCATCGGCAGGGGCTAAGCTAATTACTTTGCATCAGTTTTAAAGGAGCTAACAAAGTAGCATGTGTGAATTTGTCTTAGGAAAATCTACTAACAAGCCAGCATTCTGTACCGATGAATTTATCTTGTGCGTATATACTCCTTATGAACATACATCTTATAAGATCACATACTCCCTACTTCTACATGCTCCCTTTTAAGATCACATACTCCCTCCGTGAAATTACTCAATTTTTCTTACGAATGGTTGCTACTAATAAAATTAAATGTATGGAAAGAGTCATTTGTAATTTTAAGTTTTCAGTATTTGACCTGAACACGTGAAATATCCGGTAGTATTGGCGACCGTCCAACAGGCTGGGAAGGAATGAGTATGTTCCGATAGTTTCGCTGCCAATCGAGAAGAATCTGGGATCTTGGTCAACCGTATAGAACAGTTCAATTGAAGTACTCACGAAAAGGAGTATGTGGGTCCTAGGCAGTATGTAGTATGAAGCATGTACGCTCCTACATGTAGTATATTCACTTACGCGGTGTATGAAAAAGGGTAGTAACTCTATGGCCATTTGGAGTATGAAAAAGGGTAGTAATTTCACAATCACGCAAACATAACTCTGATGTATTTCTGAGCACGTGAAATTTTACATACTCCCTAAGTACATGTACGTACACGTGATATAATATGTACATACTCCCCAAAAACATGTACCAAATGGTCATACACATATAGTACAGTAGTACGTACCGTCTTCAATAAAAGTAGTATCTATACATATGAAAAAGGAGTATGTATACGTACGGAAAAAAGGAGTATGTACTTACTTCCATTCAGTTGCAGACCATTTGGTTTCAGGCCATTGGGTTACACAAGGTAGAGTATGTGAAACCAACATAACTACTTGTTCGCTTGCATGGCTCTCCATGACGATTCTATTGTTTGTACCCATAGTCTTCTCCATATTTCACTGTAAAAAATAATAGCAAATTTTAGTCAATCCAGTACTCACAATGGGGAGTATGTGTAATGCGACTGAGTACTTAAATTGCCATACACCACCAATGCCCGTACTACACAACACAAATACTCCTACCATCAGGCGACGAGATAATTACGGCAGTTATTACTGTATCCATTAGACTGTAATCTTTGGTGAATATTCCTATACTTGTCTAATAATCCCCAATGCTACATGCCAAAATGCATCGCATACAAATACAATGAAGTGGTATCGTGTTCACTGTAGAAGTATTATCAATACGTATGGAAAAGGGAGTATCTATACGCCATATACTACCAAAAACAAACCATTTTGTTCTCTTGGGAAAAAAATGTTACGAATATTATTACTCAGTATCTCATAATCATCCGTTCATTAATTACTATATGAAGGAAGTATCTCCGCTGAAGATATTTTCACTCAAAATCTTGCCAAATTTCACATGGAAGGAAGTATCTCGATCCGCTGAAGATATTTTCTGCAAACGTATTTTCAAACGTCCAACAAACCAACAAACTATATGAGCGCTGATTCACTGCCAAATCCATACCAAACGCCTGCGCATTCCGCGGCGCATACCCCAATTCCGTTCATAAGCAGTAGTAAATGCTCCATCCTACGTACACGGAAAAAAGATATATTGCCATGCTATCGGGTCCATCCGAAAAGAAATTCTTAAAAGCCAACCCAATAACCCGAAATATTGAATGGTATCTTGATGAAGATGGATGGTAGATATGATAGATGTAACTACACCCGGGTGTAGTAAATAGGCGTCCTATATATATATATATATATATATATATATATATATATATATATATATATATATATATATATATATATATATATATATATATATATATATATATATATATATATATATATATATATATATATATATATATATATATACACACATTATATATATATATATACACATTATATATATGTATATATATACATACATATATATATATACACATATGTATGTATGTATGTATGTATGTATGTATGTATGTATGTATGTATGTATGTATGTATGTATGCAGGCTGCCTATTGCCCGGTGGTCGGGCTCCATGTGACACGTGTTGCATCTACGGTATCGTCACCCAGTGGCTGGGCGGCAAAAATAATATTTTTTGCTAATACCATACATATACTAATATTTTTATAATTACAGGTTTAAACAGCGCTATATATGCTAAAAATTCCAGAACATCACCTTGTATTTACATACGATCAGCAACGTAATATAAAATACCATACAGCTTACGCATTATCATTTTTACAGGTAGCACTCTGCACTATCCAACCGTTCTTAATTTGGAGTAAATAAGCAAATGGTAAACTTAATCTGCGATGCACTTCATGTTTGCTTTTTTGCATGCAGCCGGATCGTGCGGGTACGGCGACGTGTATCGCGCCGGGTACGGGACGCAGACGACGGCGCGTCGTGCGGTGCGTGCTACCTCGTCACCAGACGCGTGCAAACCGGGCACCTCCATCACCGTGGCGGCCATCAACATCTGCCCATCCAACTACAACGAGCCCAGCAACGTCGGTGGTTGAGGGCACTCCAATGGAGTATTAATGGTAGTTTCTATCTGCTTTAATTATCCTGACAGCTAAGTAATTTGCTGAGGTGGCAATAGAATTAATGCAGAGAGAGATTAGAAAACGGAGAAACGGTTTCTCCCTCACGAAACCGAGTCTACTCGCGGATCAAGAACGGAAGAAACCAGCTGTGCAGCGTTGGGGATCGGAGACTCGAGTAGTCTCTATCCCCTACCTTCGGATCCAATACTCCACCGCCGCAGTGCTTGTACGCGTGCCCCTCCGGCGCACCCGCGTCGCCATCCTGCGTTCGCTCTGGCCGCGGGCGCGGGCGAGCGCCACCCCCATCTCGCACGCGCGAGCTCTGTCTCCGGCCGCAGAGGCGAGCACCAGCACCAAGCCTAGCATTCGTAGACTACGACGAGTACCTCTAGGAGCACAAGACGAGTACCTCCAGGAGCACAAGACGTCGCGCTCGCCCTGCCCATGTGCGACTACGGGAGGCTTTGCTCGGGGTACCTGCCCAGATAGCACGGCGTTCACCCTGTAGGCTGGATGAGCATGCTAGAGTGGCAGCATGGTCTTCTATATGATTGTTTGCCACATCTTATCATTCTCAGTTTTTAATACATGTTGATGTTCATTAAATATTATTTTTTATAGAAACTGCTATAGGAAACTATGCATTAGAGATGTTGAGTCTAAAATTAAATATCTCTTCTTTGGAAACTACTATAGAAACTCTTCATTGGGAGTGCCTTGATGCAACCCGTCGCGGCAGCACTTTGACATGTCTTAGCCCGCATGGGAGACTGTCGCCGCAGGGCCGGCCCGGGGGGGGGGGGGGGGGGCGAGAGGGGCGGCCGCCCTGGGCCCCCAAAATCTAGGGGCCCCCATATACTATGTAGTGTATATACATACTTTGAAGATTTATCTTGGGCCTTTTGAAGTTAATTATTTTTTTTGTTATAGTTGATATGGCAATCAATTCATTGAAAAGTAGATTTCAAGAACTCCAAACATTCGGAAGTATATTTGGATTTTTAATGAGTTCAACAACATTGAAGTCATTGGATCGAACTAAATTAAAAGAATGTTGTACAAAATTTGCAGAAACTTTCTCTCTAGATGGTTCATCTGATGTTGAGTTAAATGATCTAATTTCTGAGTTAAGTGTTATGCAATTGACTTTATCAGATAAACCAATGTCTGCTATGGAGATCTTTGAGTTTGTCAGAGAAGCGGATTGTTATCCTAATATTTCTATTGCTTATCGGATTTTATTTACTATGCCTGTGACTGTGGCATCAGCTGAAAGAAGCTTTTCAAAGTTGAAATTGTTGAAGAATCATTTAAGGTCAACAATGTCTCAAGAGAGGTTAAACGGTTTGGCAACTTTATGTATTGAGAAGAAATTGTTGGATGAGATTGATATCAATACCATCATTAATCATTTCGCATCTAGAAATGTTTGAAGAAATTTTTAAGGTAATATGTATAAACTCTTTGATATGAATTTTTCTTTAATACATAACGCATTTTAAGTGTTTGTTGGTAAAATTAGATATATATATATATGTGTGTATGTAGATTTATATTTAGATATTTATACTAGGACCTCTATTTCTAGTTTTGCTCTGGACCCCTAAAATCCCAGAACCGGCCCTGTGTCGCCGTCTACCAGGCCGGCATCGTCCCTGTTAAGTACACCCGGACGCCGTGCCGGCGCAGCGGGGGCATCCGGTTCGAAATCAACGATCACGACTACTTCGAGCTGGTCCTGGTGACCAACGTAGGCGGCAGCGGCGTGGATCAAGGGCTCTGGCATGGCGGACTGGCAGGCGATGAGCCGCAACTGGGGGAGAACTGGCAGAGCAACAACGCGTGCCTCACCGGCCAGGCCCTGTCGTTCCGGGTGAAGACGGACGACGGCAACGTCGTGACGGCGTACGACGTGGCGCCGAACGACTGGAAGTTCGGCGGCACATACCAGTCCTCCGTCAACTTCTAGTCGAGCACAGCCAATTGGGGATTTCTTGGGCTGAATTGGGTAATCAGATCCAGTTCGTCCTTACAAATTAATAGGCCGAGCAATTTAACAGACTGGGCCAAGCTTAGGCCTGTTTCGAATTGTAGGAACATGATTTTCTCATAGCTGTTCGATTTCCAAATCATGTGAGGTACGCCGTGAAGCTGATCCACACCATAAAAAAAATAAAGGCCCTTCTTTTCGGCTGAAGCTGATCCACACCATAAAAAATAAAGGCCCTTCATTTCGGTTTGTTTTATAGCTTATTATTTCTCTTAATAAATAAGCACGACAGTTTTTTCACCATCTTTTTAAAATAACTTATCAAAATAGTCTTTTTAAAACGATTTATTAGAATTCGATCTGTTCGCACAAATACTTATGCTACAGTTATAAACATCAGCCGCAGCCGAAAAAACTCACCAAAAAATTGCTTCCGGCATTGTACCGTATCCTTCCCTCTCTCTATATAAAAAGTGTAACGAATGTTTCATATGGATTTTTTAAAAAAAAATGAAATCCACTCTAGTTTGTATTTTGCCAACTGTGAGGCTGGTCCGCTGGCCCACAAGGCAATACGTCCTAGCCACTGTTTGGTCGTTTCCTCGTGTAAAGATTTCCACTTAGTTCACGGATTTTAGTTACTCCAATTAGCTGTCTTAAAAACCGTCCCTGCTTGGTATGCCTTATCTAATTAGAGTATATACATAGATGTGATCGTTTTGACTTTAGCTTTTAACTTCTGGCTTATTTTTCACTATTCATAAATTTTGTCTTTTTCTGAACTTTTGACTTTTTGTTGAGCTTTTTTGCCTGTTCTTTTTTTCTCCGTATTTGTTTGTATTATACGTAATGGCTAACATATTTTTTATATTTTTTAATTTTTTAAAATTTAATTATGCTAAATAAGCCTCTGTCAGCTACAGTGTTTTTTCAGCCAGCTACAGCGCTTTCAGCTATAAGGCACAAAAAAAAAGCCCAAATGATCACCAAAGTTCAGCAGTAAAGCATGTACCTCCGTTCTTTGAGGTTTTGGAGTCTTCGCAAGCGTGTGTAGTGAATAGGTATACATATGTGCGTGTGTGACGTGAGTAAGATGAGCGTCATCAATATACTCCATCAAAAAAGTGCCGAGGAGCACGGCAAGTGCAAGGGTGCAAGCTTGCAAGGACCTAAGTAATGCGAGACAAACCTACTTGCATAATTTCATATGAATCTAATATCCATAAAGGTATTCTTGGTTACAACTAAAATTGTTGGCAAAATTGGCTACCAGACATCGTAAAATGTTGGTATTTTCTCGTGGACACTCTAAAATCGTGGTTTGACTAGAAGTCACTTTAAAATGGTGGCCATTTGCAATTATACACTAACCAGTTAAAATAATATTTCCTGGTGTTTTGGAGAGACAATATCTCACATGTGCCCAAACTGTCCCTTTTGTTTTTAATCTACAAAATATCAAATTAACTCTAAAAATTCTGAGAAAAATAAGAGATTCCAAAGAAATAATTTTGAATTCAAGTAAATAATTTTAGGTCATTATTAACAGCTGATTAATCATAACAAATACTTTTAAAAATTAAAAATAGGATAAGTCTTGTACAATCCATAATAATTCTAGAAAATTCTCAAAAATTCAGAATGACATTCTAAATAAATTTTAGCCCAAAATGGTGATTTTGGTATGTTAGAAGGAGGAGGGAGAGAGTTTTTTTATTTTTTAACAATTTTGTGCCAAGGGAAAATTAGACATTTTATGCAATTTCTATCCTACTTGCTGAGACAGTATTATTTTAATTACCGCAATGTATTGTGGAAAATGGCCATATTTTAGAGTGTCTTCTAGCTAAATCATGATTTTTGGAGTATTCTAAGACAAATGCCAATATTTTACGATGCCATGTAACCAATTTTGTCACAAAAATTTGACTACACAGATTCTAACCGTCACTTATTTCCATCCGTGCGCCCGAGAGAAATCAGTGAACTTTTTAATTTGATACGCCTTCTACCGTAAACCAAAGAATTATGTCAAATATAGTGTATATATATTATAAGTTAGAAAGGCAAATGGCTATCTCATCACGGCATCCGTTTTGGCAATCATGAATCATCCCTACCAAAAGGTGGTTCTCAAATATCGGATAAGATAACGTGCATAGGGTGTTGCTTATCAAATCTTGCATGATTGACCTTAATTTTCTGCAATGATTGGGAATGGATTGCTTAAACCGATCGAGTCGCACCTAAAGAGCTTACCAGTTCGTGTTTATGGCTCTGTAATTGGTAGCCGGGTCTTCCGCTTGAGCATGTTCTACCTAACTGAGAAACGTAGTATATCGTGCATAAAGAATTCTTGTCAAAGTTGATCACAGAATTATCAATTGGTGTTGTGTGCCACGGGTTAAACGGTTTCGGATGGTACCATTAGGTACGGCCCTTAAATCATGGCAACTTATTTTTGCAGAGAATATTCTGCGCTCGATGGCACAGAAAGTGTCGAGCGTCAACCCGCTTACACGACAGTAGGAGTCAAACAAAGGAGATAATTTTCGTGTGATTAACTGAAGCCTTGTAGAGTAAATATGAAAAGGGTAAATAGATAACCGATACTATCTATATCTGACTTCAACTCTAAAGAAAAATATGAAATAAGATACAGAATAAATGATATCCGTCTGTGCATATCTGTATGTCAAATGATATAAGGAAGTATGTTGGTACTTTACTTAGGAATAAGATAATATATATGTGGATTACCGCATCTAAACAGACGAAGAATATTAAAGTGCTCTTCCTTCGATATCTCAAGGATTAATTTCTCTGTGTTCGCTCTAATTACACATCTACTGTCATTGGAAAATCATTGTGCGGCACAGTATTTCCCGAATTTTTTCTATTTTAGCCCTTTTTTAAAATAATATTCACATTTAGACCCCTGGTAGTTTTAATTCCGTTTTTGGACCCAGGGGGTCGGCGCCGTGGGCGCCGTGGTCCACGGCGCCGAGGCGCCAGGCCCGCACCAGCGTGGTGGACTGCGTGGCGCCGACGTGGCAGCACCTCGGCGCCGTGGGTAGTGGCGCCGAGCTCGGAGCCATGGGCCGTGGCGCCGAGCTCGGAGCCGTGGATCTTGGCGCCGAGCTCGGGGCACTTACCCTGGCGCCGAGCGCAGGTCTGGTCATTTCGCCGCCCGACTCGTCCGCTCCCCGCCTCCCCTGCCGCCACCGGCTCCCCGGCCCCCGCCGCCTCCCCGGGCCGCCACCGCCTCCCCGCCGCCTCCCCGGCTGCCACCGCCTCCCCGGGCCGCCAGCGCCTCGCCTCCCCGGCCCCGCCGCCTCCCCGGGCCGCCAGGTCTTCCCCGGCCCCGCCGCCTCCCCGGCCGCCAGCGCCTCCCCGCCCGCCTCCCCGGCTGCCACCGCGTCCCCGGGCCGACTCCGTAGACCCCGCCGCGGCCGACTGCGTCCCCGCCGGCGGTTGAGCCCCCACCGCATCCCCGCCGCGCCCGCGTTGGTCCCCTCCCCGCCCACTCGCTGGACGCTGGCGCCATCATCCATTCCCTCTGCTTCTCGCCCAACCACATCTTGTAGGACCTCAAGCCAGAAGTCCAGGCCTCCAAGAACCGGTATATCTCTACCCTTTGCCTGTCTTGTTTGCTTTCTTGTTAGATCTGTTGCGGTGTCTAATTAGGGTGCATTGCTGGATGTATTGTGGATTTGTGCCGTGTAGTGCACTAGTGCTATTTGCTTCAATTGTAATATGTTGTGCTGTTAGCTATGTAGTAGTGTTGTCTTAGTTAATATGTAAGTTCGTGGTTAGTAGAGCTTTCATTTCATTAATTACACCATGTGGAATGCAGAATTGCCGTTAATGCATCAAATTGATACAACCATACGATCGTGTATTCGTAAGAATCTAGTTTGCATATTATAATGTAAGATTATTTTGTTGGGTGCCTACTTTGCACTATCAATGTCTGTAAGTTTTGCAAATGGAATGAGTTCCACACCCCTAATTGAGCTAATCGGATATTTTTGGACCAATCTTATTCTCAGTTGGTTCGAACTAAATAGTACAAGTGTGATCTTTATTTGTAGTTGCATCAGTTTTAAGAGAAGCAAGGAATAAAGCTACGGTCAAGCTAAAGAGAGCATCAAATTAAAGAAAGCCACCCCTGTTGAACTGGAATGTACGGACGGGAACCAAATTTGTGTGGTTAGGGTTCGCGTTTCAACTTTGGAACTAATCATTGTTTAAGCTAAACAAACCTCTAACCAAGTACATATATACACTTGCTTCTTTGACATATAGACGGTTAGTGCCTGGCTACACCGAACCTATAGAGCATTGTTTAGCTTTCTGCTTTAGCTAGATGATATGTGGTTGTGGGACTTAAATCGTTTCTGCTTTAGCTTTATTTTTAACTTTCCATCTGCATATTTCCAAGGTATTAAGTTTGGTTTTCTGTATGAACTAGATGGACAACCTAGTCACCCTATATCATGTAGGCAGTGTGACAAGTGATGATTACGGAAATGTTCGATTTGTTGAAAAGCAAAGGGTGCCTCTGATATTCAGTGATCGACCGTCGTTTAGTGAGTTGGTTGCTAGGGCCCGGGAGGAGCTACATTGTCATGCAAACGAGGAGAGCATCACAGTTGAGGGGTTACTTCACTTTGGTTCGAAAGACACAATTCTAAGGCGGTTAATCTTAATTGGTTGTGAGGATCAGTGGGACAAATATGTCAAATTGGTTATGAGGAATGAGTTCCAATGTTTGGACCTTGTTGTGCGGAAGGTGTCCATTGATCCCACCCCTCACGGTTATTCACCAGAACTAGGTCATCAGGCACCCTTTGACGCTCTGTTACCGGACCTTGCGGTGGATGTGGAAGAAGTGCCTGAGGTGCCCGATGCTCAATCTGCCCCGAACGAGGTTCAGATTTCTCAACCAGTTCGAGTTGAATGTCGGACTGATAATGATGCATGAGACATTCCTGATAATGTGGGTGTTCCTCCTGTTGCTCTATCTAGCAACGTTGAAGAAGTCTGCAGGGACTCCAACAATGTGGATGTTCAAATTGTGGATGATCTGGAGCCTTACGAGATCGCAAGGGCCATTGATTCTGATGATGACCGCCCTTTTGGAGAGCTGACCGAAAGTGATATTGAGCTAATCAGACGTTATTGCCCTGGCCGGGATCCATCAGTTCATGAATTCAGCGATCTTAGGCATTCTCAACAGGCTTATGCAGAAGGAAGGGGTGACGAGTTGCTAGATGCTCCTGAGGCCGGGTCAAGCATGACAGTTGAGAAGGGCATGGTGTTTGAGGACTTGTCAGCATTGAAATGTAGGTGGTTGCCTGTACCTCCTCCAGCTGTGGATGTGGTGTCGTCTACGAGTTGGTCGTCCCACGGTTTCGCCTCCTCGTCCGTGGTTTGCAGAGGTTCCTCTTCGTCGACGTCCGTGGCCAGTATGAGGCAATTGTGGCCAGTAGCGCCGTTCTGCACGTCTGTGGCCTTGCACAAGTAAGTGGCATGCAATTTCAATTCTAACCTTGGATTCCAATTGCACAGAGTTTCTACTAATTTTAACTATTGGTTTACGTGACATGCAGATTTGATCGTCAGCGACAAAAGAAGGTCACAGACTTCGAGCAGCACCACCACGTGTACGTTGAGGAGTGGGGACACTTTCAGGACCACGTGGACGACAACGACGAGCCGCACAGCAACGAGCACTTCTGGCGGTACCAAGTTTGGTACCAGCGTGCGACGCGGTCCAAGCTTAAGGGACAATGGACTGAAGCTGACTATGCGGACATTGAGTCCTCCGACGACGAAGACACGCCCTACGACCAGTCTACTCGACTTGGGACGCAGGTGGAGATAGCACCAGTCCTGGACCGTGTGGTAATGTTCAATCTCATTGCTTGTTTTCCAATAGACATAAATACCACTACATATAACAAATTATCCATTCTTTTGCTTGTTTGCAGGGCAACACTCTGAAGCAATCCGTACAGGACATAGAGCGTTTCTCCACGACAGTCGACGACGTCAGGACGCGTAGCTTCCTAGAGGTAAGCTTCGACACAGCCACTCACAAAATTAGTACCTAATATCTTCGTATCTTGTTGGTTAACAAAATGTTGGATGACAGAGGCTGGCAGGTCGGCTACGTCGTGCGGCTGGTCGTTGTAGTTGCAGCACAGGCGCGGCGAGGGACGTAGACGTGCCTTCGACACGACTTGCAGACCCGACGCGGCTAGGGTCGTACACGGGGCAGAGCTCGTCCCCCACGAGGAGCGACACTTTCCCTGACGAGGACGAGGTGGAGCAGCAGACTTACGATGAGATAGGCCCATCTCAGCTCGTAGACGCTCCTTCGACTCAGCCTACACAGCTTCTACCACGCAGACGCCGCCGCGAGCCTAGCCGTTACACTCCAGGCACCGACGCCTTTGGTATGGGTAAGGCTAGGAGGCAGTGATACTTATGTGTAGGCTTGTGGTTGGGCTTAAAAGTCGTTGTATATATGTTGTAATGAGCTAGGAGGCACTTGGTAAGTGGTTGGACTGAGATATGTTTGTAATGAGCTACTTGTTGTATATATGTGTATATGTTATATTCATGTGATATTTGTGTTCGAATCCATAGTAATTACTTATGGGCAATATAATGGAAAAGTCTAAGGCACATAGGTTCTTACCTTGCCCCATTTTAGCTCTTTTGAATTCCATGAATAAGCAACACTATTATCCCCTTCTCTAACAATTAGTGTTTGACCAACGGAAAAAAGTTACAAACATTATTACCTTACTAGCACCCGAAATTTTCAGATTGAACACGACATCATCAAAAAATGTAGCAGGAAACAAAAATTGTGTTTCACACACTTCATCAATTTTCTGAATGTTTCCAAAAGCTACGGATTATTTTGAAGGCGCCGAGCTGGAGCGCCACCGGTGACGGCGGCAGTTCTGAATTTTTCACAGCTCGGCGCCACTACCCACGGCGCCGAGGTGCTGCCACGTCGGCGCCACGCAGTCCACCACGCTGGTGCGGGCCTGGCGCCTCGGCGCCGTGGACCACGGCGCCGAGATGTGTTACCTCGGCGCTGACCCCCTGGGTCTAAAAACGGAATTAAAACTATCAGGGGTCTAAATGTGAATATTTTTCAAAAAAAAGGTTAAAATATAAAAAATTCGGCAGTATTTCTTCCTTTTGTACGAGCTGAAAAATCACTGTACATCAATGTGAACAAGGCATGCATGCCATGACGTAATCAGCACATCACAAGTGATTTCATCTTGAAATGTCAAACTGGACCGCTCGTAAGGGGTCGGGACTAACGCACATGCCACATGAACACCGGCATTTCACCGGGGAAAAACTGATCAACTAAGTTAAAAAAAGAAGCACGAAAATTTGTTCTTCAAGAAGTTAGCGATCCAATCATGAACTCAACGTGCAAACGCGAGCAAAAGTCAAGATCAGCCAACCATGCACGCGCTAATTAAACAGTCGCTTTCTCACTGCAAATCTTCCCTTACAATACGGACGGAAATGCTTCTCTCGTAGCCAATCTCGGTAGCAACCGAATCAGTTGGAACTGTAGCTGACTAGTTGCAACGACTAAGGACAATATAAATAGTAGTCTGGCGACACATACTTCTGCAGAACATAGCAAAGTTAAGGCAGAGAGAAATCATATTCCCAGTAGAGTACGATCTTGCTTGTAAGACCGGCAGGAGCACGGACATGGCGATCAGGATGCTCGTCCTCCTGGCGCAGTGCACCTTCCTGCTCAGAGCATCAGCGGCTCAATGGACACCCGCCTTTGCGACCTTCTACGGCGGCAGCGACGCGTCGGGCACGATGGGTTGGTTTGATCATCCCGCTTGATCTTGTCATGTGTCTCTCTCGCCAATTACATTGTGTTAGTTTGTTGACGCTAACATGCATGAATGGCCCCGCGCGCGCGCGGTGTCGATCGATATCTCAGGCGGCGCGTGCGGGTACGGCAACCTGTACGGCGCCGGGTACGGCACGCGGACGGCGGCGCTGAGCACGGCGCTGTTCAACAACGGCGCGTCGTGCGGCGCGTGCTTCACCATCGCGTGCGACGCGCGCAAGTCCCGGTGGTGCAAGCCGGGGACCTCCATCACCGTCACGGCCACCAACTTCTGTCCTCCCAACTACGCGCTGGCCAGCGACAACGGCGGCTGGTGCAACCCGCCGCGGCAGCACTTCGACATGTCGCAGCCCGCGTGGGAGACCATTGCCATCTACCGCGCCGGGATCGTCCCCGTCAACTACAGGAGGGTGCGGTGCCAGAGGAGCGGGGGCATCAGGTTCACCATCAACGGGCACAGCTACTTCACGCTGGTGCTGGTGACCAACGTGGGCGGCAGCGGCGCGGTGGCACAGGTGTGGATCAAGGGGTCCGGCACGGGCTGGACGGCCATGAGCCGGAACTGGGGCGCCAACTGGCAAAGCAACGTCTACCTCAACGGCCAGAGCCTGTCGTTCCGCCTCAAGTCCGACGACGGCCGCGTCGTCACGGCGTACAACGTCGCGCCGTCCGGGTGGTGGTTCGGCGGCACGTACACGTCCGGGACTCAGTTCTAGCGATCCGTGCATCCAATGCTGCTTTCCGGCTTGTCGTAGTTTACTTTCTCCTTTTGTGCCGTCCGTACGATCTCCATTCTCTACGTTGTGAATCACTATACGTTGCTTAGGAGCTAATTAATTAGGCCCAGTCGACGTGGCTTAGGATCAAAGGCCGCCCACGAACCGTGTACCACAGTACTATTTTGATGTACTACCCACGTATAACATTACCTTTTTAATTTCCGTATTGACACATGGACATGGAAGCATGCATGCATGGAGCTTGATTGCACAGAGAAACTGCACCATGCAGGGATGCAGCACATTTGTACACGACTAAGAGCAAGTATAATAAGAGGCTGTTAGTTGACTGAATGCTGAGGTGGAGGAGAGAGAGGAGGAGAGAGAAGAGAGGTGGGCTGTAAGTTTACAGCCAGCTGAAGCACAAGAACCAAGAAACTTTGTGAGAGAAAGGGGTGGGTTATATAGCCTTCAGCTGGCTGTAAACTACTATATAAATGTGCTGATAAATGGGTTGTAAGTGTCCATACAGCCAGCTGAAGACTGTATTATTAGCCTTGCTCTAAGGGTGCCTTTGGTTGAGCTTTTGAGAGCTGCTTTTGCTTCCAAAAAGTCAAAAGCCAATCAAAGAGGTGAAAATCAGAAGTAGCTACTTTTGGGTAGTACAGTTTTGAAAGCACCTTGGACCCTGCTTTTGGCTTTTGGCTTTCTGCTTTTTGAAATGGTGAAAATAGAGAGCTGTTTCACAGTTGTTTCAAGGAAAATAGAGAGAGAAGATAAGTTTTATACTCGTTTGAACCAAACAGCTTACAACTTTTCCACAGCCCACAACCTACAGCAGCTTTTCCACACCCCACAGCTCATAACAGCTTTTTCAGAAATCACAGCTCAACCAAACACACCCTAATACTGTACGGTTCT
The DNA here is from genome assembly GCA_017311315.1 of Dendrocalamus latiflorus. Classification (NCBI taxonomy): domain Eukaryota; kingdom Viridiplantae; phylum Streptophyta; class Magnoliopsida; order Poales; family Poaceae; genus Dendrocalamus; species Dendrocalamus latiflorus. The sequence goes on along the minus strand of CM029670.1, from coordinate 1,597,999 downwards.
TGTGTCAAGATTTGAAGGCCTAATGGCCTGTTTGGTACGAGCTACCGGACAATGGATGGGCCATTCGATCCTAGCTCTAAACCAAACTTATTTGGTCACTTCGTACTAGGATCATCATAAAATGGATCAACTTATCTTAGCATAAGATATCTTTCAAACCAAACACCCTGTGAAGGCTCCAAACATCCCACTATTCCGAGTTGTACGTCGTACCGCCGACCTCATCGTGAGAGGTGATCTCATCGAAAGATGGATCAACTCATCCAAGGCCCTGTTTGTTTCCACTTAAGATTATTATAATCCAGCTTATAGGTGAGGGATTATATAAGCTAGATTATAATAAGCTGGTGGAAAATAAGCTGTCAAGTGTTTGGCAGCCTGGATTATCAGAGTTATGGATTGTTGTATTCGAATGTTTAAAGACTACAACGTCCTTGAGAGAGAGGCAAGGGAGTTGGGGGATGGATGAATGGCAAAGGTGGGTAATATTCCTAAAGTTTTATGGTCCTTAAGATAAAAGGTGGATCTATAAGCTGAAATAAGCTCCTTTTTTGAGCTTATTAGATTACAATAATCTGGGCTATTAGATTATAATAAGTTACCTTATAATCTAGGCTGTTTGTTTCCACTTATGATTATAAGCTAGATTATAATAATCTTAAGTGGAAACAAACAGAGCCCTAGTACGAAGTGATCTCTCAAACCAAAAGCCAGGCTCTGTCCAACACGAATGCAGCTGTCCTGTTTTCCTTTTATGTTTCTGTTCTTGTTCCCTCACACATGTCAGCAAACTATTTGTTCTACTTTACTTTCTGTAGACTTGCAACAACACTAACTTCTCCCAGACTGCTGTCATATATGAGGAAACATAGAAAATAGGACGGGGAAGCTGCAAACTGCTCGGAACGGCACGGTGCTCATCGAACGCACGAAACCGGCAGCTCGGCGCGCCGCCGCTGTCCGGGGTCCATGTCACATCTAGTGATCCCGAGACAGCCGGATCGGAGATTGTAAGAAATAATAAGACGTTCTGATAATTAAACACTTTGCTTCACCAGGTTTGATTTTTTTTTTGTTACTCGATTTAAAGTGCAATGAAGTAGGATCAGTACGATTTTAAAACTGGGTTTTCTTGTTTGCTCATCTCTGATCGATCAGCTTTTGCCTCGCACAACACTAAGCATTTGTGCGCACAAGAAAAAGCTCTGAGGCTTCATCGTTACGTCCCAATGTTCCTATATCTGTTTGCGGCTGCTAATTAAATTGCTCCACGGTCCTGAAGCCGCGTGAAGCATAGCAGCACGCTTTTCAGCAGAGAGAGATGCTTAGGAATCCGATACTCGCAATGGAACCAGATGCATGTCGACTATCCAAGACTAATTTATAGTTTGGCCATGTAGTTGATCGTCGCCCAAGATCTATCTTCTTATGTTCTCCACGTGCATCTAGTGTTTTTACACTTAACAACAGTATGAACATAGTCCACATATACTTAACATGAAATAAAATTTACTCAAAAGCTACTCAGTTTAGGTTACTATATGACAAGAAGTATCCAACGAAATGGTTGGATTAGAAAGTGGGACATGCATGCACGAAACAAGTAGTCATCAGCTACTTACATCAGCTCAAGTGCTGCTCGATCTCGTCGTCGCACCCATCCGTCCGGTGGTTCCACCTCGAGCACCCGCCGAAGTAGCTATCCCACACGCCCTCGGCCAGCCTGTCCACCTGCAGAGCCACGAGCTCCTCCTCGAGCGCCGCGCCGTCCTGCCCGCCTACTCCTGCGCCGGCGGCCGCCAACCTACCGGCGAAGACCACGTCCTCGCCGTCCTCGTCGATACCGCGCTTCGTCCACCCTCCGCCTGCGGACATGTGCAAGAAGCAGCCCACCTGGACGTCGCGCCGATCGCCGTACACGCTCGCGTTCGCCCCGTCGTACACCTGCAGCAGCCCGACCTCCGCCTTCTCGCCGCAGACGAGCACCACCTCCTTCGCCGCCCCCCTCTCCGAGGCGACGAACAGGTAGACCGCCGCGCAGCAGATGGAGGTGGAGGCCACGAGGGGCAGGAAGAAGACGACGACTCTCGAGAAAGCGGTGCTGCAGAGGAGCACTATTACAAGAAGAAGGGCCAAGAAGGAAGAGGAAGACCAGGCAGGAAAGAAATGGCTGCGCCAGTGCAATGCACAGCCGTGTAGCTTGGTGCGGAGAGCCTGGAGCAAAGCACGGCAGGGAGCAGCCATGGCAGGCCGAATTGTTGCAAGAAAATTAAGCGTTCGGAGCGATTTAGTCCTGGAATGGTTGGTTTATGGAGGAGAACATATTCGCTGAGCACAATGTGTCGGGTCATGGGATCATTACTTTTGCAAATTGAGGATAGGAAAGAAAGAATCTTGTACTCGTGTTTAGCACACTGTTTACACGGAAGAAAAGCTAGGCGGCTTTGAGATCTTGTTTAAACATTATCAAGATCGTTTAGACGGAAGGTCCTGAGTCTTGACGGCACAGGAAAGGGCTGACAAGATGGCCCGCTCCAGACTAGGCAGATAACTGGGCTGCAAATAAAGTTTTGTGCTTCGGCTTCAAACTGCACGACTTGCTCGGTAACTTCAGGTGAAACCATACCCCACTTGAAAACCCAAAAGTACAACAAAATTATGCAATCTTGCGACAAATCTTCCATGCTATCGCACTATTTCGTTTCTGTTCCTGGAATTGGCCGGTCAGTCCTGCCTGTAAGCGATGAACCGCGCGAGGTGGCGCAGCGGCGCGCACGGCGTCGGACCCCTCGAGCTCCGCCTCGGCAATCGCCAGGAGCTCGGCGGCGTACGCGCGCGCCTTCTCGACGACCAGCAGCTTCGGGTAGTGGTATTTGTGTCCGTGATATACCTTACAGAAAATTATGAAGACGAGTACATTACTTCTATATTTATGATTTTTAAATAATGTATTATTATGTTTCTTAAATAAATTAATATTTATAAAGGTTAGTAAGTATGTGGCTTGTTGAATAAGCTCTTTTGTGTTATATGATATCATTCTAAAAGATCTTTGATCAGATGTCACTGATCAGGATACTAATGATTTATAAACCAGCATATGTATTGATTAATCACCACTTTTCAATAGTTATATATATTTAATATCAAATCAATAATGTGACATATATTAGAGAATATAGTATTAAATTGACCCACATTGAGACTATTATGTTTATATATCAGCAGTTGGCTTCAAACACTGATGATATATATATAATCTTTATACATGAGAGCTCAGAGGCGTTAGGGAGTTGGGGCACTTGTTACCATTTGGTGGGGCGGTTTAAGATGGTTGATGTCCAGTCTGCGGTCGAAAAACCAGTGTGGTCGAGGACCAATAAGTGGTCGAAAACTAACGCGGTCAAGACCGATGTGAACGTAACCTTCGCGGTTGATAACCCGGAGCCGCGGTCAGAAAACCAATTGTGTAGATGATGACCAGAGTAGTCGTAACAGTTTGGAATATAACTGGAATGGTCTATGACCAATGAGTGATCGAAAAATCAAGTCAAAACACGAATACACAGGTAATGCACGTATGGGAAGAGAAAATAGGCTTTCTTTAACGTAGCTTACTTTACCTTCAGCTCAATTGGAATAGCGTTTCGCTATGTTCGCAGACGCACCTGTTGTAGAAATGAAAAACCACCCACTAGCAGAGGCTGGAACAACCCATAGAAGTGTAGGTGCTGCTTCAACCAGGCGTGCCCGTATCCATGGATTTAAGAAAGAGATCCACGACGAGGAGTTACATTTGTAACTCGGCGGGTCGGTACATGGAGGCGCTCATAGAGCTCTTTGGCGTCTGCATCTTCCATGTAAGTTGGACACAGTATATTTCTATCTCCGCCGCCGTTGGATGTGTTGCACAGTTACTAGTGCATTTTGCTCGAAGTTCAGACTTCAGAGTAAGAGTACACGCTAATGAGGTTCTCTGCAACAATGTGACATTAGGTTGATGAGGAGGTAGGGTGGAGAAGACAGATTACTTCTATGAGCGCGGCAATTTCCTCGCGAGCTTCTTGAGCGCGCCTGCTGCTGCTTCTGCTGAGGCTGCATCTGCTTCAGGCTGCCCTGCCATAGAGAGGAAACTGAAGCACAGAGGAATTACTGAAAGATGTCACCGATGCCAATGTGTTGGGTCACCTGAATAAATGCATTGGCTTTGATTCCATGTAACATAAACATATTTACATAATAAAGCAGCTTTTGTCTGGTACAAACACCACTTTGGGGGTAGGTGTAAATTTCCGCTTGATCTCTAGGCAGGACAGAAATTCAGAAGGGCTACATTACACCGGCACAACCATCAAGCAGAACTCAAGGAATAAAGCTCAGCCTTCTTTGTTGCGAGGTGCACTTATCCTATTGTCAACAGAGATAGCTCTTTTTTTTAGACTTATGACTTTTCATTTTACAATAACTAACTTTTAAATGAAGTGTTTTTTTAAAATAGGGTCTACAAATCGATTGTAATAAACACTGTCCCTAATTCATTTCTATTGACCAAAATCGTATGCAAGTATCTCTCCGTACTCTCTTGTAAACAAACAAAATTCAAAAATTTAAACTAAAAACCATAAGTTACAGTAAAAAATCTTCCTTTATTAGAGCACTATGAGGAAGATAAGCTGCACATAGCGATGCTGGCTGGCTCTTATTCATAGTACAAATCAAGGCACAAACTGTGTATTATGAGTTCTTAACGTGCCCCTTGTTCTATTCGCTCCTGTGCTAAGACAATAGGCAGATTACGCTCAAATAATTGTATATTATGAGAGAAGAACAATAAAAGGTGTCAAATTTACGAGAAATCGGAGAAATAACGGGTGCCACGACGACAAATCGAACTCACCAATAGCGCTCCCTAAATCGGGTATCTTTACTAATATAAAATAGGAGTTTGTCCATTCATCAACCCCTTCCTTCTCCCTGTCGCAACATACTCCCGCATCTTCTCTTTGACATATACCGATATGTAGGTCTATGTCGTCAACCGGTTCCCTCCCCAAACTGCTCACGGCCTCATATCCCAACCGCTCATCTTCCCTTCCCCACATGGCGACACCCTTGAGACCCTAACTGCTAGTCACTCTTGCTATTCTTGCGTCCTGATCAACGCCACCCTCTCTCCTCACTCCGATCAATCTTTTCTAATCCTCTCACTCTTCCATGCTCTGCACCAATGTCTTGCCAGTTTTGCAGCGCAGGACCATCGCCAAGCAGCTCGGCGAGCAAGGAGGATGCGACGTCGGGGAGGAGGAAGATGGTGGCGCTGAGATCAAGGATGGCCATATCTGATGCCGCTGGGGTCGAGGATGGCCAGATCTATTGACGCGGTGGTTAGGGATGGCCAGATCCGCTGGACTTTGGTTACTTCCTCGGGTGCAGCAACAACAGTGCCGGGACGACCGGGTTCGGCAGCAGAGACCCCTATCTCGACTCTCCTCTGCTGGAGCCGCCACCTTCCACTTCTTTTCTGCTGGCGTGATCAGCCGGCTCTAGCTATTGCTCCATGTTCTTGATCCGCCGCCGCCCTCACTGTCTCATTGTGAGGATGACTTGATCTGATGGCGGTGGAGGCGAGGACGATTGGATCCGGCAACAGCAACCTCGGGGATGCCGGATCCAGACACGATGACCTTGGGGTCCGTCGGATCCATCGTGTCAGGGTGGAGAATGCCGGTGTCGAGGATGACGACCCCGAGATCAGGCGGTCATGAGGTTGGGGGACACCAGCGAGGAGCACGATGACCCTGACGGAGTACTGGAGATGGTGTACCAGCTGGATCTGAAGGCGACGACCTTGAAGACAGTGCATCCGGCGACAGTGACCTTGAGGATAGTGGATCCGGTGGCGATGAGCCCAGTGACGCGTGGAGTGGAGCCACCAACCGGAAGGAGGCGTAGGGAGTGGAGATGACACGGTGGCAGCGCACGGGCGAGGGAAATGAGTGGAGACGGGGAGGCAATCTCCCGACGGCGTTGCCACACGGGCGGGGGGAGTGGAGGGGGGACGAGGGAGGGGAGGAGGCAGTGTCGAGTGGGATTGGATGGGTCGGGTGCATTGTTTATTTACATCTAGGGCAACCTCCTCCCCTCGTCAATTCTAGCCAGTAGATCTCAATCTAACTGCCATGAAAAAAGGTAACGCAGCTAGCCCCTTTGGTCCCTCAACCTAGCCCCTTGGAACCTTCGCTACTCCTTCCTCCCATGCACCGTCATGCTGCTGCACTAGGATGGTGGAGAAGAGAGGTTGAGCGGTACTTGATGGTGAAGAGGAGGATGACGATGGAACAGAATGTACACCTTCGAGGTCGACGATCAGGATAGGGAGTACACCGGCATTGATGACAAATAGGAAGGTAGAGTACATCGGCTCAGACGAGGTATACACCATCAGAGGTAAGGAAGAACCGCAAAGCCAGCAGGGTCAGGGAATGTAGATTCGGAGCGGCGATCTCACCAATGGTGGATCTAACTGTGCCGATCTTACTCTTGATGATAAGGTATCTCCCTCTTTAAAATGTTTATTGTCTAATTTGGATCACGTTTGATGATATATATCATTTTATTTTGGAGTCCTGTTACAACGCACGGGTATCTTACTAGTTTACCAAGACAAACAAGTAACAACCAGCTTTTAAAGGGAGGGGGGGGGGGGTTGACCGTGCCTTTCTTTTATTTCCTTTTCTGCATGGTAGGAAGGAGCCTTGAGAATTCTTCTTGTAGGGGCAATTGGCTTCCACTAGACATTCGTGAATGTTACGAATGAACAAAAAAATATAATTAGCGTATGGCTTAGCTTTATTTACCAGCAGTCAAGCACCGGGCTTAACCCGATCTACCATTCATGCCCTTATTTGGTACAAACACCACTTTTGGGGTAGGTGTTAAGAAAGTTCCACTTGACTTCTAGGCAGGACAGAACTCCGTTAGAGCTACATGACACGGCTTAACCATCAATCAGAATTCAATGAACAAAGCTTAGCCTTCTTATTTTCAATGAAAACATCAAATTCCCCCATTGTTGCGAGGTGCATTTATCCGATTGTCACCAGACACTTTATTAGAGCACTACGAGGAAGATAAGCTGCCCATAACTATGCTGGCTCGCTCTTATTCGTAGTTCAAAGGTATAAAGTGTGTATTATGATATCCTAACATGTCCCTTGTCCTATTTGCTCCTGTGTTAAGACAATAGGCAGAATATGCTTAAATGACAAAAACACGAGCTTCAGAAGCATTACAAGCCAGGTAAGCTGGGAGGCAGGGAGAGTAGCTTATCTTCACAACTTTGATTTAGCTGACAATCTTGTCCTCAACTCCTCAGCGACCGCGTCAATGAACTCAACGGTGTTCAGATATTTATCTCGGCTAACACTGTACATATCATGGGAACCAATTAGTTAAGTCTTGTATACTGTTACTACAGAATACAAAATAGAAGCGAGAATTACTTGGGCCCATGTATGAGAAGAGCTAGATCCTTTGTCATCTTTCCAGATTCCACTGTTCCCACACAAGCAGCTTCAAGTTTTTGTGTGAAATCTACCAGTCTTGTGTTGCCATCAAGCTTTGCCCTATCCAAGTGTTAAACATTAACACATAATGCTTCAACTATAAATAAATCAAATACAGTCACTGCATACTAATGTTAGAAAAAAAATTAATATGAGACCTTTGTGTAAGAATATATGTTCGAGATAATGAGGTGAAAAGCAATATCATCCTAGTTTCTATGGTTCAATTCACCCTTCATACCTATGTGCTAGTCCAGTCGACCATGCAAAGATTGAAGCGATGCTGTTTGTACTAGTTTCACCACCTTTTTGGTGAACTCTATAATGGCGTGTGACTGTACCATGTGCAGCTTCAGCTTCAATGGTTCTACCATCAGGGCAAACCTAAAGCAATGCAAAATTTATTTGTTAAATTAAACAGAGAAAAGCATATTTGTGATGCCAGCTCTTCCAACAGCAGAGTGTAATCTAGAAGTATCCTCAATAGTGAAACATTATCTTAACAAATGGAGATAAAGCGCCTATGTTTGAATTTTGAAATAAACAGAGAAGAATTATGCATTCAGCAGGGTGCACACACCAGAACCGATGTCATGAGACCTAGTGATCCAAAACCTGCAACACAAGTAGCATCATCCTGCTCTTAGCAAAAATTTATCATTTATATCAAGAAAAAAGATCACAAGGTAAAAAATATGTATATACTAAGCACAAACCTTGAGCAATTAGATCGCTCTGCACATCTCCATCATAGTTCTTGCAAGCCCAAACATAGCCACCTTCACTCTTAAGGGCATAGGCCACCATATCATCAATCAACCGATGTTCGTACCTGCCATAGCAGAAATTAGTCAGGCACAAAGGGGAAAAAAGGCCCAAGTAAATACCTAGCTGCAAGAATGACAGCAAATAGGCATACCATATTCCTGCATCCTCAAACCTGCCTCTCCATTTTGTTTCATAGTTCTCTTGGAATATGTCTTTAAACCTGATATATGAGACAGTAAGACAAATAAGCAGAGTGATATTTCAATGTAAGGCATAAATGGATGTATGCCTATATCCAAATAAACTAAATGACATATGGTAATTGACTATTGACCTTCCATCGTATTTTTTGAGGATTGTGTTCTTGGTACTAAGATAAAGTGGCCATCTTTTCTGGTAAGCCATGTTCATAGAAGCTTCAGCAAACGCCCGAATAGACTATTTGCAATATAACATAAGATAAAAGATGTCAAGTTTAAAACCCCGTTTGAACAGAGCATTAAAAGCTAGCTTAACACAGGATATGATTAACAAACCTCATCAGTATTATACATAGACAAAGCTACTCCACCAGCATCACTAAAGTTGAACACATCCAACTCGATTTGTTCCTCTCTGCCATCTGTGGCAATTTTGAAGAGAAGATAAGAGTGTAAACATGACATTGACACAATAACTTATATTTAGTCATTGGAGAAAAATATTGATTAAGCCTTCTCAGTGGTACTTGGATACTGATGCAATGACAACACATATTAGTAAGGCATGTTTACATATATAAAAGTTATTTTACTTATATAAACTTATTTTGTTCAGTGTTCACATATATCAACCATTTAATAGGTCCTGTCTCCTGAATAATGATGGCCAAGTCTATGAGCCAATATGGTGTTATGATCAGCAGGCATTACGAGCGGCGACACAAGAATCCTGAGAGCACAGGTGCCCAGGTGGACGCAGCGGCCATGCCGGATGCACTACAATCGGACGTGGGTGCCATCAGCCATGCCGAGTAGGATTAGTCGAGGCTTTCCAAATAAAGTAGTTTACTTCCTAGTACTAGATAAGATATTAGAGATAGACTTCCTTTTCAATTCAGATCTGATACTAGAGATTGATTGTTAGGGGTTAACCTATATATGGGGGTAACCGCAGCTTTTGTAAAAAGCAAGAAGAAAGATATTCCTTCTTCCCTCTCCATGTTCTATGCGCCCTCCGGGTGCACGGCAGATTATTGCTGGCTGGCTCCTCCAAGCCGCCAGCGCCTCTTCAAGCTACAACCACCAATTTCGCATTCGTACAACCTCCGTCGTTCCAAGCTTGGCCATAACATATGGTGACACATGATATCTATGCCGCAATCATGTCTCTATTTTGAGAACACCAAGAGCATTTTTAATAACCAAAGATGCCCATACGAAACAGAAATTAGAAGTCATTATCAGTGGAACAAACACTATAGTGAGATCAAGCTAACAAGTAACCAATCCAAGCTGCTACAAATTCAGAGCTTGCAGCCACTATCACAACATTAGCTGAATATAATGCTTTACTGAGTCACATACCGAATATTAACTTAAGCTTCCCTGGCCCTCTAATAACTGTATCTGTTGCTCGGTATTGATCACCAAAAGCATGCCTTCCAATGCATATGGGTTTTGTCCATCCTGGAAGCATAAAATATGTAGCATAAATATCAATGAGCTCCAAGTATTGGTGTGTAATACAGCCTCCATACCAGGCACAAGCCGAGGAATATTTTTGCAGATGATTGGTTCTCGGAAAACAGTTCCTGCAGAGTCAATGAATTTGGCGGATATAAGTAACAAGAAAACTTAATTGCTGCATGATGAAAGTTCAAAATAGAGTGAAGATCGGATCCAAGGATCTCAATGAACATATGTAACATAAATGAGCCACCAGTGAGAGTTTACCATTCAAGATGTTCCTAACTGTCCCATTTGGACTCTTCCACATAGCTTTTAAATTGAACTCTTTTACGCGTCCTTCATCTGTAAGCTCATAAGTAGAATGGCACCAAATCAAAATTAACATTAGTGTCCAAAATTACTGGCTAACACATCATGCTCATAGGTTAATGAGCTAAGATTCTTCTGAACATCACCTGGGGTGATAGTTGCACATTTGATGGCCACATTGTACCTGAAACAAAATTATAATTACTGAAGCAACTTAATGTAAAGGCTACAAATATAGAAACCACAGATAATATACATCCATTATGTACCAGTATAAATGACATCACTGGCACACATGCGAATGCCTTCATTTTACCAAATAATTGCTAGTTGAGACTACAGGGTGAAGAAGTTCAGCATAAAGCACCAATAATTTCCATTGCAGTAGAAAATACCATAATCATACAAAAAGCATAACTTAATAGAGAAAAAGCAACAAAACAAAGAATGGTCCAGAACTAGGAAGTTGAACAGCTGAGGCTTACTTTAGGGTAGCTTCTGCACTCTCTATTGTTACTTTGTCCCCGGTAGCATCACGGTTAGGTAGACCTAAGTCAAAGTATTTTATGTCCAAGTCCAGGAAAGGGTATATAAGCTGCATGATCAGAACACATGTTAAAAAAATATCTCTTAATGAAGATGCCAGCATTAAGAAACTCCACAGCACCAAAAAGTATAGCAAAACGAACTAAACACATAACATGACAAAAGAAAGGTGCTGAGCACTGCACTGAGGTAAGTATTCCATCAAAATTAAGAAAAAAAATGGTTACAAGGACCTAACCTTATCTTTTATCCATTTCCAAATAACTCTCGTCATTTCATCACCTATGATAAAATAACATACAGTTACACTGAGTTATTCACAAGCACTGTGGTCTGAGGTGACACAAGGATGATTCAGCTAACAAAAAAAAAATCAATGTGCATCTTAAAGAAACGTAAGTCTAATCATAGAACATTATCAGCACATGAATTCCAAATGAGGAAGATATTGGCCTGAGTCCTGACATTTGGTATACAACAAGGATCCAATCAAACAAGCCAGTTGATAAGTTCTATTTTGAGATATATAAAAGTCCAGTTGAACGTAATTGTGATAAGTTCTGTAAATTGGTATCTGGGTATACTGTATGCAGTATGCCATGGAAGGCGATGATGGTGTGGGCTCAATATGAAATGTGTTTCATCTGCCATTAGTATATCCTCCACATGAATAATCATATTTCATCCAAGACATCGCATTGAGACAGTTATTTAAATATTTTCAGCACAGCAGACAAGTTGAAAATTTGGACCCCAAAAAGAGGTAAATCTAGCTAATTTCAGCGCACGTTTATACTCAGAAGTCAGAACCCCTCTACTTATCTTCAATACACCAATAATTTCAGGCAGCAACTCTAAGAACTTACCAGTTCATACATAGCGAATTAGCGAGAAAATTAATTAAAAATATGAAATTGCACATCACCAATCCATCATTTAGGTATGAAATCCCCAGATGTCTACATTCGAGCACCGAACAACTTCACCAAAAATAATCACATTTCACAAGCACCACAAGTCAGCAAAGGCTGCCTAGAACATGAAACGAAAAGGCAAAAATTGCTTCAGTAATACCCAAACTATGTTCCAGTTCGACCGCACACGATCCAAATCCAAGCAGCCTAATTGTCCCCATCCACCACAGCACAACCAAACAATTCCAGAGCACAGCTCACCCAAACAGTCCGCCAAACACATGCGGCGCCGCAAATTTATAATCCGAACAGGCTCTCGTAGATCGTAGCGAAGCACGAGATCAATCAAGCGCGGGGGCGGGGGGGGGGGGATCGGGGTTCTCACCGTCCATCTCGACGATGGGGTTGGCGACCTCGATCTTCTCGAACTCCATGGCGCCGCGCTTGGCTCGCGGGCAGCCTGCTCCGCGATGAGAGGGAATTCGAGCTCTTCCAACCTGCGGAGTCCGGACTCTGGAGGCCGGAGCGTGGAGAGAACGAGGGACAAGTGACACGGCGGAGTTCGGCCGTGGTCCGTGGACTCGGTACAGGAGGCGGTGTCAGGGCAGGGCATGTCGACCGCTGGGGCCACGTCATCTTCGAATCATCAGCCGTCCAATTTAACAAATGGAGATCAAGGCCGTCCGTCCGCCCATTCTTCTGGCTTCTCGCGCAACCTCTCTCGAGTCTCGCGGCCGCCGGCCGCGGACCAAGGCCGTCCGTCCGCCCATTCTTCTGGCTTCTCGCGCAATCTCTCTCGAGTCTCGCGGCCGCCGGCCACCGGCCGCGTCCGCGTCCGCGTCCGCGGTAATGTGGCCACTCCTGTAGCACCCACTCTGTTGCCGCTCATAGATGGGAAGAACCGTGCGGTGCTGTGTTGCGTGTGGGAGGCTAGTCTAGAGGCGCTGTTGAAACCTGAATGCCTCGGAATTGTGCATCTGCGCAGCGCGCAACTGCATGATGATTGTGTTTGCATGTCAATTAGCTTCCGTTCTGTTCGATTGGCTTGAATTGGATAGAATGCAGATAGCACTGATATGTTCTGTTCAACAAATTGGTCTCTCTGCGTTGTACTTGTCATGGCCTCATGGCTGACAATGACAAAGTGACTGCTTGTTAGCTTCAATGTGGGGGAGATTCAATTTTTTACCACTCTTAAGATTGATCAATTCACTATGTCACTTACATGTGGGTCACCTGAGTCACTGACAATGGGCCAGGGTGGCAAATTTGTTGCCACTGAACTCATAAGAGTGGCAAATGATTAAATTTTCCTCAATGTGGCGACACTGACACTAAAATTTTCATGATTTCGAGTGAATTGATGATATGATCGTCTTGGTGTTCTTTCTTGCTTATGAAATTGCTAATAAACCCTTGCTGTTTTTTATGTTTGCACTCTAGGAATGGTTAAAACTTATGTGAATGCTTTGTTTATAGGTTCCAAACATATCAGATGCCCTTCGATTTCTTTCTTTCATCTGTTCTCTCTTCCGACTTATCTGTTTCTCAATACACTACTGAAGGAATTTTGGACTGGTTAAAATTAAGTTGTACTTGTTCTGAACCAAACATATGCCCTTACACACACTTTTTTTTGGTGGAAACATCCCTTAGAGACAATTGATATAAACTCGTTCTCAACAGGTTGGACCGTGTGGTCTGAAGTTACTATCGATAAAAGCGAATTTCAGTGAGCTAGATGTTTTGTAATTATGTGTTCATATTGCAATCGAATTCAATGACAAGGCGCTTGATGCTATATTATGTGTTCTTATGTTGCAATATAAGCTCAAAGCGGTCGATATACTTGGAAAGATGGAATTCTTGCTACTGCACCATGGCTGAAGTTCATCTCACTGTTTGTGTGCCGCGCTTTGTTCCCAATATTGTTCAGCATTTTATATATAGGAAAGGAACATAGTAAAATTTTTAATCTGGGTATTCTTTTCAAAAAAATAACTAGCAGGGTGGTCTACGCATTTGCGTGGCTAAATTTGTTTTAAATTTTGTAGTATCAAATGATATAACTTCGATGCTTAAGAATACATTTATGTATCTTGTAGACTATTTAGATTTTCAAGACATCGTAAACATTAGAAATGACAATAAAATCTTGAAGGAAATTGCAACTTGAGAGACGTAATTGAAGTATGAGCTTTGATGAAAGAAAGTTCATAGAAATGTAATCACTCTCCATCATACATATTGGATCATGTAGTTCCACACCCTTATCTTTCCTCCATTAGTTACTATTTTCTAACATGCATGCACGTCTACCTTTATTTAATCTAAGCAATATATTGATTATATGTGCAATAAATTATCTTATTAGTTTACATAGTATCAGAGTACCTTGCTCACACATACACCAATGCACCATGGGCGACCTACTTTAAATTTATCTCCCCTTGCAAATTGATTGTCCCACTGAATCGTGTGTCTTCTATCTATTCTCGCCAACACAGCTTTTCTGCTTCAACCTCCAACAGTAAATCCAGTTCTTAATCGATCCCTCTCAGCTACTATTTGTTCCAATACAATACTCTACCACATAGTTATCTTCTACTTCTCTCCAATTATTACTCAATGCTGACCGTTGTGACATCAACACGTATTCACGTGCAACCGTCGACGATCCCTACCGATGACACCTGTCATGCTCTTTCTGGTGGCCCCAAGCCTATTCCATACGGCTGCATCATCTCTACTTCAAGCTCTTTGCTGCTCTACTTTTGTACACCTGTCCTTCTATTCGTACAGATGCATACATATATATACACATTCGTGATGTTATACATGCTCGATTTCCTCTTCTGATGTGTTGATCACTCCTCTTCTTCGACGTTGGTCAATTCAATATTATGGCTTCTTCACTAATCGTGGCAACCTTTTATCTTCACTGATGCCAGCATATTTGCTTTAGCCTGTCTAACAATATAGATAATTTTCTCGCCATTGCTTGTGATGTTGTGTCCTCAGTGATGGCATGCTCCTAACTGCCCAATGGTCTCATATCGTCCATAGTTCATATTCAATACAAAGCTTCATTTTCTCTATGCTAGGGCTTCGCCATTATCGAACTTCTTTAGCCATTGACTTTTTTAACAACCCTAACACTCACCACTCGTCATCATAACCTTTGGCTCCTTTGACTCTAGCCTTTCTCTTCAATGGCATCCAGCAAGCAGCACGATATTATTCTCATCAAATGGCTAAGGTGAGCAATACAGAATTATCCTCATCTCTATCGCCACTGCCTTGGTTCTTCACTTCCCTGTTGGTCAATGTCTTCTTGCATGACAGATTTATGCTATTGCACTCTTTCGTGGTCTCCTACATCACCATTCATGCTATCATTGTTATAACATTTACTTTTATGCAAAATTTTAGTTATTTAATTAGGTTTTTATACAAATCAAATTACTAATTTTATTTAATTTATTCTGAATTTTAGTTATTTTGGATTTTACTTTGGAATTCATGGAAATAAAATTGCAAATTTTCTTTTATATTTTTTCTAAACTTCAATTTTTTTCATTGGAGTCCATATACAAATCTAATTGCTAATTTTTTAATTTTTATTTTGAATTATAATTATTTATGGAATTTATTTTAGAATTCATATTTAAATCAAATTGCTAATTTTATTTTTTATTTTTTATTTTAGTTTTTTTTGTGGAGTTCATATACAAATCTAATTACTAATTTTTGTTTGATTTTCATTCTGAATTATATTTTTTGGGGATTTTACTTAGGAATTTGCATGGAAATAAAATTGCTAATTTTATTTTTATTATAAATTTAAGTTATTTTTTATTGGAATTTATGTATAGATCTAATTGCTAATTTTTATTCTAAAATATATTTATTTATATATTTTACTTAAGAGAACCACCGTGATTCAGCTTCCGGAAGATGTAGGCATTTCCCAAAGCTCGTTAACAAATCGCCGTATATCTTCTGTGCTTGCTATGCTTGTTCTCTTGTGCTAGAGCTGCCGCCGATTTCAACTGCAAGCATGTTAATGTCTCATGCATGAGCACCAGAGATAATCAGCCATGGGTGGCCTGGAGCCGGCTAGCTTGCAAAGCCCACAGCCTTGCGCCGCACACTCCCTCCCTGCACTCTAGGCTTTTGCCGTGCAAATCAACCATTGGCTGGCATGCATGCTACTTCTGACTTTCACATTGCCATTTTAGCATAAACACTCCTCCCCTCCCTCCCTTCACCCCCATTTCCTCCCTCCATAGAGGCACCTGCCGAGGCACAAACCCTGGACGCATTGCCACGACCGCCGCGCGCCAGCCTCGCCACCGCCCGCTGCCCGCCCGCCATGAGAAAGGCCACCGTCTTTCTCATGGCGCTCGCCCTCGCCTTCACCTCCGCCGCCGCGGCCGCTAACACGATGCCTCCTGCAGATGCCAGGGGAAGCCGCTTCCTGGCGAACGTCAAGTTCTCGCCGCCGCCGCTGTCGTTCTACGACTGCAGCAAGAAGACGCCGTCGATATGCCTGGCGCCGGGGAGCCCCGGGGCGACGTGCTGCAAGGGCATGTGCGTCGACACCGAGTCCAGCTTCGCGCACTGCGGCAACTGCAACAAGACGTGCAAGTTCGGGAAGACTTGCTGCGGCGGCCACTGCGTCGACCTCCTCAACGACAAGAAGAACTGCGGCGACTGTTTCGTCCAGTGCTCCAAGAAGTGCAAGTACGGCATGTGCAACTACGCGGGGTGATACGATCGCACGACGCGGCGGCGCGCGCGGCTCGGCCTGCCGAGCGAGGCAGCCAGGCATACACGCATTCCTACATCCAGCAAGAAATAAAATTGGCAGTACGTACGTATATACTACGTGAGTGCATCTTAAATTCCAATTGTTTAAAACATTTCAACTGTTGAGCTGAATAAATCGAATTATGTGTTGTGATGTGTCATATGTTTTTTTGGGTACGTGCGTGTAGCTCGATCATTGCATAGATTTTTTTTCTTCTATACCGAATAATGGAAACATCTGCATTGAATATTTATTTAATTATTACTCGTTCGAAACGAATGTATTTAGTATTTTTTTAAATTCTAACTGTTGTATAGATTAGAAAATATGTAAATGTCATTCGCTTAATTTGTACGACTGTACATGCGTCGATCATAAACTGCCAGGTAGACTTGCCTTCCAATTGCCGTTATGTGCTTTGATTCTTTGGTAATTTCAGTTTTGGAATTGATATGGGCGTATGTCCGATGGGACCTTGCCTATCCGGACGGCCATCTATCACTATACATTAACCTAATGTTTCCAATACCTCCATTATGGACGTGAAGTTTTATCCTGTCAAAGTTTACACGCATTCACGCCCAATTGCATAGGAAGCCCAGTTCTTTGCCACTTTACTTTCATCCAAAAAATCATCTAGGCTGCTTTCCCAAATTCATTGTGGAAAGTGAGGACTAAGGAATCCACTCCGGTAAGCACTGCCTAGCCACACTGGACGTTGTCGTTTGAGCCACCCAATGTCAAGCGACTATGTCAACCTTCAGTTGTGCGAGCACTCGATCCCAATATGAGGTGCCACCATTGCGTTGTGAAGCTCCCTCCATCATAGCACCATCACCCGACAATCACCAACACCGCAAGCCGCCGGTGTTACCCATTACGCCGCTGTCACAGTATTTCTATCCTATCCTGTTTAGCGACGTCCGAATGCCCCGATCCCCTTCTCTGGTATGTTTGTTGCAAGTATTTTTTGTATTTGTTGCAATAATTTTATCAATTCGTTGCATGAGGTGCTTCATGTTGTTGCATTGTATCTTCACAAATATTATAGCAAAATAAAATTTTGTTACAGTTGGATTGCAGATTTGTTGCACAAGAATTTTTTTTGTTGTAGTAGGTTTGCTAGATTAGTGCATCATATTTTGTTGTAATATATTGTTACAATCATGGGGGATTTTATTTCATGTTCATTGGATTGATATTGCGTCTCACTATAAATTTGTTGCATATTTAATTGTTTGCATGATCTATTTTAGTTTGTTGTATATTTATCTCGGTTGCTGAATCTTTGTAAAAAATGTTGCCTCACTTATTATTGAATGTTTCTATTATTATTTTTAAATATTGTAATGTTATAATATCATAATGTATTTGTTTGTAATATTTGAATTTGTTTTTAAAATGTATTTAAGATTCAAACTAATTGTTTCATATAATTTCGGTGAATAGATATTTTTTTCCATATTATTTATTTGTATTGTATTGTTATTGATGTATTTTATTGCACATATTAACTAAAATTATTGTATATATTATCTACAGATATTACACCAGAGCTTACAATAAAAAACATCATACGTCCAAGCGTAAGCAGCATCCTTTCAACTTCAGTATATGCATTGAAATCTTAGTACGCGTACATACTGGAAAGTAAGTTAGTTAACGTAGATGCCAAAAGGTCAACTAAATCAATTCATTAGCATGTGGCATACATTCTTGCATTGGTACATGACGTGTCCGGCTCCGGCCACGACAGTCAAATTTACTAATTTGCTACGTATATGATCATAGGGTCTTGAACCTTTTTTTATAAAACTAATTTTGCTAGATAGTTTATGCGAGTGGTAAGCAAACAAACCAGGATAGCAGCTTGGATTCCCCCCCCCCCCCCCTCAATATAAAGACCAACGTTTAATAGCAACTTGTACTTTTCTCTTTTTATTGGATTTAAAAAAATCTTTTTTAAAAAAATAGAAATACTTTTGTTTTCAAGTTTTTTTTATTAATTTGCATCCTATCTGCTATGCTTTAAAAGTGCACGTGATTATTTTATTTTTATTTCTCATTCTCTACTATAGAACATCTTGCAAAGTCTAGTTGAAGTTTTCAACTACTGTAAATACAAATTTACAAAAACATTATAATTATGCCAGTTTTGCCACTACATTAGAAAGTTAATAGGCTCAACACGTGCGACATTTTCTATTTTTAACCATGCAAAATATAAGTAGTGAAAACTTATATGCATTAGTGGTTTTTAAAATATAAGGAATGGGTGAAGAATTTTCTACCAATAATTTGTCTTTATGCAATGTCAGTTGGTTGATCATGCTGGTGGAGTACATGTTTAGATCCACCTAAAAGGCTACCCATTCATATTGATTTTTGCTAATGATTTTTGATTGTAGCTTATGAATAGTAACAACTTATAAAGAGTCATACGAAGAGAGAGAAACTCGCATACGATTTTGGCCGATATAAATGAAGTCACTACAGTGTGTACTATAATCGATTAGTAAACTCCGCCTTAAAAGGATACTCCGTTTGAAAACTAGGTACTGTAGAAAAGTTATTTACTATAGAAAAACAGCTTTTATAAGCCAATATAAATAGGGCAAACACATGGCACATCATCAATACAAACAAATGAAAGGCCAGAATTTTGTTGCAAAACACTTTTTTGAATCCAAGTTATGCAATGAACTTTGCAGCAGTTGTCATCTGTGCAAACCACCGAGCTATTTGTAATCGTTGACTTTGACCCTTTGGTATTATATATTTACCCTTTTTGGGGGGAAGAATCTCATACTATTTATCTGCACTTAAAGGCAGCTTTCTTCTTTTCCTTCTCCAATCGTTTGTCTTGCTAATTTGTACTAGTACTGTTTGTGGTTTTCTAATTCCTCCTGACTCCAGCAAAAAACTAATTGGGAGGGGGGGGGGGGGGCAACATTATACATATATAGGAATTTGGCAATTTTCTGCAATGTCCATGTATGCACAAGCAACGGCATACATACATCGGGCGGTACATTTGCTTCTTCTCGAGCGTAGCGTGTAAGTTGCAACTAACGACCGGCTAATTAATCTTTTTGAAAGATACGACCGACTAATTAATAAATTAAATGGAGTACGTGATTGCTAATTAATTAAGAAAAGTACTACTATAGCGTCATAATTGATTTCAACGGTATAACTTTTGCTCCTTCCGCTGTCCTCTCCTCCTTCTCCCTCACCTCCACTGCCTCCCTCCGTCGCCATCGCTACCACACCAGTCACAGCTTCGCACGCCTTCTCCACCCCCGCCCTTACCCCCGCCTCCCCTACGGCCGACAGCGAGCTCGGGCTCCCTCGCCCCCACCGGCCACCACGTCTAACCTAATACTCTCAGCCATCATCTCGCCGACGGGCCTCTCGGCGCCGCCCATCACCCACCACTGCTCTAACTCCCTCTACAACCGGGGGGTGTGGTGAACCTGTCGGTCGTCGCGTAAGAGTGAGAGTGAGTGAGCGAGCAAATGAAAAAGAGAGTGAGCAAGATAGAGAAGTAAAGGACCATGTGAGAAGGTCTATAGTTTTGTTGTGATGAGTCATTGTCATTTTAGAGGAGTAAAAATTTAGAATATGCAAATTTGCAGACTTTTTGGACAGATCATAGAAATGGATGATTTTGAAAATTTTGAGTCATGAGATGATTTGGTGACCTAGATCAGTGGTTATAGATTACATGAGATATGTTATTTCTAATATGAGTCAAGTTGTGAAGAACTCATGCTCGAAAATGATTTCTTTGTCTTTGGATGTGCAAGGTTGCTTGGAGTCAACTATTGTCAATGGCGAGGATCAGAGCTATGCTCATAAAGGACCCGAAGTCCAGAATGATCAAGGATATCGGGTGAGATAGATGAGTTCAAGCATAGCACAAAGAATGCAGGAAATATCGAAGAGAAGTTCAAGCGACGGGTTACACCATGTGGTTTGATCAGTCCAAATGAGGCATGGTCCCGTGGAACCGGAATGGGAGAGACTTACCGATGTGTAGCAAGTCAGTAGTGTATCTACACGTGACAAACATGGCAATTACTTGCAATAAAAGGAGATGATCGGCTCAAGAAAGGGTACTGAAAACTAATATAAATATAAATATAAATATTTAGCTTTTTAAAATGGTTTTTTACTCCTCTCGCTTCAGAGATAAGATAGAGAGTTATAGATGTATCATCCACCCACTCTTCTTGTTTCCATCACGCACACATATATCTCTCTCAACTTTTACGTGGCTTGTCCACTCCTTCTAAAAGTCATTTCTTTCAACCACTATTATTTACTTCAATTAGAACCAAAAGCCATAAGCAAAACCTAATAGAAACGCTCGTGATCACTCATGACCATACTTGTAAATACAGTTCTGGAGGCCATGCCGGTTTGGTTCTTGAAATGATACATTTTGGTATCGGTCTATACCCGCGTACCATTTTGGATTTAATATATTTATTCATAAGTATATATATGTAATTATATGCACATATAATTTCACTTAAAATTTCACTTTAAATACACTAGTAGTGTGCCCGTGCTAACGCTACGGTAAAATACAAAACAAGATAAAATTTGTAAAAAATAAAATGAACAATCAGATTCATTAAGATTAACGTCTCATATATTGTATAACCAAATATTTTTGTCACATAATGAATGTCACATAAATATTATTGACTCAGCACTCACTGAAACCCAATATCTCACAATTGACAGGCACAAGCATTTACAGACAGAACACAGCTGAAAAAATCAAGACGATCTATTCTTGGACATGCATAGAAATGCCCTTGTAAGGGGAAAAAATGCTCTACATCTTCATACTACTTTTTCCCCCAGATATTGATGTTCTGCATCATTCGCCCATGTAATATATTATTTATCCATAGTGATGTATTCATGGACCGAGCACAAGCATTTTGTTCCATGTTGAAAGAAGCATAAACCAGAAAAATGCATACCTAAGGATCAACTATCCATCCATGGTATAGTGGGATATCCAAAAGGTCAAATATGGCACATTCTCGGGTGAACTCAAAGTCATCGATCCTGCAATGTCCACAGTCCGGTACACATGAGAACAAATGGAAGGTAAGTGGTGGCCAAGACTATTTAAATTGAGGTAGAAATGTAGGAACTAACCTTGGGCAATAAACTTTGGTTCACTTCTGTACTTACAGATGGAGCAGAAACAAATTTTACATCATTCCCATCAACATGCAAGTCCTCATACTGCACAGGTAGGGACAGTACAAGCATAAAAATATAACTGGAAGAAGACAGAAACTGGGTCAATCAGAAAAAGCATCAGCACCTTTGCTTTTAAACTAAAGATCATCTGATTGCTTGCTTCATCAAATTGGTCCCTCTCTTCCCTCGTTTGCTTGAGCCGTCCAACAGCAACATTCAGTGAAATGTTGACCTGTTGATAGATTAGTATAGGAAGAACCTCAATCAAAACTGAAGTCTACCTTCAGCAAAATAGTAAGAACAGGACTCCATCAGAGAGACACTTGGCACTTGGCAGGAATGCGAGTCCCCCAGTCTACTCTACATAGATATAATGAACGAGATTGATAAGGGCCAGCAGGAGTTTAATGCTGAAGACGAATTTCCTATTGTGTAGTGTTTCTTTCATGTTTTTGGAAAATCTTCGCTGATGAATACTCTCCTTAAACTCTTTGATCTATAAGAGATCTTTAGGCTTGTTCAGATGGGGCAAAAGAAAAACAGGATAAGACTAAGGAAACCTTCATGGAGATAGTTTTGATTTCAGCATAACAATTAAATATCCAGGTAACTTAACAACTCTATTGAAACTTGACTATTGTGACATAATCCTGCCCCTCAGGCCTTGCTACTATGGGTTAAAGCCACTAATGAAGAACTCATCAGTCCGCTGGATGACACATCAGTTGATCAAACACCTTACATCATGCCAAAAACATGTTTAAGATTTTAAAATTGATTCAGTACTACAACTGCACGTCCACATGTCAAGCCCAGGGCTAGAAGAAGCCAATTAAAGGAAAATGTACCTTCTTCAACTGAGCCTCAAGTTCATCCCTTTGTTTCTCCAATACAGAGATCTCAGCAGTCAACTCCTATATCAGAGACATAAAAAAAGACGTGTTGCTTAATTAGAGCATCAACAGAAAATAATACAACAAAGCAACACTTATTCATGCTTCATTTTATAATCTGCATGTTGCCATATGTGAATTGGATGTAAAAGTACTTATGCTCCATAAATACAGGTGGACATCTCAAGGGCACTGTGCACATGCAGAATGGCTTCACTTAAAGCAAGCAGGTGCAATGAAATAAGTCAAGAGAAGCTTCAAAGGTGGATAGCCACAATTAGAGTCCTATGTTCTGAAATGTGAGTTCTTATAGTATAAGGACTACAAACATATTCTACTACCACCATATGAGCCTGGATTATTACCTTTTCAACTGCACTCACTTCACTCTCCTTTTTGGCACGGAAATTAAGAGCTTCCTCTTTCTGGCGTCTGATAGTATGCACAATAAAATTTGAAAGGTCGCCTCAAAGGTTTTGCACCATGAATCGATTAGTTCAAAAGTACACCAAAATCATACAACCATGCATGGTGTAACCCAACCAAGAGTGCACAGATTTCATACAGGCAAGGAGTTAAGTTATTGAGAACTGGCAATCTAATGACAGCATTCTGAACATAATTCTGTGAATCCAATGAAACAAAATTGAGGCATACAAATCGGAAGTACAGATCATACACTGCCATGGTGAATATTGGTGAAGTTTGATGTGCATAGACATGGCATAGAGTAAGAATTCATGCAGCAAAAACATAAACTTGAAGGAACCATAAATTAAGGGACATAATGGTATCTAAACCACTAAAGGCAGTACGAAAAATGTAGTTAATAGTATCTAACTATGGAACTAAAATGTAAGTATCTAAAGGGACATAAATTAGTAGAGTAAGTATCTAACTAAAATGTAGTTAAGATGCCATTTAGACTTGACAAGATATAACTATGGAACTGTACGAAAAATTAGAGGAAAAGTAAAACCACTAAACCAGTACGACCAAACAATGGTGATTGCCGTAACCTCTTCATGGGTAACGGCATGATGAGGCAAAAGCCTAATAGAACCTTAAGCGTTTGTCAACACACAAATGGGATATCTGATGTATAGCACGATCATGTACTAACCGAAGCTTAGCGATATCCTCTACAGTTTGACAAATACCTCAATATGTACAATCAGAACATGGACCATGCCAATAACCCCAGATAGTTGGGGCCTCAGGAGTCAGAACTATAAAAACAACTAAATGATGCGTGCTACTCACTGCTGCAACTCGGCACCGGCCTTGGCCAACCTACATTTGGAATCGGACAGTGTATCAGTTTACCACCTATTAGTTTGCCAAATAAAAATATTGCGTGCTCCTTTCTCTACAAGTTCATGTAGGAAAAGAAGAAATATGTTTGATTCCCTTTGAAAACCTAAAAGTTCATGTATGTATATGTGAACTTACGTGTCAAGAAACATTCCAGCATCAGCAAGGCACTTGACTCTGGTATTCGATGGAAATAATCCACGGAACTTGTCACAGTGAAGTATATGGCAGAAACACCACCAGCAGATCCAGAAAGAAGGGCCTGGTAGAAGTGAGTTGCATTAGGGGAACAGATATTATTTCCCAAAACCTAAAGAAAAAATGATTAACTGTGGGAAGGATCAATACTTGATTAGCATAACGCATTCCTTGGGCCATCAGATCTTCCATAGCAGCCTGCCAAATACGCTGACCTCGGAAATAAAGGCCCACAGCCTAAAGAAAAAAAATTGATGATGAATCCATGTAATTCAGTAAATAAAACAGAAACTTCATGTACAGTATGTATTTCTTTTGAATGGAATGTGCAGTACCTATTATCTAAGAAACTTAAAATTAGAATTGAAATGCAATTGAATAATTGATAAACATGTTTGTTTGGGAAATATTCAAATGAAGGTTTATCATTTATAATTGTTCCCTTGTTGTATATATATATACACTATATATATGCCCGTGCGTTGCACCGGGATCATGAATTTTTGCCCACGCCTACGATGACAGCTTTGATTATTTTTAGGAAATAATAAAAAGGTTATAAACAATTTTGCATTGGAAACCCTAAACTATTTTTCAAATACATTCATGCCTTCTCTATTTTTTCAATTTAGTTATTTATCAACCGGAACCATATTCTCTTTCTGTTAACAAGAGGAAGGCAACCAAATACTAAGAAAGCAATACTTGGAACATAAAGAACCATGCAAGATGCAATTAAGGTACCTTTCTTTCTTTGTTTTCACATTATTAAACAGGTATTTTTTTCCCTAGGTAAGACTACTGATCATGACCCTCAAGCATAAAAAATATATATGCATCAACACACTGACAAAGTAAGGCGGCAAGGCGATATGTACAAGTTGCATTGTTGCATCGTATCTGAATCCTACATGGCTACAACCATTGTGGGTTACCGCATATCCGGCGGTTATTCCAGCTCATATCCCCTCCAACTACAAGCCATACAGGGCCAAAGCAGTTTGGCTAGATCCAATGCTTGATAGTACTTCTTAGCAATAAAACATGTCAAAAGTTCAATCCCAAACTGAACTAACATGATTAGATCTGATAGCAGCGACTCTGTATATGCGTGACTCCACGGATTAAGGAGACAATATTCAACTTGATAGATCAATCAGTCATCTGGAACACGTGAAATTCACATTCTACCTACCCAGGTCACAAGACTATGCACCATGATAATTTTTTTTACGCAACAGTAAACTAAACGATCATAGCTAATAGGAGTAACAGCAAAGACACTGACTTTGCACCCCCAATCCTATCCTAATCTAATAGGAGTAATCAAATCATCCTACAAGACATCTCCACGAAGAAAACAAAGCAGAGATCTCATTCTCACCTTTCCCATCAACTACCTAACCAGATCCGAGCCCCACCCCACCAAACCACACCAAGATCCCACCTCTCCGCGAGAAATCACACCAAGACAGGGGATCTTTCGACCAAATTAGACCAAGATCCAAGCCTATCCGCAACAAATCACGCCAATATATAGGCAGAGCTCAGAACATAAGGGTGGGGCGGGGGCACTCACGAAGCAGTCGTCGTCAATGGTATAGATGTACTTCTTCTTGGAGACCATGTAGCCGAAGCAGCGGCACGCGGAGTCCTTGAAGGAGATGCAGGAGGCCTTGGGGCCGAGGATGCTGTTGATGTCGTTGCGGTTGTAGAGCTCGTAGTCGAAGCCCTCGGGCACCCAGATGGTCCTGGACGGGTCGCCGTCCTGGACGATGATGAGGTGGTAGGGCTGGAAGAAGGGCGGAGCGGGGGGAGGAGGAGGCAGGATGGCGCCCTCCGGCGGCTGCGCGGCCTCCAACCCCGCGAGGCGCGCGGCATCATCGGCCTCCCTTGAGGGCAGCAAGATCACGGCCGCCGCCTACACCGCCTCCGCGCTCGGCGGTGGCGTTAGCTCCCAGCGTAGACGACCGGCCGCCACCTCGATTTCACCCCAATCCAGGCAGATCTGGTGGCCCCGGCAGATGCAAGGCTGGCCAAGAGCGCCTGTGCGGAAGCGAAGGGGCAGGCGAGGCCGCCGATCGGAGGCTCCCAGCACAGACCACCGGCCGCCACCTCGATTTAGCCCCAATCCAGGTAGATCCAGTGGCCCCGGCAGATGGAAGGCCGGCCAAGAGCGTCGGCGCGGAAGGGAGGGGGGAGGCGGAGGGAGGGGAGGCGCGGGGGAGGAGGGGGGAGGCGCGGGGGAGGCGGAGGGAGCGGAGGAGGCGCGGGGGAGGAGGGGGGAGGCGCGGGGGAGGCGGAGGGAGCGGAGGAGGCGCGGGGGCACAGGGGAGAAGGGGAGAGGGGAAGGAGGTGGGCTGCGGCGCGAGAGGGGAAGGGGAGAGGGGAAGGAGGCGGCGGCGTTCCTGAGGGGCGGAGGGAGGTGCGCTGGCGTGACCGCGTGAGAGGGGAAGGGGAGAGGGGAAGGCGGCGAGCGCGAGAGGGGAATGCAGGGAGGCGGCGGTGGCGCCTCGTGTTGAAGCCTCGCATTGAAGCCTACGTTCCATCCAGGCCGCACGATTGGGTTGAAGCCAGGGAGAGTTTTTTTAGCCCTTGATTTTAATGCAGACAATTTGCTGGGTGTATTTTTGTGGGTGCACGAAGGTTGGTGCTCTCAGCGGGGGATGTATTCTTGGGTGGACTGAGTGTAATTTCAATTGGTCAATTATAGTAGAGATGACTATGGCATAAAAATGAGGGATTACTTCAATTATGCTTGGCATCGGAATAAATGGAATGATAAATCCTACAAATTCTCAAAATCAAATACCCAATTACGGCCGATACCAGAATGATTAGAACGGAATGTGTCGATATTGACCAAAATTGACTGGTATCAGAGGCGATATGGAATAGAGGATTTATTATACCGTTTTGCTTATTGGTATAGAAAGTTTCAGCCATTCTGGTCGGAACCGAAACGGAATTTACAACTTTACTCATGACTACCGAGTCACCGAAGACCTCACTGCTACAGTAGGCTAACGTCACGGTGACACAGAACGTGTGAATCCTTTTCAAGACAGGAGCCAATCTTCGCAGTGCTTTCCGTCTCAAGCAGCAAAAAGAAAACTTGTTCAACTGTTTCACCGCGAGGTCTTTGCATGAGAGGAGAAGAACAGCATCGGACGCAGAGCTTGCACAGAGCCCTGAACCTGCCGGCCTTTCAGTTGCTTGCGCTGCTCTTTCCCTTGGCCTTAATCCTTCCTGTCATTCAGAAACAAATATTCCTCTCTTCCAACTCTATTGCTCCACCCATACATGCATGATGCAGCAGGTTTGCTTTTACCCCATGCAACAGGAAACGAATCAATGGATCAGTATTCATTACAGCGAAATTGTATACATACCTAACCGTATAGAGAGGCACCGCACAGCAACACGAAATCCTCAAGAACTCGGCTCCTTTCCTTCGTTGCAGGTCCCACTCTGCGTCGATCTCCCTCGCTTTGCAGCCACCGGGAGTTGTTCTTCCTCCAATGAGAGAGGCAAGCAAAGAACAAATCCGAACTCCGCCGCTCGTGGCCTATACATGCATATAAACCGCAATACCGTCCAGCTTCTGAAACCATCAGGGTATTGCAGTCCTGTTACGGCCTTAGTCGACAGACTATTAGCGAGACAACTGGGTGGTATTTGCATACGTTCGTACAACAAAATGGTCGACAATGTGAAGCCCCTCGCCATGCTCCTCCTGCTGCTCAACTTCTGCATGTACATCATCCTCGCCATCATCGGCGGGTGGGCGGTCAACGTCGCCATTGACCGTGGCTTCATTATAGGTACATCACTGCTCGCTCAGAAGCTCGAGCTGTTCAGGAAAGGCGGACAGTTCTGCTCGTGCATGGTTTAGTACGCGAGAACGTGCATTTTGCACATATTTGCCGTCTCTTACCGAGTTCTGGAGTGATTTGTTTTCTGCAGGCCCCGAGCTGCGGCTCCCGGCGCATTTCCACCCGATGTTCTTCCCGATCGGGAACTTCGCCACCGGCTTCTTCGTCGTGTTCTCGCTGATCGCCGGCGTCGTCGGGATCGCCTCCGGCATCGTGGGTTTCACCCACCTCCTCTTCTGGAACCACCACAGCCGGCAGCCCGCGGCGTCGTTCGGTCTGGTTGCTTGGGCGCTCACCGTCCTAGCCATGGGGTACGCACGTCTCAAATATCATCTTTACCATATCAGATGCACTTGCACAATTAATTCGTTTAGTAATGTTTTGGTCCTGTGGATTGCAGGTTGGCTTGTCAGGAGATCACTCTTGATCGAAGAAATGCGAAGCTGGTAAGATTTGCTTCGTTTTTGTCTCCCACCTGGATCGTCAGATTCTTTCGATGGTTTTGTGAACCGACAACTGAAAATTTCGAGTTGGCAGGGAACCATGGAGTCCTTCACGATCGTCTTGTCAGTGACGCAGCTCTTCTATGTTCTTGCGATCCACGGGGGGAGGCATGGACCCGTCCCGGTCGAACGGATTTGATGATTCTTTGAGTGGAATTGGGGAGAACGGAGGGCGGAAGTTTGCATTCGAATGTATTCCTTTGGATTTGCTGATAACTTCAAGTATCTGGAAATCTGATTCCTGGCCTCTCTGTTGTCTACCAGGATCAGAAGCAACTACAAATTTGTGGCTATCTGACCATTATATAGGCTTTGGGTCTATTTTTTGAGCCTGTTCTTTTAAGCTAAAAACTGATGGCTTTTAGCTTTTGTTATAGTACCTAACTTTCAAACGCAGTATTTTCTTAAGACGGGGTCTACAAGTTAAACGATCTACACGTTAAAAACCCAGCATCTGTACCAGCCAAAATCGCAAGTGGGTATCTGTCTCTCCGTAATCTGTACCGTACACAGCCAAAATTCAAAAATTTAAGCCATAAGCCGCAGCCGAAAAGAACAGGCCCTTTTTCAGATTTTGGGTTCAGCTTGTAGCTTTTCTATAGTAACTAGCTTTTAAATGGAGTGTCTTTTTAAGATAGGGTCTACTAGTTAATTGTAGTACATACTGTACCGACTTCATTTATATCGGCAAAAACCACACGTAAGTTTCAGTTACTCTGCAATCTCTCACACAAACAGTCCAAAAACCACAAACCGCAGCTAAAAGCCACAAACCGCAGCAAAAAAAAAACAGACCCTCTATTTGACAACTGAATCGTCTAGTACTCAGTTTATCAGCCGTTGATGCCACGCCGTGCCGTGTCATATGTACCAACCGCATCATCGACCAACCGGGCGGGCGAATCGATGCTTTCCGAGGATTTCAAGGAGCGGACGCCCCAACTCGCAGGGCGGCTGCATCGAAAATACCCAAGAACCAACGCGCGCCGCCCCCATGTCGTCGCCGGGTCACGGCGGACAAGGAAATTCGCCGTGCAAAGCGTCGGGAAACGAACAGAACACGATCCTCGATCCATGTCTCTCCTGCCCTTTCCTGCTCAATTATTTTGCCACTAACCCGGCGGGATGCAGAGCATGCGCTGCGCTGGTGTGCGGGTTTTCTCTGTGTAGATCTTCTGTTTGATCTGGTTTGTAAGTAGACAGCTAAAAGAATGGCGGTCGAGCCCCGTTCCATTCCTGGCCAGTCGATCGAGCGGTGCCAACTTGGCCCCGTAGACTGCAGCATCCGAATTCCGAATTGATCCGGGAAACTCAGTTGCTTCGCAACGTCAGGAGAAGAAAAGCTGTGCGGAGTTGACGGCACCATGGCTTGCTTGCCGGCTAGCTTCCCGCGCGCCATGCTTCGAACCGCATCTTGCGTTGGGCCAACGTAACGGAGGATTGGTGGAGTGTCGATTGATTTGGCGGGAGTACGTGCCCGTGTCCGGATGTTCCGTTCATGGCTTCACATCTGGAATTCTCGATCGACCGGAAGAACAATATCGATATGTAGCAGATGCCACACGACATTCCTGTCACTAGGCTGTGGTTGGCAACCTACACATGTGTAATTGACTATTAAACCATACTATTATCTGTTAGTAATCGGAATTCTATACCTATTTGAGTGAATGGCTGCCGGTAATCTGTTCAGAACCGTCTGTCCATGCTGCTCGTAGAGGTGATTTGTCAAGGCCGGTCGGTACTCACTCACTACTCAGCACTGTCCCACCATTAACTTGGGGAAATTTTTTTTCCAAAAGAGAAAAACTGCAAATTCCTGCTGACATTGGCAGACAGGCCTACCGATTGATTTGTGCAATTGTGCAGTCTCTCGCCTATGAATGATTAGGGCCAGGGATGAATGATGCCTTTTAAAATATTCTTTTCAGTATCCAAAAATATTTCATTTCAGTAACTAAAGAGCAAAGAAGATCATATTTAACAGTCTAAATCCAAATAACAACCCAAAACAGCAGGGTCTTACAGATTCAACACCTAATCAATCTGACCGTCATTAGAGGTGCGGTCCAATCGGTGGTTGATCGACTAGCCACAACACACCAGTCTGACCGGGCCTGGGAGCGGCTGATCTCTCCCATGTTCTCATAACAGAAAATCAGCCTAAGCCAAGAGCAAATTTGGTGCAAACTCTTAAATCCATATCCAAATGATTTAAAACTTTGCATACATATTACTGATGATCTTAGGACAAGACAAATCAACCAAAACAAGAACACTCCATGAGAGATGAATAGAGTTGATCTATCGGTTCTTAATAATGAAAGTTTTATAGCCACTCTATAAGAATGACAAGAGAACACACCACAGCACTCACTCCTCTCTGAAACCCTAACTCTAGAATTCAAGATTGAAATAGTTGGGATGGTTGTCTTGCAAACTTCCATCCCCAACCCATTAAATAGATGGGGGGTAACCTGCCTACATCTATCCTAATGGATACTATCTACTAGCACAATGGGAGGAACCCGTTAACTCCATATAACACGGGTTTTACACTCTAGTATAACTCATGTACACTTGTCAAAGCACATAAACATGAACCCTCTAAGTCATGAGCCTTTGATCCATTTGATCTTTTCAATATTTTCTTAACTTAAATCGTTTTTCCAAGTGCCACTCAAGCACCATAGTTTTGATCCAACGCAAGTTTTTTGTATTTAGCAAACTACCAAAATATTCTCATCTTGACCTAATTTTCTCCTTCCCTTGCAAGTAATTGCCATACTTGCCATATATAGGTGCACCAATAGCTTACCACGTATCGACAAGTCTCTCTTGCTCCGGTTTCTATCGGGCCACACCTCACTTGAACCGACCAAACCACTTGGTGCAACCCGTCACTCAAACCTTCACTTCAATATTCCTTACCTTTCTTATACCACGCTTGAGCTTAACCATCTCATCCAGCATTCTTGACCGTTCTAAACCTCGGCTCATCCATAATTGTAGTTTCGGTCCTCACCGTTGATCATAGTTGATTCCAAGCTTTTCTGCACACCGAAAAATAATTTATGGGCATAAGTTCTTCATAATTTGAACCACGTTAGTTTAAGCATACTTCATGCAATATAAATCCATTGACTATGACGAATTGACTAGATCCATGATCAAATTTCCAAAATTCAGAACTCTCGGCCAAACTTTAGACCTTAGCTGGTCTGATTGCTCTAAGCCCCAAAACCTAAGATACCAGTCTAATCTTCACCTACTGATCGGTCAGATCGGTTGCACTGGTCAGACGGCTCAACAGGGCTAGTCTGACTACCTAAGACATAAATCACCATGTAGAAAATCCAAATCATTTGAAAAATTGAATTTTAACTTAACACACATTGAGACTAATTCATCACAAATATTTCTAGACCATTTCACATGATGTACCAATTAATAGATGCGTGCTTTTGCTATTTCCTTTCCCCCCAACATCACCGGATACGGTTTAGATAAGCTAGCTCCTGCTCCGTGTTTCTCTTTTATCAAGCAAGGATCAGATCGCAAAAGAGGATAAAGCGCAATACCGGTATTAGAGTATTATTGAGATTTTTTTTAAAAAAACCTTTCCTCCAGGTGTGAAACTTGAATGTCTGCAGCACTACCTTCGGAACAAATCTATCGTTTTTGTCGTGCGTAGATTTGTGCCGTAATGCGATCATGATTCATGTGCTCTATCGGCACATTATTGAGCACAATTGGTTAACTTGATTAACAGACCATTAAGAGAAAGGAAGTACATGCGTGCATGTATATTTAAAACTTTCACAGGAACAGAAGTTTTTAGCTCACAGTCATACGTTCAAACGTGCGTAGATCAATTAAAGGACAATTTTTTAAGAGCCTAAAATGACGCTTCAATGGCTAGATAGCTTCAAAGAAACCACACAAAAAAAATTATCGTGTACATACATCGAACATGTGCATAAGCAAGAGAGAAAAGATCCAACATTGTGTTTACAATGACTTGAGCACAAACTTTGGCCAGCCTGTGAAACATGACAGACAATATCTTCTGCTTTCCTTTCTAGAAAAATAAAATAAATGCTTGTCATTTGCACGACATTGCACTAGGTTCCGGTGGACATGCATTCATGTGTTTAACCATTTGCCCTTTGTTCCATTAAGTTGCTTTCCCTCGCAAAAAAAATGCTTTACATTCCTTAATGTAGCAAACACATTAAGGCCCCGCTCGGTTGGGCTGAAAAGCTATGGTTTATGACTGAAATTGCACTGTAGTGGTTGAAATTTCACTGTAGCTGAAGGTGACTTATTTGGCGTAATTAAATTTAAAAAATTTAAAAATAGAAAAAATATGCTAGCTCATCACGGGCAACGCAAATGAATACGGGAAAAAAAGAACCGGCAAAAAAAAACTCAAAAAAGTCAAAAATTCAGAAAAAGACGAAATTTATAAATAGTGAAAAATAAGCCACGGAGCCGTACGGTGTAGCTCGGCTTCGTTTCCACGGAGGAAGGCGACTCTGCGAGGGCTTTTTGTTTGTGCTTTGTCCAAGGAATAACTCCTGCGTGCGCTCGCTCTATCAGAGATGAATTTCGGGCCTGGAGAGACGCAGGGGTAATTGTCATAGCCGGAAAGTAGCTCAAACTTTGACCTTGTTCTTGGAGTGCCCTCGGACCAGAGATAAAATGGCTGTAATGGTTTTCCCTAGCTCTTAATGGAATGTTTCGCAGTTCTCCTGCAGCCGCCTGACTCTGCATGTACCATAAAACTAGCGACATATTACTACCTCTTTCTCATGGCATGGACATGTTTTTCAAAATCCATGTGACATGGAAATTTTGGCTCTATTCGTATTGTTTGGAAAAGTCAAAAGCTAATACGAATATATGGTTTCTTGAAGTAGTTTCTCCACTCCTCTCGCTACCGTCTAGCTCTGAAGATAAGACAACGGTCATAGGTTCATCACGCACTCCACTTCTCTCGCTCATGTCACGCGCACGTATCCCTCTCTCACTTTTTTCACCGCTCGCCTCCTCTTTCTAAAAGTCACTTCTTTCAGTTATTACTATTCATTTTTAACCAAAAATTATAAGCAAAAACCAATACGAACATTCCCCAACACCATCAAATCCTTTCTCTATTGTGTGGAGGTTGAGCACTCCTAGTTGTATCGAGCACGTCGTTACTCATGATTGTAATATTTCTGAGCAATAAATAAACAAAGCGACTAACGTCCAGACGTCTGATCCAGACGCTAGCTCCAATATGCTATACTTTGTCGTCGGATCTATCTATGAGTGACTTCCACCGTTCGAACGATTCCTCCTAACAAAACACACCTCATCCACAAGACAGCATACAACCAATCTGGTGCCTCGGTGTCAGTAGGAGAGACAAACCTGGTGGGGCAAGGCTGGCCCAATGCACTTCCGGCCACCACCATTGGGATGGCCTCTCCTTGTGGCTGTCGGGGAAGGAATAGCTAGAGTAGCAAGAGGAGCTGGTTGAAGGTGGCCATGGAGCTCACTGCAGCCACCATGGCCTTAACGACTCTTACTTCATATGTAAAAAATTTCAAAAATAATAAATATATCTTTGAAAAAATGTTGCATCCTTGCAAATATGCAACAATAGAAAATACATTCTGTAACATCACAAATAGCCTGTTGCAACAACCCCATTGCAACAAAATATGCAACAATGGTTTCCGATGTACTGTTAGTTCTCGACTATGGTGATTTTCGTTTGGTAATCGATTTCCGACCACGTTGAACTTTCGATTGGTAGTCGAATTTATGACCACGTTGTTAGCTTTCGACCATGTTGTTAGCTTTCGACCACATTGTCAGCTTTTGACCATGTTGTTTTTCCTGCTGTCTAGTCGTGTTCGACTCTGTTTTTTCGATTTTCAAATGGAATTTCAATCCTAATCTTCATAACTTTGTAGCTATCGGAGAAAAGGGATAAGTGAATACTTATGGGTACTCAACCCTAGAATACCCAAAACAAACTCAAACTCTCTAAACCAACCGTCAATTACTCATCACAGACATGGAGATACCTCCACATGGTCTCTCACCGATGTACTGTTAGTTCTCGACTATGGTGATTTCCGTTTGGTAGTGGATTTCCGACCACGTTTAACTTTCGACTGGTAGTCGAATTTATGACCACGTTGTTAGCTTTCGACCACATTGTCAGCTTTTGACCATGTTGTTTTTCCTGCTGTCTAGTCGTGTTCGACTCTGTTTTTTCGATTTTCAATTGGAATTTCAATCCTAATCATCGTAGCTTTGTAGCTATCGGAGAAAAGAGATAAGTGAATACTTATAGGAGAAATTGAAAGACATCATTCATCCCTCTGTTGCCTATCCGGTCTTACAAATAACTTCCCAAAATATGAACTCCATCTCCACCACAGAAGTAGCCCACATCAGCAGCATTCTTCATCACATCGCCGTATCACACAATCAAAACTTGACAAGAAAATCGTTGGAAATTCCAAAATGAGAGTAACCAAGAACCACCACCCTCAGTTACTGCCTCACCCACATGTACCCAGACTTGAACACTACATGCACACCTGCTTACTCGTAACTCCGCTATAAATACCGAGCTCCCCTACAAAGCACACCACATTCCACCACTGCCATCGATCGATCACAATGGAAACCTCCTCCCACTCCCTTAAACCCTTCGGCTCCCACCCCCAAGACCCCATGGGTGGTGGCGGCAGCGGCGGCCAGGGCGTCGGCACGGCGTCGAAAACGTCGGCGGCGCCCAAGCCGCTGATGCCGCGGTTCGCGATGCTGACGCGGTTCCACGCGGGGTACTTCCGCATCAGCATGTCGATGTGCGGGCAGGCGCTGCTGTGGCACACGCTGAGCGACTCGTCGAAGTACCCGCGCGCGCTGCGATCGGTGGTGCGGTCGCTGCCGTCGGCGGCGTTCGTGCTGCTTTGGTCGCTGGCGCTGCTCACGCTGGTCGCGCTGTGCGCACTCTACGCCGCGCGGTGCCTGCTCCGGTCCCCCGCTGTGCGCGCCGAGTTCCGGCACCACGTCGCCATGAACTACCTCTTCGCGCCGTGGATCTCGTGGCTGCTGCTGCTGCAGTCCACGCCGTTCCTACGCCCGGACGCGCGGTCGTACCACCTCCTGTGGTGGGCCTTCTCGCTGCCCATCCTCGCGCTCGACGTCAAGATCTTCGGCCAGTGGTTCACGCGCGGCAGGAAGTTCCTTTCCATGGTGGCCAACCCGGCTAGCCACATCACGGTGATCGGGAACCTGGTCGCGGCCAGGGCGGCGGCCAAGATGGGGTGGCACGAGGGCGCCGTGGCCATGTTCGCCGTCGGCGCCGCTCACTACCTCGTGCTGTTCGTCACGCTGTACCAGAGGTTTATCGGCTCCGACTCGCTGCCGGCCATGCTCCGCCCGGTGTTCTTCCTCTTCTTCGCCACGCCGAGCATGGCGTCGCTCGCCTGGGACGCCATATCCCTATCCTTCGACACCTGCTGCAAGATGCTCTTCTTCCTCTCCCTATTCCTCTTCTTCTCCCTGGTACGTTATTACGACAAACCCAACGTTACGTTATTGTTTACCTTCCGACTTGCACACGGTACGAAAACATGATCACGGATCACGGTGTTCAATCCCAGCCGTCCATTCTGGATCCAACGCATAGAAAAAAGTCTGACCTTTACATCATGGAATTTGCTATTTCTATGCGGCCTGAAATTTTCTCAAGTCTAAGTTAATTCTTGTGACCATTGAATTTATATAGAGATCGATGTGCCATGCATGCCATATGATTGGATGTTGATCCAACGGATAAAAAATATGACTTCAGAAAATTTTGGTCACCTTACGTAGACAACCCCTGAAATTAGAGAGGGATTTTAATCATTTGGATTGGATAAGAAACGGGTGGGGAAGTTTCTTGAGGAAGTTTCTAGCTACCATATATAGCAACCAAATTTCTTTAGGAAATTCCGTAAAGCCATTGTTGTGCGAGTCCAGAGTCGTCAGATTTAGTTAGGCTATGTAACACTAGCTAAAAAGTCTCTTGTGTTGAGGACCATCCAAGCTGTGAGAATGCATTCATCAATCGTCCGACTATACAGATCACACCAACTAATTACTATACCCTTTGGATGCATCCAATGGTAAAATCAGCTGGAAACAGATGAACTTGTACAGATGAGGTAGAGTTTTAGAGAGAAGCGTGAGTGCGCATTATCTCCTTGAAATCGATCGAGCTCAGTTCACTTCCATGTTCCATCCACCTCGAGGCTTTTCTTAGCCTTTCTCCATCCATCGCTATTGCTTTTCGTTCTCGTTGGTGGGGTGAAAGATATGGTCAGTAGGATCGTGTAGGATGCCACTAGATGCCACGCAGAAGGTGGACTAATCTTCTTTCTTCTTCTTGTTGTTTTTTACCTTCAATGGTAACGGAGTACAATATTCCCCTCAACCAAAAAAAAAATTTAAACCTAGGTAGAGTTGCATGCATGGCCACTCACGTTAGTGCATCTAGACTCATTGTCAACTAGTCGTTCTTAGCTTACCTAACAGAAACAATGCATAAACGGATTTTTTTTTTATTAAAAAAATTGAGAGGATAATTTTTTTTATTGACAGTACTGGCAATGACGATGTTGTTGTGCATGCATGCAGGTTTCGCGGCCGACCCTGTTCAAGCGGGCGATGCGGCGGTTCAGCGTGGCGTGGTGGGCGTACTCGTTCCCGCTGACGGTGCTGGCGCTGGCGGCGGCGGAGTACGCGCAGGAGGTGGAGGAGGCGGCCGCGAACGTGCTCATGCTCGTGCTCGCCGTGCTCTCCGTCGCCGTCACCCTCGCGCTCATGGTCTTCACCGCCGTCCGCACCAGCGACCTTCTCCCGCACGACGACCCCTTCGCCTGCACGCTGCCCGTACGTCGAGATGGGCGCTAGCTAGCTAGCTAGATGCGTTGCATATATAATGTGTGTGTGTGTACGTGATGTCAATGACCAGGACGGAGACGTGTGTGATGCAACGAACGATCGATTCTCTTTGCTGTCGCTTGGGGGAATTGAAATGATGCCGATTGGGAGGCCAGGGTTTCGAGCGTACCAAACGTGCCCAGCGCGTGCGAGAAATAATGAAAGGTTGACATGACCTCGGCACCAATCTCTTGCCCTGCCACAGGTGGTTCTCTAAAGCACTCGGTACAAGATCGCAGTTCTCACCTGAGAATGAAACCTGTCCGGAGACATTGGGGCGGACCGGTCGGTCTCTCTCATGTGAGTGAGTATGTACAGTCCTTGTGAGAACTACTACCACTCTTCCAAGTCTGCATACCGTGTTTCAAGATTTTTTTTAATAATCTATTTTTCATTTAGAATTACAATAATGTACATGTATTGTTTTATTTTACACAAATAAACCTCAGTCGTTCCATCGTTGAGCGACTTGACCTAGTCACCCAACGATTAGGTGACAAGTGTCCAAGTAGCTCAGTAGTTGAGCGACTATTACTAGTAGCTCAACCGTTGAGCGACTTGGAACCGTTGGGTGACAAACTCCAAGGTGCTCAACCCGCATACACCGTACTACTCGAATATCTCAGAAAAAGCCATGCAAATGTGCCAAGTATCTAAGTCATCCACCGGTTGAGCGACTAGTATTAGTCGCTCAATAGTTGAGCAACTTAGCCTTTATCGATCAACTGTAAGTCACTCAACCGATGAGCGAATTAGCCCCTATCGCTCAACCGTTGGGCGATTAGTCCAAGTCGCTCAATGGAGGAGCGACAGATGATTATTAGTGTAAAATAAAAAACGTAGGTATATTATTGTTGACGAGGATGTAATAATTCTTAAATTATTACATCATTATATTCCTTAAGTATACCTCTTATCGGTAAGGGAGAAACTTCACAGGGTAGTCGTAAATCCTTCTATGAGTACTCATTGGTCGTAAGTCTTTCCACAACCACGTAAGGTTTAAGTCCTTCTATGACTACTCGTTTATCGTAAGTCTTTCTATAACCATGCAAGTCGTAAGTTCTTCTACGACCACATAATAGTAAGTCATCATGCGACCACCTCGTGGTCGTGGACCTTTCTACGACCAGCCTATTTTTGACTAGCTTGTCTACGACGACCTGCTACATCATGAGTTTGTCTGACAAGGTAGTTACAACGTGCGCTTATTCTTAATAACCGCACATGATCTCTCTCTGACAACAACCGTCACATGGCAAATAGGCCACCACGTCTCTCCAACAATAACTTTCACCAGATGGCTATCTCCCGAAGCGTTGAGATGTCTTTTGGCACAGGACAACGGCCACTACTTCGTCAACGATATAAAGGTTGATGTCGAAGAAGAGAGGGGTTTGGTTCAGATCGGATCAGGAGATAGTGTTAGGCATTTCATATCACTCTCAGTTATAATCAATTCTCTGAGCAATAGCCACATAGGATATAGGGTTATTATTCTCCTAGGAGAAGGCCCGAACTTGTATAAAAATTCTCGTGTCTCTACTCTACATGTTCATAATCTGAGTCTTCTAGAGTTTTCCTGAATCCAAACAAATCATACATAAGATCGATATTAAAACATCCACAGTTGGCGTCGTCCGTGGGGATACTTCTTCTAAGACTCCGGTAATTTCCTTGTCGGCAACTTCTCTTCCTTCGGATGTCCTCATGGCAGGGGAATGGAATGAAGAGAACTGGTTCAACCTGACCGACTATGCAGATCTTGACATGGATGCCTGCTACGACTTCGAGCAGAGAATGCTTGCTTCTGACGATGAGATTGTCCCTGGAGATCCATCCTGGGATCTCGCAGACCGCATTGAGGGAAAGGTTGAGGAGGGATTCATATACCCGCAGTAGTACGCCAGACAGAGGAACCAGTTTCCCCGGATGGTAAGGGTCAATCCGACCATGAACATGACTTGCAACGTGACAAGAGGACTGCCCCCAAATGTTCGAGTCCCCTAGCGACAACTCAAGCAGTTTCAGCGAGCCTTAGAGTCTGTCATTCTGGGAATTCATCACTAACTAGTGATCATAACTCTCCAGTTGTCCACCCAGAGAGCGTTGGGCTCCCTACGAGTCCATCCGCACTCTCGTATGGTTCAACTCCCACCGGAGTCGGTTATAACCCAGAATTCCCCAACCTGGCGGGGTTTATTCTAGGCCATGATGTGCTCTCGCTAGAACATTCTTCAAGCGAGGGGTCCTCCGTCGGAAGTGGAGGTTCTAGACAGGAGGTCTTTGCCATCCCCGCAGATTCTGATCACTCTCTCGGAAGAAGACTTAAGGATCCTCCCCACCGGTCACACCCTGCCACCCCTCGTAAGGGTGGTGAGGAGACCTCCAGTGATGAACCGGAACAGTTATCTGATGAGAATAGGAGAAATCATAGAAATAATCACTCTCCATTGAGGCGGCAACAACCAGCCTCAGAGATTGAGGATCCCAAGACTGGCCGAAGGAGACGACTGGCTGCCTAGAGGTCTTTGCTAGGGCATGCCCAGTACTAGCCCGAAGAGGCTCAAAAGCTTCAACGCATCAATGACTTGCTCGAGAATCTGACCCAAGAGCTTGCTCGGGCGCCAGGCTATGACCACTTCACCGAGGGGACCGCGCGAAGACTCCGTAGTGTCAACACCAGATTCGAGCAGCCTCGTCGACATAACTCTGGGAGTCGGATATATACGACTGCATCTAGTCATTCACAAAACTCACCTCCTGGGGTTCATCATGATCATAGGTTGTGACTGTCTCCTAACCACAATTCTAGCCAAAGGAGAGCTCCTCAAACAACTCCGATTCGACAGATCTACTGGGGAGGTGACTCATCACCACTTCAAGCAAGGAATCTCCAGCAGTAGATGGAGTACAAGGAGTACTACCCTCGTATAGATGAGGCCTACTATAGGTCGGATCCATCCACTGCCGGCATCGTTGAGTACAATCACCTGGTGATGCCAATTACCCTTCCTCACAAAAGAGTCATCAGGAACTCGATACTGGATGTTGGGTGTTCATTCCTGAACTCCGAGCAGTGCACTGGCCACCACGATTTCGCCCGATAAATATGGAGAAATTCGATGGGTCCTAAAATCCCATTGAGCTCCTTCAAATTTACACAACATTGGTCGGGCGGCAGGAGGAGATGAGCACATATGACAAACTATCTTTCGATAGTGCTCGAAGGGTCTGCTTGGTCATGGTTAACCAACCAACCATTCGAGT
The DNA here is from genome assembly GCA_017311315.1 of Dendrocalamus latiflorus. NCBI lineage: Eukaryota > Viridiplantae > Streptophyta > Magnoliopsida > Poales > Poaceae > Dendrocalamus > Dendrocalamus latiflorus. Next base: position 1,557,135 of record CM029670.1, on the reverse strand, counting down.
CGATCTACTCGTGGCAACATTTCTGCAATCTTCTATCGGCCAACTTGCAGGGCACATACAATCGCCCTGAGAAAAAGGATGACCTACACCGGATGTAGCAGAACAACAACGAGACCCTACGTCAATTCATCAGGTGCTTTAGCCAGATTTGTAATTCAATCCTGGAGGTCTCTGATACTTCTATCATCAAGGCATTCAAGCAGGATGTCCACAATATGAGGTTCACATAGGACATCGTGTTGCATCTACCGACCACTATCACTGAGCTCTTTGAGATGGCCGACCATTATACGACTACTGCTGAAGTGGTCAAGTGGACTAAAACCATTGATGAGGTCAACTGAAATTCGAAAGGGGAAGGTGAAGGCAGTGGGAGGAAGGAGAAGGCTAAGAAATCCAAAAATAAGACCAAAGGTCAGAAGCCTTGAGCCGAAAGTTCAAAGGAAGTCTTGGCCATCGATAATAAAGAGTCACGCAAGCAATACTCCGATCGGGACAATGGCAAAGCACCCACACGGAAGGACAACAAGTCTAGGTGGTGTCCACTTCACAAGGAGGGACACGACCTTTGCAATTGCCAAGTTTTTCATCAGAAACTCAAGGATTACTATTCTGGTAAGGGACCACTTTTAGCACATTTTAAACCCGTACATGTAAAAATAGCTGTGGTCGCACGAAAATGGCAAAAATGGCAGTTCTACGCCCGGTCACCGAATGGCAGCAATGTGGAGCTGACACATGGGCCTACCGCCTGGCCACCGTGCGGCTCCCTGCATGCCGTCTTGCCACCAGACGAATGGTAATTAAACCAACAAATTACCTAGTTTAATTACCTACCTTAATTAGTCGATGGCTGAAGTGGTCAAGTAGCTGTGGTCGAACGTGGTCGATGGCTGAAGTGGTCGAATAGCCGTGGTCGGATGGTTGGAGTGGTCGAATGGTCAAGGTGGTCGAATGGCCGTGGTCGGACAGCTAAAGTGGTCGAATGGCCATGGTCGGACGGCTGAAATGGTCGAATGGACGAGGTGGTCGAATCTACAGTAATTAGAATGGTCGAAAGGTACAGAGTGCAAAGAGTGGTCGGGACTTAAGAATGATCGAGAGCGGTTGGAGTGGCTGTTATCGTGAACGACCGTGGTCGAATACGGCAGTGGTCGGGGAAACATGGTCGGTGGTCGAAGGTTGGGAAAGCGGCTGGGACCGAAACTACTAATTAAGACAGGTAATTAGGCCAGCTTAATTACCTGCCGTCTGGTGGCAGGGCGGCAAGCAGGGAGCCGCACGGTGGCAGGGCGTTAGGCCCACGTGTCAGCTCTATGTTGCTGCCGCCCGGTGACCGAACGACAGAAGTGCTATTTTTATCATTTTTGTACGACTACAGCTATTTTTGTAAATACCAATTTAAAACGTGCAAAAAAAATGCCAAAAACTCAAATTGGGTTAGGTCTCTGTCTGATGGAGCATACATCAAACAGGGTCCTCAGATGTAGCTTACATGGTAGTGGCTGGCAGGATAGCGGTACGTTGTACGTGTACTGTGTGCATTTTTGCGGGGTCCGGCTCAGGTGCTGTGCCCCCTGCACTTAGCGCGGTGCAGGGGTGCCCTAGGAGCCGCCACGTGTCCCCCAAAATTCAAAAAAAATCCAAAAAATACTTTAAAAATCCTAAAAATTGTAAAAGGTACTTTTGTAAAAATTACTTTTATTAAAAAGTATTTTTAATTACTTAAAAAATACTTTTTAATAAAATTATAAATCAAAAAATTTAAGTACTTAAAAAATACTTTTTACAATTTTTCGGATTTTAAATTATTTTTTTGAATTTTTCAAAAAAAATTGAATTTTAAGGACACGTGGTGTCTTCTAGAGCATCCCTACACCGCGCTAAGTGCGGGGCGACAGCACCTGAGCCGGACCATTTTTGCGTGGTTGTAATGATCACATTTAACAGCAAGCTGCGATCGTACCAAAAGTACCGGCTCGTACGTCCTAGCTAATTAATATTAAAAATCGCTGGTTGTATCAAGTTAAAAACGATCCTGCATCCGCGAATATTCTTCAAGTTCTCAATAAATTCTTTCGCAATGGATCGAAAACAGTCTTCAAATTCTCACTAAATTCTTTCGCAATGGATCGAAGGGAAAGGATCTTCCGCTTGCTTCTTGTACGAGGTTAATGTATTCGAGTGGTTGTGATTTGCTAGGTAGCCATCGAGTAGCTGATCTCTCTTCTCGGATTGGAGGCGTCGAGGGCTTCAAGTGGCTTATTTCACTTTTACAATGTAACTGTTTTTGATTTATTATACATAATTAAATATAAAAATAAAAAATAAATATTATATCACCATCAACAATGCAAAGAATAAGAGAAAAGAAAAGGTTAAAAAGTTAGAAAACCAGAAAAGACAAAAAAAATGCTAAAAACAAAAACCATTTATAACAGATCTTAGGTAGGTCAAAAAAAAAAAAGCTTAACCCCATGGGGTCCTCCTCCAAACTAGTGGCAAGAGCACTAGTCTACTACAGCAGTGGGCGTACCAAAGTTTTACCGAATACCGACCTACCATTTACCCTACCAATCCTCGCGACCGTTGGTCACACCCACAGGCCACAGCTAGAGAAGACTGAAGGGACACTCGAGTCTGCGTTAGTGTTTGCACGATTGGAGCCATGCGGTGAGCACATGTGGTCCCGCTCATTTCAGTTTCAGTTCTGGTTTCTGATTTACTTTTTATTATTTATAAATTTTATTTTTTTTCTGAACTTTTGACTTTTTAAGCTTTTTTACCGGTTCTTTTTTTCCTGTATTTGTTTGCCTTATACGTGATGGGTTAATATGTTTTTTTATTTTTAAATTTTTTTAAATTTAATTATGCTAAATAAGCCTCTGTCAGCTACAGTGTTTTTTCAGTCAACTACCGTGCCTTTCAGCCATAAGCCACTAAAAAAAGTCATATTGAGCACAGCCTTAAAAGACGTAGACGACAATATATTTTTCACCAATATTTTTCACGGGGAAATCACACCGTAGGTCCCTAAATTTATACGGTCCCTAGCTTAGATGAATTAAAGCACCTACCTTAGCTGTTCTCTTTGTTTCTACACTTTCAAACAGATAATTATGATGTGTTAAACAAAAGAAGCATTAAAACAGACGACAAATACATATACAATGCATATATATTATTCTTTTTGTTTAATATATTTTTAGATTACCAAAAATCGAGGACGGCTTTTTTTTGAAGAATGGGAGAATGATGCGGATATCCCAACATTAACATATTCTCTACAACTATACTCAATTCTACTCTTTATAAGATGAACTTGTTCTTAACTAGTTCTAGTAATTTAAATAAGGATGGGTTGCTACTTAAATAAGGCTGAATTTTCACTGTAACTGGTTAGATTTACATTGTAACTGATGATGGCTTATTTGGCATAATTAAATTTAAAAAATAGAAAAAATAGAAAAAAGGGTTAGCCCAGCATGTATAATGCAAACAAATACGGAAAAAGAATCGGTAAAAAACTCAAAAAATCCGAAAAATAAAAAAATACAAAATTTAGGAATAGTAGAAAATAAGTTGAAAGTCAGAAGTCCAAATCTAAACGAGCGGGCAAAACGTATCGTGGACGACGAATTAGGCATCCCTGGCCGTGCTAACGTCGATCGATTTGATCGGTGCGTGTTTTCAGGTTAAGGAAACCATGGAGGAGAGGAGGGATGAGCACACGATCGACAGCGCGTTGCCGTCTTTTCCAGCCGAGGAAGTCAAGCTCGTGTTCACCGTGGCAGAGAAGTGCCTGGAATCTGATCCCTGCAACGGGCCAACGATGACAGAAGTTGTTAAGATGCTTGAGCAAGTGAAGATGGCATAGTACGTTAACACGCAAAGCGGACTACAGCATACTTGGATGAGACTACCTCTACGTCTACAACGGGCTGGGCAGCGAATAAGGTGATCTTGCCCTAAACAACCAATGAACTGAAAAGTCCCTAAAATTCAAAACCAGAAAATTCTCCAATTTTTGCTGCATTTTTGAGTGAAATTCCGAAACTTTCCTTTTTGGGAAAGTTCCCCCGGAATGCGCCTTCCCTTTTCGGCCTTTCCGCTTTCTCCATCCGTTGGCGCCTCGCCTCCTTCCCGCCTCCCTTTCTCTCGCGCGCCCCGCACCCGCGCCTCCCCGCTGGCGCCATCCCTCCTTCCGCCTTCCCCCTCACCTCAGCGCCTCCCCGAGCCCTCCCTCTGTTGGCGCCGCCCCAGCGCCCCGCCTTCGCCCCGCGCACGCGCGTTAGCGCTGCGCGCTGCGCCGCGCCGTGCTCGTCCCCGCGCCACCCCGGTCCTTCCCCGCGCCGCGCCGTCCCGACAGCCCCGGGTCCGGAGGAGTGGCCGTCGTCGCTCCACGTCGCCCCGCGCAACGCCGACCCCACCTGGCAGCCGCCGTCTCCCCTCCCCCTCGCGCGCGGACGCGCTCTCGCCCCAGCCGCGACACACCTGCTCCCGTCCCTCGCCTTCAATGCGCTACAGCGCCGGCGTCACTCCCCCGGTCACCGCCCGTCCTGCGGAGGAGACGCCTCGACCTGCTCCCCATCTCCCCCTGTCGCCCCGCGCCCGCCGTGGCTTCTCCCCGAAGGAACCCCCCTCCCCTCCGCGCGGGTATAAAGCCCCCTTCCCCTGCCATTTCTCTCCCTTTGCTTTCCGAGCTCCCCCACCGCCCCCATTCTGCTCCTCACCCTCCAGAGACTTCCCCAGAGTGTCCGATTGAGCTCCCGCCGCCTGTAGCTCCGCCGCCGTCTTCCCCTGCGCCGGCGACCCCCTGGAGTCAATCTCCTGCTCCCCTCCCTCATTCTTCAATTCCTTGCACCCCGAGCTTCCCCTCAACTCACTGACCCTCCCCATGCTCTTCCCTGGACAGGAGGACCTTCGAGGAGCTCTGTCACCGTCGATCTCCGCCGGCCGCACCCACCTCTCCGTGGCCAGCTCACTCCGGAGGCCCTGAGCCTCAGCCGCCGCCGCCAACGTGAGCTCCCAACCCCGTAGATGGTGTAATCCTGGCCGATTGGCCCCCCTCGCCGCCGGTGACCCCCTCCACCGCGAGATCCCCGAACCACCCCCTTCTTCCTCCCTCTCTCCCCTTTGGTCCCCGCAAATGCTAACCACCCGAAATGGGTTCCCCGCTGTCCCCTCTACCCGCCGGTACCCTCGGCGATCGCCAACGAGCCCTCCAGCGCCCAGGCCGCCGTCGCCACCGTGACCCCGCCGCGCGGTCACTGTAGCGGCTGGAGGTAGGAGACGAGGGACGTGGCCCCTCCTCCGCCATCGGATCCGCCCATTGCCATTTAACGTCACCCGTTGGATCCCCCGTACCGGTTCGCCGCCTCCCTTAAGTCTCAGCCGTCCGATCTCCGCTCGCGTCATCCGGGCCGTCAGCCTACCCCGCATCCCCGCCGCTCGCGCCGAGCCACGCGGCGGGCATCGGAGCCGCGCGGATGCGCGTTGGCGTGGGCCGCCTCCCTCGGCCCGCTCCGTCCCCGCGCGCGCGCGCAAGCAGGCCGCGCTGGACTTCGGCCGCGCGGGCCGTTCCCCGGGCCGAGCCACTGTAGCCATGAGGCCGGCCCGACACTGTTCACACTAATTTCCAGTGATTTTCCAATTTCTAAAATTCCAGAAAACTCAAATAAATCCTAGAAAATCACAGAAAATCCCAAAAATTCCCAAATTTCACCACATTGCTCCAAATATTATTCCAGACCCAGTGGTGAAATCCATTTCCACAATTTCATCCCAGAAAAACTCCTAAAATTCCATTTGGGGTGTTTATGAATTTTATTCCTTTTTAATTATGTTATTTTGCCTCGCTTGATTAGTCTCAAGCCGGATTTAATTTATTTTAATTGTTTGCGTTAGTGTCGGAGATCCCGGAGATTCAAGAGCAGGCTCAGGATCCAGGTGCTTCGACGTTCGAGCTCGCAGAAATCATTCGGATAGACGGCAAGTCCCAAATCCTTTGATCATATTGTATCCCATAATGTTTAAATATGTTAATATGTTATTTGCATTGAGCTAGTTCTGAAATGTTAGTTCGAAAATAAAAATAAAATGTTTAGAATGACATGTGATATAGTTAGTCCTACCACCGCTAAATGCCATGATTAAATTGCAGCCATGCCTTTGAAACCCTAGAAATAATTATCTGATATTCTAGAGACTTGTAGGTTATTATTATCATGCAAAAATGTTACACTAATAAGGTTGTGGCTGTGGGCCAATAGAATCTGGAAAACCCGACTCTAAGGTAGGGTGGTATGGGACACCGTATCTTAGAGCGGAGAGTGCCGGCGTGCACAAGGTAGGGTAAGAGTTGGGGGAGAGCCGCGAGACGGTCTTTGCCCACCTCTTATCCTAGGGCTGGAGTAGGGTAAGGGTGAGTGGGAAACCGCGGGACGGTCTACGCCCACCGCTTACCTTAGTTTGGGTCGCGGACCTGGCGAGGTTGCGGGCCATGTGAAAATATAAGGACTGAAACCCTTACGCTGAGCAAATGTCACAGTGATCGCTCAACCACAGGAGTTGACTTGTCAACACTTGTCGATTAGCTGCTCAACTCGATTGAAACTCTACAGGAGGGTAGCAGTAAGGTTAGGCTGGCCGTACTGCGGAAGCCTAACAACGGTGGAATTCACTCGAAGCGGACGTTGTCCTCTCTTGTGTGTGTGTGTGTGTGTGTGTGTGGGTGTGAGCCAGACCCGAGTGAATTCTACTGGGTAGAGCCTATATAAAGAGTTGAGCAGAGAAACGACCTGGTTTTCTTAACTCTTTAGCGGGAGTTGAGGGATCGTGTGGGTAAAGCTGAGCAAACTCTGCAGAGTCAAATAAATGGTATTCGAATACGCCGTGCTCCCGGTTATTGGAGCTGTGTCACTTGGGTGATTCCAGCAGCAAAGCTTAAGTAGATTTGTACATGCTTTAACTTGGTTAGTTGGTTAATGAGCTCTTGATGAAAAACCCTGAGAGCTTAAGGAGTAAGTTTTGGGTCCGTCTTATAAAAATGTTTGCAAATAAAATTGCATCCACCAAATGTAATAAACCAAGTATACTCCCTTCCTTTGACTTTCCGTGCATATAGTAAATTAAGATCCCTTTGGGATTTGCTGAGCCGGTTGTTTGGCTCACGGCTTGCTTAATCCACCCTTTAGAGGATCAAGACGAAGGAGAAGGTCTCCCCGTTGAAGAAGTCCCAGAGGATCTTTTCTTCGACGAGGATCCTTGGCTGTAGGTCTCCGCCGCGCTCGAAGCAGTTTCTGGAGCCTTTTGTAATGTAATATACTTTGGGCTTGCACGCCCCGCTGTAAAAACTGGATGTTAATCCGTACGTCAAATATATGCTGGTCTTTTGTTGTAAGCATGCAATGGTATACTCTTGCGCGACACTCCATAACTGTTCATGCTTGAATAGTTACGGAATGCCGTGTCCGTACGCGCCCCTGGAAACGGGGGCGTTACAAGAAGTGGTATCAGAGCAGGCTCTTTGACCGTAGGTTGAGACCTAAGGCTGTCTAGGAAGCGATTTTATCGCAAAAATTAATTTAAGGCATAAAAAGAGATTATGAAAAATATAAGTATTATTGCTGTCTTGTTTCTCTCTTGTTGCTACTTTCCTGTCTTAGTTTATTTCTGCTTAAGTTTTAATTTTCGCAAATGTTTACTGTCTTACTTGTCTAACTTCAAAATTTCGTTTCCGGCAGATGGTGCGCCTCGTTTTCTCCCGCCCCGACCGTAGGGATGGATGGCACCACAAGTTGTGGGAAATGCGACGATACCTCGGAGCGAGAGGAAACCACGGCCCAGTGATCTACGCTGAGGGACAGTTCCGCCAGGACCAGTTCTACGAGTACAAGGCTTGGGTGGTCCTCGATCCCTTGCCTGTCCGCCCAGACAGGAAGCGGAGGTTCACCGCCCGACGGGTGGACGATGAGGATGCTGTTCAGGACGTGGCTCTGAAAGCCGCGCTCTATCTCAGGGACTACTACCACCAGGAGCTAGCAGGGACGCCTTTCGACCTGGTGTCGCGTCCGCACTTTGGGGACTTTATAGTCCCTAGGTTCGGTGAGGATGGCGATCCCCGCCTAGCGGGTATCGCCACCCTTATGTCGCAGCAGGTCGCCAGCTACGACAGAGCAGTCGAGGAGGCCAGAGTCTGGCAGAGGCAGTTGTGGGACACTCGTGAGGAGGTTCAGCGCCTCCGGGAGTCCCTCGTCCGCTACGAGGCCCAGGAGGCAGCAGAGGTCTCAGATAGTGCGGAGTCACCCAGCGTTCACTCCTCTTGTGCTTCGGTGCAGTCTAGGCCCAAGCGCCGGATGACTGCGGCGCAGTACCGTGCCCGGTTCCGCCCAGCAGCCCCGCTTGCCCTCCCAGCACCAGGGGACGACGAGGAGTAGACACCGTTCGTTAGTGGTAGCCTGACCTTTTGGTGATAGATGTACTTTTGTATGTAATGCAAGTGTAACATGAACCTTTATGTGGTCTGTGCACCACTTGCTTAATGTAAATTATGTTGCTACCTCTTTTAATTTGTTTGCTTAATTATCAGTATGTTCTTCCTGTGTTCAAAGCTTTCTCCTGTCCCCTTCGCTCTCGTTCTTATCTTTTCGTCCTATACTTGCCTTGAAAAATTCAAAGTCTTACTTATCTGTTCTTGATTGCCAAAGCCGCTGCAAGGCTAACCTCAAGTTCCCAATCAACAGATGGAGCCGGCAGAGCAGACAGGTCAGACCAACAGGCAGGGTGCACATGCCACCGACCAGAACACACTTGCCAATGTTATTGCAATGTTAGAACGGAATCGATATCAAGGAGAGCAGAACATACTGCGAATGTTGGATCAACAGTCCAGATTGATTGAACAGCTCGCCACCAGATCTCCAGGAGTACAGGGTGGAGGCAATATTCCACGGGATGGTGCTCCAATTACCACTCGGTGGAATGACTTTCTAAAGACACGTCCACCCACTTTCTCCACAACCGCTGATCCTACGGTTGCTGAAGATTGGCTGGCAGATGTAGAGAGGAAGCTTCAGACTGCGCAGTGTGACGATAAAGAGAAGGTGCTATATGCATCCCACCAGTTACAGGGTGCAGCAGCGACTTGGTGGATCAATTATCAGCGCACACTGCAGAATAGAGAGATTAGCTGGGAAGATTTCTCCAAGGCCTTCCGTAAGGCCCACATCCCTGACGGCATTATGGAAGCAAAGCGCCGGGAATTTTTGGCGCTTAAACAAGGTGGCCGTACTGTAATGGAGTATTTACACCAGTTCAACCACCTCTCCAGATTTGCCCCTGAGGATGTTGACAACGAAGACAAGAAAATGAACAAGTTTCGTGCAGGTTTGCAGCAGTCTTTGAGATTCCACATTTCAGCTTTGAAGTTCAAAGATCTGAATGATATGGTTGATGGCTTGATCAACTCTGAAGAAGCCAGAACTGAGATGGAAGACTATCGAAAACGCAAGGCAGCACACAGATCGCAGTCATCTCCCCATACTGCACAACGAGCCAAGACAGCAGGATCTTCTTCATATCGATCCCCATCCTCCCGGCAGTATGTGATGATGCCGAAGAACCAGTCCAGTCAGACTCAGCATTATACTTCCCCTCTACCATTGGCTCTCAAGTGTCCCACTTGTGGTGGGAATCACCTGGCTAGTAGCTGCCCGCGAAGGTCAAACGCATGTTTCCACTGCGGTGAGATAGGGCACTACAGAGACCAGTGTCCCAGGAAGAACCTGCCCTCAGATGCAGCCAAGCTACAAGTTCAAAACCAACAGCAGCAAGAGGCCAAGTCACAAGCAACCCCCGGTACCCCCAAAGGAGGATTCTTGCAGATTAAAGCAGCCAGCTCTCAGTCACCTGCAGGCACTGCAAATTTCTCAGCTACAGGCAGAGGCAGAGGCAGAAGCAATGTCAGACCCACCTTTTATGCCAGAGTGAACCATGTATCTGCAGAGGATGCCGCTGGAGCAAGTGACATCATTGCCGGTATGTTCCCAATCAATTCCATACCTGCATTGATTTTATTTGACCCTGGTGCAACGCATTCTTTTATTTCAAAGAGTTTTGCTGCAAGAAATCAATTACCTTCTGTTGCTTTGCCAAGACCATATGTGGTGGAAACCCCTGGGGTTAGAATGGAGTCCCACCGTGGGTGTGCGGGACTTAACATAAAAATCCAAGGGGTAGACTTTAGAGCAGACTTGTTGCAGTTAGACATGTCTGGTTTAGATGCCATTTTGGGCATGAACTGGTTGGCCAGAAATAAAGGCAAGGTAGATTGCGAGATTAAAACAGTGTCATTGGTCAACCCCGAAGGTCAGAAAATAGTAGTAGAGACAGATCGACAAGTGCTGAAAGATGCTAAGAAACGTATGATCAATATGATAGCAGCTACACCTGACCAAGTGCCAATAGTACAAGAGTACCCTGATGTATTCCCAGAAGAATTACCAGGTAGACCCCCTGACAGGCAAGTAGAACTTGCAATAGAGTTGGTACCTGGTACCAAGCCAATTGCCAAGCACCAATACAGAATGTCAGCTAGTGAATTGAAAGAGCTGAAGAAGCAGTTAGATGAGTTACAAGAGAAGGAATTCATCCGACCCAGTACTTCACCATGGTCAGCCCCAGTACTGTTTGTGAAAAAGAAGAATGGCGAATTGAGAATGTGTGTAGATTACAGAGGTTTGAATGCTGTCACCATCAAGAACAAGTATCCCCTCCCAAGAATTGATGATCTGTTTGACCAACTTAAAGGAGCCAAAGTGTTCTCCAAGATCGATTTGCGCTCGGGTTATCATCAACTCAAGATCCGAGAGCAAGATCGAGAGAAAACAGCCTTCATTACCAGATATGGATTGTTTGAGTTCACGGTCGTACCCTTTGGTTTGACTAATGCGCCAGCGTATTTCATGAATCTTATGAACCTGGTGCATATGGACCAATTGGATCGATTTGTGATTGTTTTCATTGATGATATTCTGATATACTCCAAGAGTGAAGAAGAGCACAGACAACATTTGCATATGGTTTTGACCAGATTGAGAGAGCATAAGTTATATGCAAAATTTGATAAATGCAGTTTTTGGTTGAGAGAAGTCGCTTTCTTGGGTCATGTTATATCTGAAGATGGAGTGAAAGTCGATCCAGAAAAGATTTCAGCAGTGATGGAATGGAAACAGCCTAAGACAGTGACTGAAGTGAGAAGCTTCCTAGGATTGGCGGGTTATTATCGCCGATTCATAGAAGGTTTCTCAAGAATATCTCGACCACTCACTCAATTGTTGAAGAAAGACAAACCGTTCACATGGACTGAGGCATGCGAGGAAAGCTTTCAGATGTTGAAGACCAAGTTGACAACAACACCAGTGCTAATCTTACCCAATCCAGAGAAGGAGTTTCAGATTTATTGTGATGCCTCAAAGCAAGGTTTGGGTTGTGTGCTTATGCAAGACGGAAAAGTTGTTGCCTACGCATCAAGACAGTTGAAGCCGCATGAGGAGAATTATCCCACACATGACTTGGAACTAGCAGCGGTGGTGCATGCTCTCAAAATTTGGCGGCACTACTTGCTAGGAAATCGTTGTGAGATATTCTCAGATCACAAGAGTTTGAAATACCTATTTACCCAGCCAGAATTGAACATGAGACAACGCAGATGGTTGGAACTGATTAAAGATTATGATATTGATCTCCAGTATCACCCAGGCAAGGCAAACGTAGTTGCTGATGCACTTAGCCGTAAGGCTCGTCCAAACAAAGGCAGTCAATCAGAGTACCCACCAGAGCTACAGAGAGACATATTACGACTGAACTTGGTAATCACAGAACAAGGTGAAGAAGCAGCTTTAGAGATTCAACCACTGTTGCCAGATCAGATTAAAGCAGCCCAGGATGAAGATGAAGAAATTCAAAAACTGAAAAAGGATATCCAAGGAGAAAATTCATCAGAGTATGCGATAGACGAGCATGGACTCCTTACTTTCTGTGGTCGCTATTGCATACCCAACAAGAAGGAGTTGAGAGAGTTGATCTTAGCTGAAGCTCATTCCTCTCAATTCTCAATTCATCCCGGAGGCACAAAGATGTATCAAGATCTGAAGAAAAGATATTGGTGGAACCAAATGAAGAGGGAAGTGGCAGAATATGTAGCTAAATGTGATGTCTGCCAGCAGATCAAGATAGACCACCAAAAACCATCAGGATTGTTGCAGCCTTTGCCAATTCCTGAATGGAAATGGGATAGCATTGGCATGGACTTCATCACTGGACTTCCCAAGACTCGTGAGGGATATGATGCTATTTGGGTCATTGTTGATAGATTGACCAAGGTGGCTCATTTCCTCCCGATCAAGCAAACTTATGGGAAGGATAAACTTGCCGAGTTGTACCTGACCAGAATTGTGACATTGCATGGAGTTCCGAAGAAGATCGTGTCAGATAGAGGAGCACAATTTACATCTAAGTTCTGGGAAAAGTTGCATGAAGCCATGGGCACTGATCTGAATTTCAGCTCAGCATATCATCCACAGACAGATGGACAGACAGAGAGAACCAATCAAATTTTAGAAGACATGTTGAGAGCTTGTGCGATAGTATATGGGGCAACATGGAACACCTGTTTACCATTTGCTCAGTTCTCATACAATAACAGCTACCAAGCCAGTATCCAAATGGCCCCGTTTGAAGCACTTTATGGCAGAAAATGCAGGACTCCACTGAATTGGACAGAAACAGGAGAACGACAACTCCTTGGTCCCCAGATTGCTCAAGATGCAGAAACACATATCAGAATTGTCAGAGACAGACTGAAGATGGCACAAGACCGACAGAAGAACTATGCAGATAACCGCAGGAAAGACTTGAATTTCGAAGTTGGAGATTATGTTTACATCAAAGTCACCCCATTCAAAATAGTCAAGAGATTTCAAGTCAAAGGCAAATTAGCACCAAGATATGTGGGACCATTTCAGATAATTGGAAGAGTTGGGGAAGTAGCTTATCAAGTGCAGCTTCCGCCCAACTTATCCAGAATTCACAACGTGTTCCACGTATCCCAGCTTCGGAAGTGTCTACGCCAGCCAACAGATGAAGTGCCACTGTCAGATATTGAATTGCAAGATGATTGCACATATGCTGAAGAACCACTACAAATACTTGAAACGACAGAGAGACAGCTCAGAAACAAGAACGTCAGATTCTGCAGAGTACAGTGGAAGAATCATACACCTGAAGAGTCAACTTGGGAACGAGAGTCAGATTTGCAGCGAGATTTCCCCAACTTACTCCCTGGACCAAGTTAATCTCGGGGTCGAGATTCTTTTACGGGGGGTAGGTTGAAAAGTCCCTAAAATTCAAAACCAGAAAATTCTCCAATTTTTGCTGCATTTTTGAGTGAAATTCCGAAACTTTCCTTTTTGGGAAAGTTCCCCCGGAATGCGCCTTCCCTTTTCGGCCTTTCCGCTTTCTCCATCCGTTGGCGCCTCGCCTCCTTCCCGCCTCCCTTTCTCTCGCGCGCCCCGCACCCGCGCCTCCCCGCTGGCGCCATCCCTCCTTCCGCCTTCCCCCTCACCTCAGCGCCTCCCCGAGCCCTCCCTCTGTTGGCGCCGCCCCAGCGCCCCGCCTTCGCCCCGCGCACGCGCGTTAGCGCTGCGCGCTGCGCCGCGCCGTGCTCGTCCCCGCGCCACCCCGGTCCTTCCCCGCGCCGCGCCGTCCCGACAGCCCCGGGTCCGGAGGAGTGGCCGTCGTCGCTCCACGTCGCCCCGCGCAACGCCGACCCCACCTGGCAGCCGCCGTCTCCCCTCCCCCTCGCGCGCGGACGCGCTCTCGCCCCAGCCGCGACACACCTGCTCCCGTCCCTCGCCTTCAATGCGCTACAGCGCCGGCGTCACTCCCCCGGTCACCGCCCGTCCTGCGGAGGAGACGCCTCGACCTGCTCCCCATCTCCCCCTGTCGCCCCGCGCCCGCCGTGGCTTCTCCCCGAAGGAACCCCCCTCCCCTCCGCGCGGGTATAAAGCCCCCTTCCCCTGCCATTTCTCTCCCTTTGCTTTCCGAGCTCCCCCACCGCCCCCATTCTGCTCCTCACCCTCCAGAGACTTCCCCAGAGTGTCCGATTGAGCTCCCGCCGCCTGTAGCTCCGCCGCCGTCTTCCCCTGCGCCGGCGACCCCCTGGAGTCAATCTCCTGCTCCCCTCCCTCATTCTTCAATTCCTTGCACCCCGAGCTTCCCCTCAACTCACTGACCCTCCCCATGCTCTTCCCTGGACAGGAGGACCTTCGAGGAGCTCTGTCACCGTCGATCTCCGCCGGCCGCACCCACCTCTCCGTGGCCAGCTCACTCCGGAGGCCCTGAGCTTCAGCCGCCGCCGCCAACGTGAGCTCCCAACCCCGTAGATGGTGTAATCCTGGCCGATTGGCCCCTCTCGCCGCCGGTGACCCCCTCCACCGCGAGATCCCCGAACCACCCCCTTCTTCCTCCCTCTCTCCCCTTTGGTCCCCGCAAATGCTAACCACCCGAAATGGGTTCCCCGCTGTCCCCTCTACCCGCCGGTACCCTCGGCGATCGCCAACGAGCCCTCCAGCGCCCAGGCCGCCGTCGCCACCGTGACCCCGCCGCGCGGTCACTGTAGCGGCTGGAGGAAGGAGACGAGGGACGTGGCCCCTCCTCCGCCATCGGATCCGCCCATTGCCATTTAACGTCACCCGTTGGATCCTCCGTACCGGTTCGCCGCCTCCCTTAAGTCTCAGCCGTCCGATCTCCGCTCGCGTCATCCGGGCCGTCAGCCTACCCCGCATCCCCGCCGCTCGCGCCGAGCCACGCGGCGGGCATCGGAGCCGCGCGGACGCGCGTTGGCGTGGGCCGCCTCCCTCGGCCCGCTCCGTCCCCGCGCGCGCGCGCGCAAGCAGGCCGCGCTGGCCTTCGGCCGCGCGGGCCGTTCCCCGGGCCGAGCCACTGTAGCCATGAGGCCGGCCCGACACTGTTCACACTAATTTCCAGTGATTTTCCAATTTCTAAAATTCCAGAAAACTCAAATAAATCCTAGAAAATCACAGAAAATCCCAAAAATTCCCAAATTTCACCACATTGCTCCAAATATTATTCCAGACCCAGTGGTGAAATCCATTTCCACAATTTCATCCCAGAAAAACTCCTAAAATTCCATTTGGGGTGTTTATGAATTTTATTCCTTTTTAATTAGGTTATTTTGCCTCGCTTGATTAGTCTCAAGCCGGATTTAATTTATTTTAATTGTTTGCGTTAGTGTCGGAGATCCCGGAGATTCAAGAGCAGGCTCAGGATCCAGGTGCTTCGACGTTCGAGCTCGCAGAAATCATCCGGATAGACGGCAAGTCCCAAATCCTTTGATCATATTGTATCCCATAATGTTTAAATATGTTAATATGTTATTTGCATTGAGCTAGTTCTGAAATGTTAGTTCGAAAATAAAAATAAAATGTTTAGAATGACATGTGATATAGTTAGTCCTACCACCGCTAAATGCCATGATTAAATTGCAGCCGTGCCTTTGAAACCCTAGAAATAATTATCTGATATTCTAGAGACTTGTAGGTTATTATTATCATGCAAAAATGTTACACTAATAAGGTTGTGGCTGTGGGCCAATAGAATCTGGAAAACCCGACTCTAAGGTAGGGTGGTATGGGACACCGTATCTTAGAGCGGAGAGTGCCGGCGTGCACAAGGTAGGGTAAGAGTTGGGGGAGAGCCGCGAGACGGTCTTTGCCCACCTCTTATCCTAGGGCTGGAGTAGGGTAAGGGTGAGTGGGAAACCGCGGGACGGTCTACGCCCACCGCTTACCTTAGTTTGGGTCGCGGACCTGGCGAGGTTGCGGGCCATGTGAAAATATAAGGACTGAAACCCTTACGCTGAGCAAATGTCACAGTGATCGCTCAACCACAGGAGTTGACTTGTCAACACTTGTCGATTAGCTGCTCAACTCGATTGAAACTCTACAGGAGGGTAGCAGTAAGGTTAGGCTGGCCGTACTGCGGAAGCCTAACAACGGTGGAATTCACTCGAAGCGGACGTTGTCCTCTCTTGTGTGTGTGTGTGTGTGTGTGTGGGGGGGGTGTGAGCCAGACCCGAGTGAATTCTACTGGGTAGAGCCTATATAAAGAGTTGAGCAGAGAAACGACCTGGTTTTCTTAACTCTTTAGCGGGAGTTGAGGGATCGTGTGGGTAAAGCTGAGCAAACTCTGCAGAGTCAAATAAATGGTATTCGAATACGTCGTGCTCCCGGTTATTGGAGCTGTGTCACTTGGGTGATTCCAGCAGCAAAGCTTAAGTAGATTTGTACATGCTTTAACTTGGTTAGTTGGTTAATGAGCTCTTGATGAAAAACCCTGAGAGCTTAAGGAGTAAGTTTTGGGTCCGTCTTATAAAAATGTTTGCAAATAAAATTGCATCCACCAAATGTAATAAACCAAGTATACTCCCTTCCTTTGACTTTCCGTGCATATAGTAAATTAAGATCCCTTTGGGATTTGCTGAGCCGGTTGTTTGGCTCACGGCTTGCTTAATCCACCCTTTAGAGGATCAAGACGAAGGAGAAGGTCTCCCCGTTGAAGAAGTCCCAGAGGATCTTTTCTTCGACGAGGATCCTTGGCTGTAGGTCTCCGCCGCGCTCGAAGCAGTTTCTGGAGCCTTTTGTAATGTAATATACTTTGGGCTTGCACGCCCCGCTGTAAAAACTGGATGTTAATCCGTACGTCAAATATATGCTGGTCTTTTGTTGTAAGCATGCAATGGTATACTCTTGCGCGACACTCCATAACTGTTCATGCTTGAATAGTTACGGAATGCCGTGTCCGTACGCGCCCCTGGAAACGGGGGCGTTACATGAACATTCTCTAAGAATGTCTTTTTCGAATCCATTCATACCCTAACGGAAAGGAAGTCATCATCTCTTCTAGCCTCTTGCTGTATTGAGGGTAGGCGGGGTACAAGATTAGGTTAGAGGGGATAGATTCCTAAAGCGCAGATATCAGGGAGAGACCCCGTTATAGAGCTCAAGTCAGGAAGGTTTTCGAGTAAGTCATCGGAGCCGAAGCTAAAAGTTTTTGGGCATTTAGTGTCTCCGAAAGTCAAAACAAACAGTCAGATTCTTAAATCGGATTCTCTAAGCAGTTTCCTCTGCTCAAAATCACGTACTTCATTCGCTACCATACCAAAAAATAAACGTACACAAAAACTATAGGCCGTAGTTCGAAAGAGGGTGCCACCTGGCCAGGAGACCTATTCGACCCGAAGATCCGGCCCAGGTCAAGTGGAAAGAGATCAGATGGGCTAGCCCATTGCCTTCTCGCTTCAAGCCCGTCTCAAGAGTGCGCTGCGGCGAGACGACGTTTGGGCCGGTTTCATACGTCTCTTGCTTGTGAGTTTTGGGCCTCCAGGCATGGGCGTTAGCACATGGCACGTTTCCGCTCCGAGGAATTCACCCTGTAGCACGGGCCGAATTAGGCCCATATAAGAGCCTGACCTGTCCCGGTGTGGCAGATTGCCGGCCCGTTCCAGGCACATTTATTTCGCCTCTTCTTATTAGAGAATGGGCTAAGGCCTAATACTGCTGTACCATAGCCCCGATATTGCAATATCTGTACAAAATGCTGCTGCCCAAACTTTGAACTACTTGTGTTAAATAATGCGAACATCAAGGTAACAAGATGACAAAGGAGTCCAAATTACAATGTACTGGGTGGACAAATGCTTCATAATGTTTATGGCGACAATCTTAAACGAATTGCTTTGAAGTGAGGGCGTGATTTGGATTCATTGGGTGACCCAAGTCCACAGAATTCATATCAGTGGACCCCTCAGTTGAATATGTTGGCTCGGCCAGCCTGTGCCTTCATGAGGGTAGATATGAATGAGCTAGCTTCATTGAGAGTCCCTCATGAATGCACACCATAGCAAGACATGAACATGTAAATATGTAATGTGATCATGGTCAACATTAGAGGCTGCAGGTTTGACGGGTGATGCATAATCCGATCTAAGTACTCTAGGAGAAGAAAACAGTGAGGTTTACCTGAAAGCTCCGTACACCTAAAACGACAGGGCAGAAACGAGACTGGTATTGTCGTTGGATGGTTTTGTTCAGCTTCACTTATCGAAAGCAAGGTTACCTTTTTCAAAGAACCGGAAAAAAAGAATCGAAGAGGAGACAGAGAGAGATAACGAGACTGATATTTCTAGGCAGAAACCAACAGGCATTGACTTCCTGAGTTGCATACCGAATTGGAAAAATGTTCTGACAGAAGGATCACCTTCTTGGATCTTTTTTTCTCGGGTTCTACGACAGAATGAGTGAGCTTTAGGCTTCAGTGTTTAGACTTTCTGTGCTCTTCTATTAGATCTCCGATTTCTCTACTCCATTTTATTAGGATTAAGTGTTCTATTGATCGTGTGTTCTTGCACACAGTTCAGATTTCAGAATGTTGTAAAATCTGGTCCGATTGTACATTCGAGCGATATCATCGCACAGCTCGACTACAGATTCTGACCTTGTCGAGATATTTTTAATCTCCTCTTCCTTTCCAGTGGTTCATGATGCATTAGCACGGCACCAGATAATCCAATGGTTCACTTGATCGAGCAGTGGACTGATAGTTACTACTACAAATAAGTAGCTCAACTACAGTGTTTGAGCGTATCCGTGTACGCAATGAAACTAACTACAGTTTGATCTCCTTTTCCTTTCCAGTGGTTCATGATGCATTAGCACGGCACCAGATAATCCAATGGTCCACTTGATCGAGCAGTGGACTGATAGTTACTGCTACAAATAACTAGTAGCTCAACTACAGTGTTTGAGCGTACCCGTGTGTGTAATGAAACTAACTACAGTTTGACTTGGGCCATCTCTGCAATCAGCATCTCTCCTGCATCAAATGTAGCAGTAGCAGGATAGAAGGGATACCCTATCCATTACTTTCTGAGATAATGCGTCAGCGAAATTTTTGACCCGTCGTGCTATTGGCCTAGCTAGAGTCCATGCCCACTCTAGTGTTTTGCTTTCGTTGATCCACTGGACCATGTACTCTTTTTTCTGAATTAAATCTTTGTTGCTTCAGCTCTTGTCCAAGCCTGGGTGATTTGGTTTGAAATTCGACGGGGAGATTGAACTGGTTGATTCATGACCTCTTCAGTCCTGAGTCCTGACTCCTCAGTTCAAGATCTTTCCGTCACATACTCACATTTTCGAGAGAGAAAAATAACTGTGATAGTTGAAAGGCCTGGTTTTGCATCGAAACAGTGGACCATGTCCTAGAAATCCCTCCAAGTGAACGACAAGTTGGCTCTATGGTCTATGGACAGCATTGAAAAGGAAAGAAAGAAGATTCTAGGTCAGCTTGTTATATATGATTTGTCACTGCTCACCGTTGCAACGCAGTTTCGTGATGTGTGACCAGGGCAAAGGTTTCAAAGGTAGGATGTGACTGGTTACTTGCAGCCAAATTGGCTAGTAGTTTTCGGCTAAGCATGAGCAGCGGCTAGTGACCACCAGTCTGACAAATGACACTGGACGAGAGATATCTAAGCAAGCAAATGCCCATTGCACCCGTAGTTGTGGCTGCAAACCGTTTGTAAGCAGGTCTTATCAATCAGAACTTGGCCGTGCTGTCGAGTTTTTGACAGTCTACTGTGCAAAATAGTACCGTCAAGCTTCCATCTACTCCACTTGCAATGTGCAACAAGGACATGAAACCCACCATTAACTAATTACACTTGTTACGAACTGTAGGCAACTACATACACGAAAACGAGGGAATGCATTGCAATTTGCAAATAAGTTAAGCGCAGGCATGTGCATATCTATCTCATTCTCGAAGAAGTACTAAGCTCGTTTCGGCTTCAGCTTCTGGCTTATTTTTTACTATTCGTAAATTTCGTCTTTTTCTGAACTTTTGGCTTTTTTTGAGTTTTTTTGTCGGTTCTTTTTTCCCCGTATTTGTTTGCATTATATGTGATGTGCTAATATGTTTTTTCTATTTTTAATTTTTTTAAATTTAATTATACTAAATAAGTCTCTATCAGTTGCAGTATTTTTTAGCCAGCTACAGTGCTTTTCAGCCATAAACCACTTAAAAAAACCATATTGATCACAGCCGATGTCATAGGCTCATCAATGTACCATGCAAGCGACCGGTTTGTCCGAAGCCACACACTGCACATACAAGAGGGGCATCAATGCATCGTCGTGTTGACTGCCAATACACGAGGAATTGAATTGAAGGGGAGAAATGCGGCGTGCAGTCGCCATTGGTTCCAGCTCCGGCAGACTTGCGAGACCCCGGCTCCCATGGCCGTTTCCCGGTGCCTTCTGCCAACGCTTCATTAGCGCCGCGATGTGGACAAGTTGGACTCTCGTGAGTCGTGACATGGCAAGTTGCAGGTGCCAGCGTCCGAGACCGGCATCCTAGTCAGCCAGAGACGGTTTCATTTACTGGTCAGTAGTAGTACACCCCCAGTGACAGTCCAGCAGATGATTTCACACCGTTTGCTTAGTTAAGCATTGTCAAGACATATCTGAGCGATTTGTTTATAAGCTGCAGGTATTTGTAGGTTGCAGTGAATCTGCGAATATTGTAGGACCGAAAGACAACAGAGAGTATGAATGATGCTAACTAAAATTTTTTCCTAAGTATTTTGGATTCTTTTTTCAAATATCTATAGAGTTACTGAGAATCAAATCCAAAACTAAAAACCCAAAGCAAATCACTCAAGAATACAAAATCTTGAAAAACATAGCTCCTAAAAGTCTGACCTCCAACTAGAGGGCGGCTTGACCTCTCCTAGGCAGTCTGACCGCTATGAATAGTAATTTTAGACAAATGAACAGTAAAATCAGCACGATTACGAAACTTCAAACCCGCGTAATTTTTTTATTAGATGATCCAATAGCTGTGAAACTTTATACACACCTTACTTGAGATTTCATAAACTTTTTCCATCTATGAATCATAAAAATCCACATCAAAGTCCATACCTTTTTTGAGATTTAAACAAGGTTGCATCCAAAACAAGCAAAAACATAAATCGATGAGTAAGACTTGCTCGTAAGCAGAAGATAGCTAAGATGGTTTTGAATATGTTTTCACATATTACAGCAAGCAAAAACACACAAAAAAATCATTCCAAAAACCCTCAAATCAAGAAAAACTTGAAAAATCAAAAGCGTGTAAAAACCTGACCGTCGCAAATTGCAATAGTTTATCCCTTATCCAACGTCGCCTACCAACAGCGGACATATTAGCGATGCGACATATGCCCAACGACCACCGGCGCCCCTTTTGTAATTCCCATCAAGAAACACCACTTCATCTGTTTTTGTTTTTGGAATGCCGGTACGCCAAAAGAGTTTGGAGCTTGGTGGCGACTTGGTCTCGACAACAAACCTTGAACCCAAGCCATTGGAACACACGAGGATGTTCTGGGATGGTGGTCTGAAAGGTTTCAAAATGAAACGAGCTATCAGAGAAATGGTCAGAACACGACGATTATTCTAGTCCTTTGGAAAATCGGGAAAGAAAAGAAACAGGAGGATTTTTCAACATCAAAGGAACGAGACAGTTGGAATAATAGCAATCATCAAAGAAGAAGCTCACTCATGGATAATAAGTGGTGCGACAAAGCTAGCGGTTTGCCGCAGGAGGGTCTTTTCGGTGTATCTTAGCACCTAACTACCGCGTGATGTAGTCCAAGCATCAGGTAGCTAGGCGAGGCTGTTATGAGAATTAAACCTTTTGATTTTGTTTTCTCTCCATCTTTAATGAAATAATAGCAGAGCTTCTGCTGTTTCCTATTAGGCATCTTGATTAACATGTTAGATATCTTGGTTCCTGAGAAAATTGATCATTTGCCACTTTGAAGAGTGGGCTTCGCAAAATTGCCACTTTCAAAATTGACTTTGCAAAAATGCCATACAGTACATTTACCTCTTGATTACTTTGCCATTTGAGCCATTTAACTCATTTAATATTTTTTTTTCTAATTTCAGGAGGTGGAAAATACATTTCTGCCCTTGCGTTCAGAACGGCCGTACAGTACATTTGCGCGAACGGAAGCCAGCTTGGGTTGGTTCAAGAGGAGGTCCAAGGGGGAGGCGGCGCCGGGTCCGGCGACGACGGTGTCGGCGGTGAGCACGAGCCGGTCGGACGAGTCGGGGGCGGTGCGGCCGGTGAGCAAGTCGACGGGGTCGGCGTCGTCGCAGCCGAGCATCAGCTCGCTGTACGAGGAGCGGGGCCACGGCCAGCTGCGGGCGTTCGAGTACGAGGACCTCCAGGGCGCCACCAACGGCTTCGGCAGTGTCTACAAGGGCTTCGTCCGCCCGCCCAACGGCAAGGGGGACCGCCTCGCCGTCGCCGTCAAGTGCCTCAACCAGGGCGGCCTACGTACATGCTTTGCTTCGCTCGATCTCCTCTCGTTGCCATCTCTCTCTATCTCAGCCTCTTTCTGAGGGCATGCCCATGGCATCTGTGAGTGATATCTCCATTCGATTCTGTTCCCCGTGTGATTGTGTCGAGAATTTCCAGCGGGAGAGG
Source organism: Dendrocalamus latiflorus (assembly GCA_017311315.1). Lineage (NCBI taxonomy): Eukaryota > Viridiplantae > Streptophyta > Magnoliopsida > Poales > Poaceae > Dendrocalamus > Dendrocalamus latiflorus. The sequence goes on along the minus strand of CM029670.1, from coordinate 1,534,518 downwards.
AAAAGATTTAGGCGCTGTAGTTAAAGGTTTGAAGTATATACAAAATTTTACTTCCACAAACTTGAAAGCTGAATATTCAGTAATACATAAAACTACCGTCAATAAACATTAGTAGTGGACCGTGTCTTTTTGAATGCAAAACTCAAAAGGGTAGAAATGTCTTTTCCACCTCCTGAAATTAGAAAAAAATATATTAAATGAGTTAAATGGCTCAAATGGCATGGTAATCAAGAGGTAAATGTACTGTATGGCATTTTTGCGAAGTCAATTTTGAAAGTGGCAATTTTGCGAAGCCCACTCTTCAAAGTGGCAAATAATCAATTTTCTCCTTGGTTCCTGGTCCATACTTAAGGCATATCATGGTTTCATACTGCCCCCTCACCTGCCTAGCATAGTTTCACACTTGCTTTCTCACCTGTCTGGTATGGTTTCACACTTGCCTTCTCACCTGCCTGCCATGGTCTATATATGTAACATTTGGTTCTTCATTCTATTCATTGCGTGATTGCCTTAAATATTCCACGCTCTCATGGTATCAGAGGCGATCGCTCCTACGACCACACCCTTCAACTAATTCCACCAACATGGCTGGCGGAGACGACGTCGCTGCCACACGCCGCGAGCAAGAGGCCGTTGCTGCACACCAGGAGGCCACACAGGCACTGGCCCTCTCCGAGGTCGCCGTCGTTGCTTCCATCCATGCCCAGGCATACGGTGCCCTCGACATCAAGGCCCTCATCCCTGTCGTTCTCGACCTCGCCTCTCCAAACTATAATAAATGGCACGGCCTCTTCCTCGTCACTCTCGGCAAGTACGTCCTCTTCGACTACGTGCTCTCCAACAACGCCCACCCTGACGTCGCTGATTGGATCCGGATTAATTATCTTGTTCTCTCATGACTCTACGGCACCATCTCCGCCAAACTCCTCGAGATCGTGATGACTCCTACCTCCACGGCGCGACTCGTATGGGTGGGCCTCGAGCAACATTTCATCGACAACAAGGAGACGTGTGCCTTGTACCTAGACACGGAGTTTCGCAACTTCATCCAGGGTGACCTCTCCATCTCCAACCACTGCCGCAAGCTGAAGAGCATGGCCAACGCTCTCGGTGACTTGGGTGAACCGGTGCTCGATCGTACCCTAGTTCTGTCAATTTTGTGCGGCCTAAATGCGAAATTCGTATACGTGGTGGCCATGTTGACGCAGCAGAAACCATTCATCGAGACCCACTTCGATCTGCTACTTGAAGAAATCACCATGTTGTCGCGTCCCTCCGCTCCCTCTACAGCCCTCAACACCACGACCCCTACCGGCAATGGGGGTCCTGGCGGTGGTGTCTCCGGGGGTGGCGGCAGCATGTTCGCCCGCCGCTCCACTAGTGCACCCTAGGGCGCTACCTTCGGTGGCACCGGCGACGGCAAGAGCAGGTCCAGTCGCCATCGTCACCGCGGCAACGGCAACAGCAACAGCAAGCCCAGTGGCGGAGGTGTGGGTGGTCACTCCGGGGGCGGCACCTCTGGTTGGCCGCCCTCCTTCTACAACCCCTGGGTCGGCACCATCCAAGCGTGGCCCGGGCAACTCCATCCAATCTAGGCTCTCGGCCTCCTGGCCCGTGCGCCCCTAGCGCACCACCCCAGCCACACCACAGTGGTGCACCCCAGTCGCACGCGCTGGCGGCTAGCCAACTTCGGGGCGGCTACCTGCTACCCTCGTACCTGCCGCCCACGCCATGGCCTCCTCAGGTCGGTCCAGATCCTGCACCTCCCAGTTTTAGTTCGTGGGATCAATAGTCATTGGCAAACTCTTTCAAAACCATAACTCTTGCTTCCTCATCAACCACTAACTGGTATATGGACCCTGGTGCAACTTCGCACATGACGTCGGACGACGGTAACCTCTCCTGTTACCATCCCCTCCCTCCTTCAGTCCTTCCACCATTGTTGTTGGTGATGGGACTCTGCTACCCGTCACCTCCGCTGGTTCCACTAGTCTTGGTCTTCTTCATCTTAGTAATGTTCTTGTCACTCCGCACCTTATCAATAATTCTGTTTTCATACGTCAATTCATTATTGACAACAAGTGTTCCATTGAGTTTGACCCTGTTGGCTTTTCTGTAAAGGATTTTCGTTCCCGAAACATGATTACCAGGTTTAATAGCTCTGAACCTCTCTACCTCCTGCACCTATCGGTGTCTGCCTCCCCTTCGTGTGCACTCGTTGCCAGCGCCTCCACCTCACTGTGGCATCGTCATCTCGGGGCACCTCAGCCATGAGTGCCTGTCTTGCCTTACTAGTGAGTCGGCCATTGCTTGCAATAATGAACCCACCGATACTATCTATCATGCATGTTAGCTTGGTTGCCATGTGCGTCTACCTTTTGCTACTTCACAGTCTCGTGCTCTCAAGAATTTTGATTTAGTTCATTGTGACCTTTAGACCTTGCCTGTCATTAATGTATCTGGTTACAAATACTACTTGGTTATTCTTGATGATTGCTCACATTTCTTTGGATGTTTCCACTACAACTGAAATCTGATACTTTTGCCACTATCTCGCACTTTTTCTCTTATGTTTCTGCTAAGTTCAATGCTAAGATCAAGAGCATGCAGTGCGATAATGGCCGTGAGTTTGACAACTCCACCACTCGCACCTTTTTCCTCATCCATGGCATTGCACTTCGCATGTCATGTCCATACACCTCTCAGCAGAATTGCAAGACTGAACGAATTATTCGTTCCACTAATAACATTGTCCGGTCTCTTATGTTTCAGGCCTGCCTCTCTTCCTCTTACTAGGTTGAGGCTCTTCATGCCGCTACCTTCCTTCACAATCGCCAACCCACAAAATTCCCAATTTTTCCACACCTTTTTTATGCACTTTAGTGTTTAGCCCTCCTACTCTCACCTTCGAGTGTTTGGCTACAAGTGTTATCTGAACCTTTCTGCCACTGCTCCTCACAAGCTTTCTCCTCACTCCACCATGTGCGTGTTTCTCGGCTACCCGTCCGAACACAAGGGATACTGATGCCTAAATCTCTCCTGCAATCAGGTCATCATCTCCCGCCATGTTACGTTTGACGAGTCCTCTTTTCCCTTTACCAAGCTCGCCGTCCAGCCCTCCCCCACTGGCCTTGATTTTTGGTTTGAACTTGATCACACGTCGATGCCCATTGTAAACTCTTTCTAAGCTTTTGTTCAATTTTAGCACTTGTTCCTTTAAATTCTTGTTTTCATTAGTAAGCACATCATCATGAACAAGATTTAAAGCATTTCTAGAATCAACACTGGATGAACAAGGCATGGCAAGTAGATCATCACAACATGTAGATATGCTAGATTTTGAAATTGCTATACTAGGCATTTCATTCAAAATATCACAAGTGACTCCAATGCTGGTACTAGATTTATGATTTTCTTGGAGAAGCAAATCATGAGCTTCCTTTAGCTCCTTATAAGAGTCTTTGAGAGAAATGTGTTCTCTCTTCAAGACCTTAAACTTTGATTTTTCTTTTCCAAGAAACTCATTCAATTCAACTAACATATCCATCAAGTCATCATATGAAGGCTCATCATCATCATCAAGCAATTTTATCTTTTCTCCTTTAGCCATAAGGCATGTAGGAGTAGAGAATAGTGATGGAGCCTCCTTGATGGCGATGCCCACGAGCCCCTTCTTCTTGGGAGATTCGTCCCCGCTTGAGTCGGAGTCGGAATACTCCTCCTCGGAATCCCACTCACCAATATGGGCTTCGTTCTTGCCATCCTTGTGGAGTTTCTTGAAAAGCTGTTTCTTGCCGTTGTAGTTCTTCTTCTTTGATGACTTCTCCTTGTCATCTTTCTTTGTGGGGCATTGAGAGGCAATGTGCCCCTTCTCATCACATTCATAGCAACGAATGTTGCTATACTTCTTGTTGGAGGAGGAATGTCCCTTCTTGGTCTTCTCATAGCTAGTGCTTCGATTTGAGCGCCTCCTCATGAATTTCTTCATTCTTCTCACTAGAAGCGCCAATTCTTCTTCGGAATCCTCCTCATCGTCATCTTCAGATTCTTCACTTATCACCGCTTTAGCCTTGAAGGCGGTGATCTTCTTGCTCTTGGAAGAGGATTGATCCAAGAGCTCTTCCTTGTCCTTCTTATAAAGCTCGTTGGTGATGAGGTTGCCCAACAATTGAGTTAGTGTCATTCTTGCCAACTCCGGTGAGTTGAGGAGGAGTATCACCAACACTTCATATTTCTCCGGCAAGACCCTAAGCATCTTTCGAACAATATCAAGATCGGAAAGGTTAGTTCCAAGACCCTTGAGATCATTCACAATGTTGTTGAGCCTTGAGTACATATCATTGATGTCTTCATGGGGCAACATTGTGAATGTTTCATATTTGATCCTAAGCCGATGCAATTTTGCCTCCTTGACCGTGGATTTCCCTTCGTGTATTTTCGAGAGGGTAGTCCAAATAGCGTGAGCCGTCTCAATATTGCTCACTCTATTAAACTCATCCGCGTTCAAGGCTCCAAATAGAGCTTTCATAGTTTGAGCGTCTAAATGAGCGCTACGCCCGTCTTGTTCCGTTGGGTGATCCGGATCAAGAGCCATAACATAACCCTCATTTACAACTTTCCAAATATGAGGACTCATGGCCTTCAAATAAATAGACATCCTAATTTTTCAATAAGCATAGTTAGAGCCATCAAAGAAAGGTGTCTTTCCTATTGCAATACCCTCGCTAGCCATCCTTTTCTCTCTAGACGGTTAAGTCTAAAAATGAGAGACCAAGTTCTGATACCACTTGTAAGATCGAGGAGGCCGACTAGAGGGGGGTGAATAGGCGGTCTTTAAATTTTTTTGTCTAATTTCAATTGGCAATTTTAAACTTAGTAATTTGACTAGAGCAAGTAAACAATAGCACAACTAAACAACCTAGAATGGTTCAAGTGATCGCTAGTACAAGTAATTGACTAAGAGCAATAGCAATTAGCGTAGAACAAAGTTTGCTACTCTAACCAAGCAAGCAATCAAATAATTCAATTGAAGTGAATTGCTTGAATGAAATTAAGCACAAAGAAGCAAACCACAATTGAAACAATCACTTTTTACCGTGGTGATCGGAGACTTGCCGGTCTCCCCTAGTCCACGTTGAGGTAAGCCCGAACGAATCGGACTAGCTCCACAAATTGAGCATAATCACCTCGATCACTAGCGGTAGCCCTTTCCCTCTCCGGGTAGGCGAGCTCCGAGCCTTCACAATCTTCCAGGCCTTCTCACAATCTTCTTGAGAAGATCATCGGAACCTCCGCCAAGCCGTCTAGGTGCCGGCAAGCACCAAGAGTAAAGAATCACAGCAGGCTTGATCACTCTCAAGTGCCAAATGAATCAACACTAGGATGCAATGCACTCGAAATGGCTCAACTACCTCAATTGATGCTCAAGAGTGTATATGAGGTGCGAGAGATTGCTCTAGGCTTATGAATGCTCAATGGGGGTTCAACAACAAGTACAAGTGCTGGTGGGGTTGAATTTATACCCCCACCAACCTCAAATAGCCGTTGCAATAAACAAACCTGAAATTTCAGGGAAAACGGAACTACCGCCGTTGTAAGGGCGGTACTTCCGGATTTCTGCCAACTCTACAGAACGGCTATGTCAGACGCTCAGAAGTGACCGTTGGACAATGAGTACGGTACTACCGCTGTTGAAAACGCGGTACTTCCGGATTTCTGAAAGTTCCGCTCCTTGCCTCGGTACTTCCGATCTCAGCGAGGTTAACTCCAACTCAGGGCGCTCTCTGGAAATAAAGTTCCGCTCAAATGTCCGAAACTACCGGCCTTACGGTAGTTCCGCAGTTCAATCCGCGGTACTTCCGTTTTTCTAGAGGCTAAGTTTGATTCCGGGCGCTATCTGGAATTAAAGTTCCGCCATTCAACCCGCGGTGCTTCCGATTTCCGAGAGACTAAGTTTGATTCTGGGCGCTCTCTGGAATTAACATTCCGCTCGGAGGCCCGGTACTTCCGGCCATACGGTAGTTCCGCCCATAGAACGCCGGTACTACCGAAATTTCTGGCAATGCATGATTTTGATTCAATTTTAATTTCTAAATGCATGCATGATCCTAAATTGATCCATAAGGCCCACAAGCACATGATCAAATATTTTACCATGATCCCTCTTAATAGTACGGCATCTAATCTATAATCCGGTCTTCCAACCATTCTCCAAGACCGGTAAAAATAAAAGATCCCTAAACTATTTACCTTGTCGATTTGGAGCCCTTTGAATCTTGCCACATCTTTTTATGTGCCTCTTTCCTTTACCTTGAGACTAATTCTTGCAAACACTTAACACACAAATTAGTCCCATGATCACACAGTGTCATTAATTACCAAAACCAATATTTTTAGGGGCCTATATGCTTTCAAGGTCCCATTGCTCCTCCTGGTATTACCCGCTCGCCCGTGCTCCTACCAGCCATAGAGCTAGACAGCGTTACCTCCCCTGTGCTGGTTGTGCATGGCCCTAGCTCACTCGCCACTCTCGACGTCGTGTGCGTTCCCAGCGTGCCTGTACCCGCGCACATGACGCCAACCGCCAACGCCTCTTCTGGCAGGGACTCCCCCTTGCCCGTTGCTTCGTTCGCAGCTATGGTAGCACCTAGTGCTCCAGTTGCAGCTCCTCTCGTGGCAGTGGAAGCACACGGTGCTCCTGCCACGGGTCTACTGATTGACTCACCGACTCCCAACGGGGTCGTTCTACTGCAGCTTCCCCAGGTGTTGTGCTGCTCCAGCCGGTCAAACACTCCCACACCATGGTAACTCATAGAAAGCACAATTTTCGGTAGCCGCTCACCCACATGAACCTTCATGCCGCCACTCTATCTCCTGTTCTGACCACATACCGGTCTTCTCTCGCTGACCCTAATTGGCGTAGCGCTATGGAGGAGGAATACACTGCTCTTCAGGCCAACAACATATGGACTCTTGTTCCACGGCCATCCAATGCCAATGTGGTCACTGGGAAGTGGATTTTTGGCATAAGTACAATTTGGATGGCACTTTTGCCCGCTATAAGGCTCATTGGGTTCTTCGTGATTTCACACGGCGTCCTAGTGTTGATTTTGATGAGACTTTTAGTCCAGTCGTCAAACCGGTCACTGTTTGCAAAGTTCTCTCTGGCCATATCTCAGGATTGGCCTATCTACCAGCTAAATGTTAATAATATGTTTCTTTATGACATACTCTCTGAGACTGTCTTCTATTCACAGCCGGCTAGATTTGTAGATTTCTCTCACTCGAATTACGTCTGCCGCCTCAACAAGTCTCTCTACAGTCTCAAACATGTGCCCCAGACCTGGTACAACTGTTTTGTGGCCTACTTGTTGTCTCTCGATTTCATGGAGGCAAAGTCTGACACCGCTCTTTTTGTGTCTCATCGAAGCGGTGACACTGTCTATCTACTACTCTATGTGGATGACATTATGCTGACTGCTTCTTCGGACAATGTGATCCGCCGAGTGATTGCCTCCCTCCAGCAGGCTTTTCCTATGAAGGATTTTGGTCCACTCCATTATTAGGTACTGTTGTCAGTCGTCGTGATGGCAGCATGTTCCTCTCTTAGTGGCAGTATACTCTTGACATCCTGGACCGCGCCAACATGATTACTTGCAAGCCTTACAACACACCTGTCGACACTCATTCCAAGGTCTCCTCTACTGCTGGCGCTTATGTGTCTGATCTGACGTTCTACCGAAGTCTTGCCAATGCTTTGCATTACCTCACCTTCACTCACCCGAATATTGCATACGCCGTACAGCAAGTTTGCCTCCATATGCATGAATCTTTGGTATCTTCGTGGAACCATCGACCACGGCCTACTTCTTCACCGAGCAACCTCTATATATCTGGTTGTCTACTCTGACGCTGACTGGTCTGGTTGTCCCGACACATGCAAATCCACTTCGGGCTACGCCGTGTTCCTGGGTGACAATCTCGTCTCCTAGTCCTCCAAGCGGCAATATACTATCTCTTGTTCAAGTGCAGAGGCTGAGTACCGGGCCATAGCCAATGCTGTTGCCGAGGCATACTGGCTGCGCCAACTTCTTCAAAAACTTCATAGTCTTCTACGCCGAGCTACCTTCGTGTACTACGACATTATCAATATGGTCTATCTCTCAACAGATCTAATGCAATATCAGCGCACCAAACATCTTGAGGTTGACCTCCATTTTGTCCGAGAATGAGTTGCACTTGGCGATGTCAGGGTTCTTCACGTTCCGACGTCATCTCAGTACGCCGATATCTTCACCAAAGGGCTGCCTACTTCTATTGTCACCGAGTTCTGGTCCAGTTTGAACATCCGCTCCGCCGATGCTTCAACTGCAAGGGTGTTAGATGCCTTGGTTAACATGTTAGACGCCTCGGTTCCTGGCCCATACTTAAGGTTTGGCATGGTTTCACATTTGTCTCCTTACCTGTCTGGCATGATTTTACACTTGGTATGATTTCACACTTGCTTTCTCATCCGTATGGTATGGTGTATATATATAACAGTTGGTTTTTCATTCTATTTATCGCGTAATTGCCCTAAATGTTCGACGCTCTCCTTTCCTTAAAAAAAGTCTTAAGAGATCGATCGGTCAAAGGCTTTTAACGGAATAAGTTGCGACAAAAATTGCCAATTCCTTGCTACGATTTTAGAGCATTGATTTTTATCTATCTAGCGGTTATATGTATAGTCGTGTGTGCCATGCAGCGACTGCACCCCTACACCTGTTCTATTTCCCTAAGACTTCGACATGTTCTAAGACTTGTTTGTTAGTGCTAGGTCTTTAGGACCTCTAGGTTAGATCTAGCGGGGCTATCCTTTTCTCTAGTGTTCGTCGTGTTCTTGAGATAATACCGAGGGGAAGAGGAGTACTGACCGTCGGACGTAGAAGAAGAAGAAGTGGCCATCGCGGTGGTCGGTGAAGAGAGGCGGAGCTCCTTGGCGGCGGCGCGTCCCGGGCGGCGGGGTTCTCCTGGCGGCCGGTGGTCTGGAGAAGAGGCAAAGGAGCCGATGGTGCTTCCCGTCGCTGGAGCGCCTCCCTCTAGATCGGTTAGGGTTTTCCGGTGGAGCTGGCGGCGGCACGGTCAACCTCGTCAGTTGTGCCGCCCCGGCCCCCACCTCTTTTTATCTGGCGCTGGCGACAGGGGCCCATCAGCCATTAGGGCTGGGCGCCCCCGATCAGGGCGCGAGCAAGGGGGCCCATTTGGCCGTTGGGCCAAATGGGTTGAGATCATTCTAACATTCTCCCCCTTGATCTCAATCTATACTTTATCTTTAATTACTTTTGCCTTTACACATTCCATCACAGATTAGTGCATAGAACATGTCTCATCGTCACGGTCAATCGCCGATAGATTCAACAGCTACAATACACCTCTCTGTTCTGAAATAGTTACTTTAATCTTTTGGGCCATCTTTTAGTCCAGGAATCATAGGCTTTCCCTTAAACCCATGCCGGCTACATGTTCTCTGAACACGTTGGGTGGTAAGCCTTTGGTAAGCGGATCCGCTAACATCTTTGCGGTACTTATATGCTCTAAACTTATAATTTGATCCCGAACTTTATCTTTCACAACATAGTACTTTATGTCAATGTGTTTGGCAGCACCACTTGACTTATTGTTGTGGGCATACGTTACTGCGGGTTCATTATCGCAGTACAACTTAAGTGGTCTATTGGTGTCGTCAACCACTTTTAAACCGGGTATTAACTTCTTTAGCCAGTTCACCTGCCCCGTAGCCTCATAACATGCTACAAACTCGGCATACATTGTGGGCGATGTAGTGACGGTTTGCTTTGAGCTTTTCCACGATATAGCTCCTCCAGCGAGAGTGAATACATATCCGGATGTAGACTTTCTATCATCTCCCGCAAAATCAGAATCTGTATACCCCACTATATGGAGTAAATCTGATCTTCTGTATGTCATCATGAGGCCTTTTGTTCCTTGCAAATAACGCAAGACTTTCTTTATCAATTTCCAATGTTCTATTCCAGGATTGCTCTGGAATCTGCCAAGTAACCCGGTAACAAATGCTAAGTCAGGGCGTGTGCATACTTGAGCATACTGTAAGCTTCCGACAGCTGAAGCATATGGAACCGCTTTCATTTGATCGATCTCATATTGGTTCCTGGGGCATTGAAAATCCCCATATCTGTCGCCCTTGACTATAGGTGCAGGTGAAGGACTATATTTATGCATACCAAATTTCTTTAAGATTTTCTCTATGTATGCCTTTTGTGACAGTCCCAATATCCCCTTGTTTCTAACCCGGTGAATTTCGATCACTAGAACGAACGAAGCTTCACCAAGATCTTTCATATCAAAGTTTTAGGACAAAAACTTCTTTGTCTCCAGTAGCAGACTGACATCACTACTAGCCAGTAGGATGTCATCCACATACAGGATTAGGAAGATAAACTTCCCATCTTTAAACTTTGTATAAACACATTTGTTCTCTACATTATCTTTAAACCCAAAATTTCTTATTGTACTGTCAAACTTCAAGTACCATTATCTTGAAGCTTGCTTTAACCCATAAATCGATTTCTTTAGGCGGCATCCCATTCTTTCATTTCCTTTCACGACAAAATCTTTCGGTTGTGCCATGTAAACATTTTCCTCCAAATCCCCATTAAGAAATGCCGTCTTGAACTCTAAATCATAATGTGCTACTAATGCCATTATGATTCTGAAGGAATCTTTACATGAGACTGGAGAAAAAAGTCTCATTGTAATCAATCCCTTCTCTTTGCGTAAAGCCTTTTGCCACAAGTCGTGCTTTGTATCTTTCTACATTCCCTTGGGAGTCAAGCTTTGTCTTGTAGACCCATTTACAGCCTACTGTTTCGGCTCCTTTAGGAATAATTTCCAAGTCCCAGACTTTATTAGCCTTCATGGACCTCATTTCATCTTCCATGGCCTCAAGCCATTTTGAAGAATTTTCGCTTCTTATGGCTTCTTCAAATGAGGTGGGATCATCCTCCATTTGAAATTCCTCTGTATGATAAATCTGATAATCATCAGAAATAGCTGATCTTCTTATTTTTTGAGACCTCCTCGGGGCCTCCTCATTTGGTACATTTTATGTTTGAGGCTGCTGTTGCTCCCCCTCATCTGTGGCAATAGGTTCTATAGGATCCTGAATAACAGGTTCCTCATTCTCATTCATTGTTGCCACAGTAGGAACAATAACAGGTGCTGGCACCACAGTGTCTTGCACCGATGGTGCAGCGACAGCAGGTAGTGTGAAGAATGGCTCTTGAATCATCGGAGTGGGTGTATACACCCGCTTCTCTTCAAGGTCAATCTCTCGAGCTACCATGCTCCCCCTCATCATTTCATCCTCTAAGAAGACAGCATGTCTCGTTTCTACAAACTTTGTGTATCTGTCTGGACAGTAGAAACGATAACCTTTTGACTTTTCAGGGTAGCCAATGAAATGGCAACTTACTGTTTTGGGATCAAGTTTCCCAATGTTTGGGTTAAATACTTTAGCCTCAGCAGGACTCCCCCACACACGTAAGTGGTTTAGTGAGGGAACTCTTCCTGTCCACAACTCGTATGGTGTTTTGGGCACCGATTTACTAGGCACTCTGTTGAGAATATGAATGGCGGTTTTCAATGCCTCCATCCATAAACTCAATGGGAGTGTGGAGTAGCTCATCATACTTCGCACCATATCCATCAGGGTACGGTTGCGTCTTTCAGCTACTCCATTTTGCTGAGGTTCGCCCGGCATAGAATACTGGGCTACTATTCCATTTTCCTGTAAAAACCTCGCAAAAGGTCCAGGAACTTGTCCATATGGGGTATGTCGACCGTAGTACTCCCCCCCACGATCAGATCGGACTATCTTAATCTTTAAATCGTGTTGGTTTTCAATTTCAGCCTTAAATATTTTGAATTTATCCAAGGCTTCATTTCTTTCTTTGATTGGATAAATATATCCATAACGGGAGTAATCATCTGTGAATGTTATGAACGAGTCATATCCATCCACACTTTTCACAGGAAAAGGACCAGTAGAACTCCTGTGGTTCTTTTAGCGTCTTTCTTTCTTTACATATTTTCCTTTAATGCATTCTCTGCATTATTCTAAGTCTGAGAACTCTAATAGAGGAAGAATTTCATTCTTAACTAGTCTTTCTATTCTCCCCCTCGAAATATGGCCTAAACGACAGTGCCATAATTTCGACGATTCATTATGAGTTCTCTTTCGTTTTCTGTTTACATTCATAGACGAGGATTCATTCACTTTCTCGCACGCGACGTTCCCATTATCGCATACGACATTCACATCAATGTTCTCACATTTCTTTGTCATTATCATCTTTAAGTAATCAGGACAGTTCTTCTTGTAGTGTCCCGTCTTTTGGCAGTGAAGACGCTGATTTTTGTCTACTGCAAACTTATTCTGTTGAGGCTGATAGACAGGGGCTTGTCCCTTGTTCTTTGAGAAGGAATTACTGTTGAAGTTCTTTTTCTTGTTGTCCGTCACATAGTTGATAGAACCACCATGTGAGGATTTAATTCTTTCCTCCTCTTGCACACACATAGCTATGCACTTTTCCAAGTCCCATTTTTCGGGTTGCATGTTGTAGTTGACGACAAAAAGTGTCAAACTCTCTCGGCAAGGAAGCAAAAAAACAAATGAATAAGGAACTCATCCTTGAGAGCCAAATCCATTGGTTTAAGCTTAGATGCCAAGTTACTCATTCTTAGTGTGTGCTCTCTTATGCCACTGCCACCACCAGAGTACCTTTCTGTCACAAGCTGTTTAATCAGCTGTGTAGCATAAGTCTTTGAAGAGCCAGTAAACTGACTCTTTATTTTCTCAAGGTACTCTGTGACAGTGTCACACTCTGCGATTGAGCCCACAATTGCAGGCTCAATCGTGTTCTTTATCACAGCCAAACATTTCTTGTTGGCAGTGACCTACTTTTGGGAGCATATTCCCTCTGTCTTGTCTGCCAAGCAGCATCAACCTCATTTTCATCCCTCACCGGTCCCACAGGCTCTGTGGGACACGGTGTGGTGACACAATTCATATACAGTGAGAACAATTAAACATGATAACAACAACTGCATGCCTTGGTTTCAACGTTGGTTAAAATTAAAACATACAGTTGTTTACACATTAAATCTACATCACCGTTGGGCAGAAAATAGAAATAATGCATAAAACATCAATTAAAATTATCATACTTTTAACAGCAAAATTATATGCCTTATTTCCAATATTGGTCAAAATACGACATACAATTTTATTTATACATTAAATCTACATCACCGTTGGGCAGAAATAGAAATAATGCATAAAAACTTCTATTAAAAATTATAATACTGTTATTATCAACGTTGGTCAGAAAATAACAATATCATAATTATCTGGAAATTCTATCTATTTTCAAAATTAAATTCTCCCGTTGGTTCGAATTTAATAATGAAAATCATTCAATCTCATTAACTTTTGCAGCGGAAACTGTAATTCTCTATTTTTCAGAAGCATCTTCTATACTTTTCTATTCTGTCAAAAATATCCCGTTGGTTCAATTTTTTGACAGATTTAATTTAGCAAAAAAAGCCAAATTATCAATTAAGGTGCTTCTGAAAAATAATCATCATGAAATTATTCTAAAATAATTCATACTCAGAAGCATTGACTTTATTACTGTACTCATCTAATCTCTGGAAAATACTCATCTAATCTCTGGAAAATTAGCACGTTGGTGCAAAAAATTTACAGAGATTTTAAATCAAGTTTCAATCAAATTCACTCATAAAATGCTTCTGAAAATCAATAAAATTCCATTTTGGAATTACTGTTCAAAATGGCCCTTTCGGCCTATTCATTTGCAGCCGCGGCCCAACTTGCGCCGGCCCAATGGCCCCTTGCAGCCCGGAATTCATGTGAGCCGCCGGATCTGATCGAACGGCTCACGCACGCGGCCGCCGGGACTTAAGCCCGAAAACCCTAACCCTAGGGGCATTTGCCCCTGGCTCCACCCGCAAAAAACGGAGCAGGGCGGTGAGCGCGCGACTGGCGGCGCGAGGGCGGGGAAACGGCGGCCCCGGCGCGCGCAAGGCGGCGTCGAGCAGCGGCAGCGCGGAGCGGATGGGCGGCTCGGCGGCGCCCGTTGCGGCTCCCGAAGCCACGACCCGGCGGCCTGCGGCGGCCGGCCTGCTCCCGAAGCGGAGCAGCAGCGCGCGGCGGCGGCGGCGCCCGAGCAGATCTGCGGCGCGCAGCACGCGGCGGCGCGGGGACGGCAGCACGCGGCGGCGCAGATGGCCGGCGCGGCGCACGGCGACGGCGGCCCGTGAGTCCCCCTCTCACCCGCTCTGCGACGGCGACCGCACCCGGTAAGCCCGATCCCCTTTTCTTTCCTCTTTCTATTGCCGTTTTCTAGGGTTAGGGGGAATTCTCTGTGCTTCTCTTTTCCGCACGCCGGTCAACCGACGGCGGTGTTTGTTCTTTCCCCATCTAGATCTACGCCTAGATCAGGCTCTGATACCATTGTTAGTGCTAGGTCTTTAGGACCTCTAGGTTAGATCTAGCGGGGCTATCCTTTTCTCTAGTGTTCGTCGTGTTCTTGAGATAATACCGAGGGGAAGAGGAGTACTGACCGTCGGACGTAGAAGAAGAAGAAGTGGCCATCGCGGTGGTCGGTGAAGAGAGGCGGAGCTCCTTGGCGGCGGCGCGTCCCGGGCGGCGGGGTTCTCCTGGCGGCCGGTGGTCTGGAGAAGAGGCAAAGGAGCCGATGGTGCTTCCCGTCGCTGGAGCGCCTCCCTCTAGATCGGTTAGGGTTTTCCGGTGGAGCTGGCGGCGGCACGGTCAACCTCGTCAGTTGTGCCGCCCCGGCCCCCACCTCTTTTTATCTGGCGCTGGCGACAGGGGCCCATCAGCCATTAGGGCTGGGCGCCCCGATCAGGGCGCGAGCAAGGGGGCCCATTTGGCCGTTGGGCCAAATGGGTTGAGATCATTCTAACATTGTTCTGTATCGATCGTCGTTTGTTTGGTTGGTTTACTACTTACCATGTGAACTTACGAGACCAACCGGCAACGTTGTGCCAAACAAGAAAAACTAAAATTGTGACTTCCTGATTAGCTAGCCTTGTCGGCAAGTTTGGTCTGCGTATAGCAACTAAGTGGTCACTTCTTCAAAGGAAGATCCAAGAGACATCGGTTATGTTCTTTTCAGCTTCTAAAAGTTACTTTTCGATTTTTCTACAGTAATCAGCTCTTTAAACGGAGTATCTTTTCAAGATAGGGTCTACTAGTTAATTGTAGTACATACTTTAATGATTTTATTTATATCGCCAAAAACCATACGTGAGTTTCTGTTACTCTGTAATCTCTCGCATAAACAACCCAAAAGACACAAACCGCAGCCAAAAACCACAAGCCACAACCAAACAGTTGCTGGTGCTGATCTTGGTACTGACACTCGGTGCAGGCATATCTCGATTTACCATCATTTGTCGTTTTACAATCGGTGGAAAAGTACTTGATTCGATAAAAAGGTTGAAAAGTACCGGAAATAGCAAAGCATTCTGATTTTTGTGAAGATAATTTACACCTAAAATAGTTGTAACCTAACAACGTTGAAATATATGCGTGCATGCTGATCAAACTTTCTCTTAGCTTAAATCAGCTGTACCCTTTTTGTCGGGGGAAATGATAGTGAACGCATGCCCGTGGCAAAACTACTTTTGTAACATTTTCAAGTACAAGTCATATTTTGAAAAATTAAATTAAAATCAGAATCAAAGCAAATCTCAAATCCAATGGTCAGAAAAATCAACTTGTATTTAACAAAAAAAAATCAAGCCACACACACATACCAAATCCATGATAACATTGTGGTTTCATGTTTCTTTTTATTACTACTCTATCTGTTACTTAATAAATGTTGTTTTAGGTGTTGACATGGTCCCAATATTTCATTTTTTTTCTACCTATAAGTTAATAAAAATTATGGTATTGCTGAGGTACTTTTGGTGGCAAGCTCTACTGATGTTATTTCTATTTTACATATTTAAATGCCTTTTTGTATATGAATGGCCAGATTTTAATAGATTTGGCTTTTCACCGCTGAAGGAAAGGGCACCTCGTGTGTGTGTGTGTGTAGTTTGGGCTTTGGATTCCATACGAAAGCCCCTCGTGGACTTTCTCAATACTTTGCCGTATAGTCCGACCACAAACTAGTGAGCGAGCAAGCCAAGCAAAAGCCGGTGGCCGTCCCGGTCAGACGAGGCCGCGGCGCCGACGACCCCAGCCGTCGTATGGCGACCGGGTCGCGCAGTCGCCTTCCTCGAACTCGATCCCCCGGGGCCCCCACGTGGAAATCTCCCCTCCTCACCCCGCCGAGTCCAAAGGCGACGCCACCACAATTCCGTGTCAAATCCGGGGTCGCCAACGCCCGGGCCCCCCCGTAATTCCTCCCCCTTTCTCCCGTCCGCACTCACATTTTCCCCGTGCCGCGCTCACTTGCGTGCGCTTAGTGGCGGAATCCCGAGGTCTGATAACCAAAATTTATGAAAAATTATGAAAAAAAAACATAATTAGCCTGGGGATTGATCTAAAAACAGCTGATCCAGTCTGGGACTTGAAGTTAGACTGAATCTGCCTCTGCGTGCGCCCATGCCCATGCTCGGCTACACGCCAGGCAGGCAAGGCAAAATAGCAAACCCAGAACAACTCGAGAAGTACTCAGCTCAGTAGTACAAATAGCACTGCTAGTGCTAATGTTTCACGGGTTTGCGACTGTGCATTACTTGAATGTGATGTATCTGCGCGGATGTGGTGCGCAGAACTTTCCGTGTTTAAAGCTTAGGTGTAATGTAGTGAGCATGTAAAAGTAAAACCAGTAAACGTACAGTCCAAGGTAAGAGTGGTAATAGTACAAGTATTACGTGACGGGCCTCGCGGGTGCTGACTTTTTCGCCGGGGGTGTAAAAAACTACGGATCGATCGCAATAGCGCGCATTCACATCCGAGTGAGCCAAGCCCGTAAATTTCTAAAAACTGAATGTAAATTTTTATTACTCCTTACTTTCTCTTATAAACAAGTTAAAAATTATAAATCATAATCATAAGTCATAAGCTAAAGCAAAACAAAACAAAAACAGGCCCTAAGATGGCCTCCAGTAAGCTGTCATTTTTCTTTGCTTTGACAGGTATCCAATATTTTCCGGAGGCGCTATTATTATACTTATTATTATTTCTGTGAAGTATCAACAGCTGTTGGCGATAGAAACGAAGTAAGGAAAAGCAATGAATTAATACAGCTTTTGTCGCTAAAACCACGAAAGAAAAGAGAAGTGTTTACCATGAGTGCCGAGATATCAAAACCAAAGAAAGAAATCAAGAACCTATCCTGAACAGAGAAGAGAGGAAGCATGCGTGTGACTTGGGATCTATGTCAATTATGAACTCGTTTGAGCTGGCGAAGCCATTCACTAGGTCTCTTCGTTGGTGTTGTTGCTGCTCGGGATGTTGTTGTTGCTGTTATTATTTGCGTTGTTGTTGCCGGCCGCATTCTGGCCGCCTATGATGGACGTGATGGCCGCGGCGAGCGCCACCGTGAAGTTCGGGTCCGCCGTGATCGCCGCCGCCGCCGCGCTGACGGTGTCGGCCAGAGGGCCCGACAGGCCGATCGGCGGCCTTGGCTGCACGAATTGCGCGGCGTCCGCCGAGTCGGACGACATCTGCAGCCCGGAGAACTTGGACTGGTTGTACAGCACCTGCGGCGGCACGGCGAAGGCCGGGGCCGCCCTGCCGCCGGGCAGCGGCACCTGGAACTGCGCGGGCGCGGGCGGTTGCGCGGCGCTGAGCGGCATGGCGTTGGGCGGGCCGTGGGTGAGGTCGAGCGTGACCGTCGGGAACGGCGCGGAGGCCGAGATGGTGGCCATGCTGGACGAGCACGGTAGCACGGTGCGCGCCAGGAAGTTGGAGCTCACGAGCCCCGCGCCGTCCGAGCTCGGCATAGAGCCCGAGAGCAGCATGGATGCCGCGGCCGACGTGGTCGACGCCATCGCCATCGCAGCCGGCGGCAGCGGGTGGTTGTGCGTGCCCTCGTACGTGGTGATCAAGATGGACCGGTCCTCGACGCACCGTTGCACCTGTTGGTCAATTCCGTCACGTAAAAAAAAGTTAGACCAATCGATCGCCCTCGCCGATACGGTACTTGAGCTGTACTCCTTGGACCAAGAACTTAATTAGTCGTGCATGGTTAGTTACCTGCTTGCGCACAGGGCAGCCGGTGGCCATGGTGCAACGGTAGTACGCGCGTGGACAAGGATTTCCCTTCGCCATCTTCTGACCGTACTTCCTCCACTGGCATCCATCAGCGATCTACAAGAAAAAAGTAATTCATGTACTGTAAAGTCAGCACTTCCATGCATACAACAAGATTAAGACAGATTCATATACAGGTACAGCAACTTAAATGGAAGCAAAAGTATTACAATTGGAGCTTCCGATCGCGCGCGAACGGAGACGCGCGCTTTCCTCATGGTGGCCTCCTGCGCTTGCTGGTCGTGGCCCTCGGCCGCCGCGCCCAGATGCTGGCCCATCGCTCGCCCGGGCAACCACCCCGCAGTGGACGGCCTGTCTGGGCTGTCGCCGCGCTCCGCCTGATCCTTGTTGCCGGTGGAAGACGAGCGGCGCGGGCTGCCCACCTCCGTGGACGAGTTGGACGGCTCATCGGCCGCCTCGGCGCCGGAGGGACCTAGATCGAGGAATTGCCTCGGCACGATGGCGCCCTCTGTCTTGCCATCCTAGAAACGAAAAAGGGAAATTGATCCGGTTAATTTCTCGGGTGAGCTAAACTGATTTAATTCGTAGCACGAGCTTAATTATTCTGTGTCGTTGGACTCGTAGCTAGATAGGTGATATAGGGTGATTGTATTTTTACCGCGTGAGTCGGAGGCGGCTGCGGTTGGGTCGGAGCCGTCTGGGTCCTTTGCTGCATGAGCGCGGCGAGATGCATCTGGAGGCCCTGGTAGCTGCTGGTGACCTGCGCCAGCATCCCCCGCAGCCGCTGGTTCTCCTCGTTCATGCGGCCCAGCTCCGCCTGCATCGCTGCGAGCTGCAACACACACGACACGCGTGAATATCGATCGATCCACCGGCCAGATCCACCATGTTCGCCATGGGCGGTTGCGACAACACCAGTCGACGAGATCGCGATTAGCTAGCTCATGAATTAACTGCGTACCTCGGTGGTGTTCCCGCTGTTCTTGCCCTCGTCGGGCCGGGACGCCGCGTCGTCGTCGACCACCACGGACCGGTCGCTCCTCGTGTTGTTCCCGGGAAGAAGCTGCACGCAGGTACGCACGCCGTGTGTAAGATCACCGTGAAAGACACATGTGCCCTGGCAAGGCATGCATGATAAGAATCACCAAAGAAGCAGTGGCTAACGTTAATGGTGAGATCCTCCTTGACGTCGAGGCCGCCGGCGGCCGGGCCCTTTATATCCTCAGCATCGGCTCCGGGCGAGGCCCGGCTCTTCTTCATGTTCTTCTTCTCGTCCGAGAAGAAGTCCACCTCGACGGACCTCCGCCCCCTGCCGGCACCGTCGTCCGCCTCCATGCTCCTGCGGAACGGCGCCGGTGAGAGCAAGTTCAAGAACCCGAGCGGCCGCGGCGACGCGTCCAGAGCCAGCAGCCCTCCTCCTCCGCCGCCACCCCCCAGGTGGCCCTTGTCCATGCAAACGGAAGGCCTTCTCAGGGAAGGGAAGAGAGAGCTCGCGCGAGCGCCCAGAGGAGGAGAAGAGCGGGGGAGTCTGAAGTCTCTCACCGGTGGCATGCGGCGCGTATAAAAAGGGGCGAGCTGCCGCGGGGCCTCGAGCCTGACATCAGGAGCTGCGTCAGTGGGGAGCACACGTGGCAGGTCCCCACTGGCCAGAGGGAGAGACGACTCCAGCCCCTGATCGCCCTTTCCGGCTCCATGTTATTTACGTGCGTGTCTACGCTTTCCTCTTTGGCCTGCAACTTTTCTCCCCGGATCAGAATCCCAACTCGTTAAGAAAGCGGGAAATTCGTGGCAACGGCAGGGACGTGCGACGCAACGCAGAGACGCGGCTCCAGTCTGCCTGCAACGGCGACTTCACCGGTCGGTCCAACAACTTTCAACATCGCGCTGTTGGATTGGCCGTCCAGAGTGAGAAACCACGGGCCGTCGCTACGCTCGCGCTGCTATACAATCTTTTCGCGACACGGAACACTAGTTGCACTTGGAGGAGAAAACTGCAACGTTTTTTCACCGGCACTTGCTAACAGATCGGTACGGTGCGTCCAGCTGTACGTGCCGCCTGATCGCGCCGGTCACGCACTGCAATGCTGCACGAGGGATGGAGTTTTCCACGGTCAGAAGGTTCCTTCAATAGATTACTTGCCCCCAAACAAAACAGAGAGAGAGAGAGAGAGAGAGAGAGAGAGAGAGAGAGTAGGTCAGGTCTGGATCGGTCGCGAGTCCACACGGCAGACTCGGATCTCTCCCGTTTCTTAATTACGTTCCGAGATATTTTATGGCCGGGCTGGGCTACTAGTTAATCGGTTTTCTATGGATTTTAAATATTGTTTAGCTCCGGGTTCGAGGAGGGTTAGGGGGTTAGTGGGTCAATAGGCGCAGGGACCAGTTCCACTGTTCCACGAAACCTCCGCTCCCGATTGGGTCGGCCCGCTCCACGTGAAGGCAACGTCAACGCCCTTGACCCGCTCGGCTCCACCGCCCGGGACCCTACGGGTAGACAGCGGCCACGATTTTTTACGCTGCGGTTAATATTTTTTTTACTTTTTAAGATAGAAACAGATGTGGATAAATAGTTTTAGACTAATGAAGCTATTTAGAGAAGTGATTTTGAGAAGCCGTTTAAAGAAGCCGTACCGTTTATTTCGGCTTTAGAGAAAATAAAAGCAAAAGTTAAAAACAATAAACCAAAAAGAACAAGGCCATCTTGTTTTCTTCCTTTTTTGGCATCTTTTTCGGGTAAGAACACGTACAATGCAAGAGCTTAGAGAGATGATTAGCAATTAAAAATTGTTTTTTATTTTGAAGCATCGATACTTAAATAAGTATCGGTGCTTAGTAGGTGTTTATGTGTATAATTATATCTAATTAATAGATAATATAATATCTAACCACATATGGAAGAGAGGCTTGCATCGGAGAAAATAACTTTTACATGGATGCTTTATGATATAGCTATATTCTCTCTCTTTTTAAATATTCATGTATAAACATCTTGTACTGCATATACCCTAAGAGCTACAGTGCTAGGAGCTGTCTAGTTCCACCATGGTCGCATGTCTAAGCTAGCCGACCGAAGCAAAGTCGGGGATAGGCAGGCATTAGGGTTTAGGCATCTTGCCTTTGGACGAATCATGTTGTGGGAAGGTCCAAGATGCGATCGGCTTTTTGAACAGCTTCATCGCTAAAAGTTGACTCATGCATTTTGATGCTTTTGAAACTTTTGATATTGGGTATAGTCGGTGCGTGGCTTATACTTCTGCGGTATTGACATGTGAACTTTGTGATTTTTGGGTGTAACTGAAAAGTTTCAGCAGTTTTTACATTGTTTTGTTTGGGAGTATAGGCACGAGGAAGCGCCATCGAGCGTGTGTAACTTGATCGGAGTCAGAGGGCAGTGGTCCGCTCAATCAGTTGTCTGATCATGGGGTCCTGTCCTATGCTACTCCCTCCATCACATCTTATTTTTTAGAAACATTGTTTTATAATTCAAGTCTATTGTAAAAATCTAAGATATAGTTATTGTAAGATTTACACCATATACCCCTACTTAATACTAAAAAAATAATTTAGTAGTTGTACTATACTATATAATAAGGGTATGCATAATTAATGATATTAATTTTTTCTTAAATTTAATGTCTCATTAGTCTGTACGCTTGGTGAGCTTTGGTCTTATATTACAGGATTAAGTGAGTATATAATGTAGGGAAAGTACATAATAAACAACAATATAATGAATGCAACCAGTAGACAAAATTTACATTACTTGCCATGTTACTGTAGCTCATGTTTTGAAATAAGTGGGGGCATGATTTTCATTATTTAAAAATTAAACAACAAAAATATCCTCTTGAAAACTGGTATTTTTCTTCTCACTATAATCTAACAAAAGAAATTGGTTGTTACGGTGATAATTTATTTCTGATCAACTGTTTTATCTCTATTTCCTTCAAAAATAAGGTGTTTACTCGCAAATACTACCTCTGGTCCAAATTATTTGTTGTTTAGCTCTACGCACATATAACGAGACTGTTCTTTTGAGCTGCGGTTTATGTTTTTGTGTTTTTTTATCAAGATAAAGTCGCTACAGTGTCTACTACAATCAACTTATATACTCTGCTTTAAAAGACATTTCATTTGGAAACTAGTTATTGTAGATAAATAAAAAACCATAAGCTAGAAGCCGAAAAGAAGAGGCTCAACAAAGGGAGATTGATGTTTCAGTTTTTAACATGATGTGCTTCTATTAATTGTATATCAATCTCTTAAACATCACTTGAGAAATCAGGTGTCTACTTGTAAAATGCTACCTGAAAAAACAAAACTAAGGTATTTAGAAACCAAAACCATCTTCAATTTGGACTGTATGTAGCAGTAGCTGTGAGAAACAAAAGGTCATTCAATGAAAACATAGAAAATACGAAGGAAACAAAGGCGTTATTTCCCCCTGTGAAGCAAGGCCTAACGTCTCTGAGGTCTCATCGGTTTCGTCCTCGTGCCAGAGACAGAGAGAAGCGTACACAACCCGCGACGTCGGTGGCGGCCACACGGACACGGCGACGAGGCCCGGGCCCAGCCGGTAGCAGCCGCTCCGCGTCTCTGACCGTGCGTCGACCGGCCGCCGTGCGTGGATTGCGACGCGGGACCTGACTCGGGTCGATCTTTCTCCCCCTGGGCCACATGTCCCAGCCTGCAAGCCGGTGGGAGTTGACCGCGTGCGGCGTTGAATTGTGCCCCGGCGATTCGGGTTCGGCACGTGCACTTGCTTGCCGCCGGTGCAGTGCAGGTGGGCGTCGGTGTCATCGACGACGGCCGCGCGCGGGAAGGTTCGGCCCTTCTCCGCCGGGAGCACGAGGACGGGCCGGGCTGCTGCAAGATCCTATGGATTCTGTGCTGTCCTAGACGAGGGGACGTCCTCGTGACCTCGTCGTCCCGCTTACCGGCCAACCGACACGTACGGGAATTGCCGGACGCACATGCATGCACGCTGCGCCGCGCGCGGTTGGGGAGAAACATGCAACTAACTAACTTCACTTGTGAATTGTGGTGCATATCCAACCGACTCACACAAGAGTTTAAGTGGTTAAGGAGTGAAGGATGTGAAGTCAACTGCCACCAAAACGGGCAACTGAGCTCAACCACCGGTCCGTCCCCTTGGATCAAGCTATGCATGCAAGTCATGTGTACGGCCACATCTCTAGCATGCCACTCTCGAGAATACCCACTTGCTTGAGATGGGGGCATATACGATTTGAGTGGGTCAAATCACAAGAAGGAGATCCAGAAATAGCCCATCCAATGTGTAGAAGATACATCGAACGAAACCTCACAAGTCACGCACGCGCACGCTACATGGACTACCCAACAGTTGGCTATGGGCAGTGAACAAGGAAACTTCGATTATTCTGTGTGAATAGGGATGGTCTTAATTGGTAGTATACATGATTTTCTTTTCTGTGCGTTTCTAGAACAGTGCCCATCTCCCAGTTTAATTCCGCAAAGGGTGCTGCTCCTGGGGAGAATTCCAACCCGCTGACGACAGTGCGACGTGAAGCATAGCTTACACAATCAAACAGGCCAAGCGAGCGATCAAACTCCAACCACGTGTATACCTCAAAAAAAAAAATCAAACCACGTAACTGTACGTAGAGAATTAGGTATTCGCTTTGGACAGGACTGCACGGCCTGATCTCTGATGATCGATCGTCTCGACCGGGCAATTTAATTACCGGGGAATTGATGCTTGTTTGACTTAACCGGCTGGGCAGATCGAATGATCAATGGCGTCTGGAACGAGCGAATGACGCCTGTGGAGGATCCGGTCAACGCTGTTTCAATATATATATATATCCTCATGCCACTACTTAACTTGCGTGATGATGCCATGGAGGACGCAAAAGTCAGCGAACACGGCCGGCCGGTCGCTCGTTGACAAAAAATATATCACCGGTGTCACCGCGACCACCTAGCAACGACCCAGATTACTATTAACTATGGATTGGTAATATACAAGACTATATAACTATAGCTGGATTAACGCTAAGCCGATGCACATTACTAGTTTCTTCAACGATCTGCACGACAGCTGAAGAAGAATTAATGCAAGTGGTGTACTAGCTACCACGTTCGTACACGATTTGTACAGTCTCGCGCGCTCGAGCCTTGAAGAAGTCCAAGCAAAATCAACGCGCTCTACACGGAGCAGGCTGCTGGAAATTAAAAACTAGCATCTGGCACTATCTCAACCTGATTTATGTAGAAAACTCGAGATTTATCAAGATTTTTCACGTCAGAACAACCCGATAAACATGTTGTGTGTTCGAGTTCTAGGATTGACTTGGGTGCCCATCTTGTTCTTTAGTGAGAATGCCATATCTCTTGGACATTTTTTTAGAAACAGGATTTTTCATTTGAAAAAAGAAAAAGGATTTTTCCACTTCGAAGAACAAATTTTCCGTTGTTTCAAGTATGTGTATCTAATATAAAACCACCTAGAATAATAAAAAAAACTACCAATATATGCATGGCTCAATGCTCTTAAATAATGAGAGATGTGCTAGAAGTTCTCACAAAATAAAAACATCTGACCGTGATTTGGTAGACCCCTAATTACAACTTAACTATAACCTTTAGATTAATGTGACATATGCACCATATTTATATAACCTTAAAGATAAAAAGGAGTGCTCAGCTATAAAATTAAACTACTCCCATTAAGTGTTTATCACAAAAAAACTCCCATGAAGTGTTTATCCCAAAAAAAACTCCTATTTGGTCATGAAAACTAATTAACTCGCACAAAATTTCCTCCCATTTACGATGTTGGTTCAAACTATGATTCCGAGTTTTTGACGTCTAGAAGAGGAGTTCGCAGGACAGCATGTAGAGAGAGGAATGCGCTCACTTTCATAGCTAGGTTTAATTGTTTATTTGAAGGTTTGGTAGAATTATATATGGAGTAGTCTGCACCCTGCAGCACAGCACCTTCCAATCGCCTAGCTAGGGAGGGAGGGGAAGGTCAGAGCAGGGTAGATGCCCACGTTGTACGGTTAGAAAAATGGAAGCATCGCCCCTCGAAACGCCAGTACGCCACCCCCTGATTGGTGGATCTGGTCTTCATGCAGTCACCTGAACGTGACTTCCTGCAGCTACCCCAGCTAGCCTCGCCTCCCAGCTCGTACGTTGATATACTAAGTAATGGACTTAATTAGACTAAGCTAATCATCTAGGTTAGCGCGCGTATAACATAGACAACACACCAGTCCCTTTCTGTTGTTAGGATAAGAAACGGGTTACACATCTAGCTAGCAAGAGAATACAAGGCACGTTGCTGACTAGCTTGAAATTAAACTCGTGATAATCAACCCCTGATCTTTTTGGTCTTTGACCTGCAATACTAGCCAAAAGGAAAGTCTTCTTGCTCTTGTCAGGTAGGAACTCGAGCAGTTGAAGATGTGGATCAAGAATTTACCGTAAGTTAGGATAAGCTGATTAGAATTACTCGAAGAACTAATCGCGGAGTTATCATCCGGTTAGACGGAGCGCACAGCGATATATATGCCGTGTGAACTCCTGGGCATGCAACGCTGGATGCTCGCGCGCGACGCCCCCCGCACGTCTTCCACAGCTGATTTCGTGGACCGACGCTTTCTGACGCAGACGGCTGAACACGCGTAGACCAGGGAAGCACCGTGTCTACTCAACCACCTCTCAATATCTCCAAGCCAGCCATGCATGCCCGTCACTCCTCCCTGCCTATGGAAATTAATTATTAGTGTACCTAATTGAAGAATGTAGGATTAGATGTGACAACAAGATGGAGTGAATAGGAGTCGACAAAATTATGAATTTTTTCACTTTAATAACCATGATAAATTATGAAGTTTAGAGACCAATCGCTCACATGAAAAGATCGGTAGAACCACTACAGTAATTTCGACAGTACCGCCGCTGTGCTACAGTA
This sequence comes from Dendrocalamus latiflorus, assembly GCA_017311315.1. NCBI lineage: Eukaryota > Viridiplantae > Streptophyta > Magnoliopsida > Poales > Poaceae > Dendrocalamus > Dendrocalamus latiflorus. Next base: position 1,508,260 of record CM029670.1, on the reverse strand, counting down.
AAATCGGCAGTGCTGCTTTAGTGCCCGGGTGGTACCGCTGCTATAGTATAAATTAAAACAGAGATAGTAAAGCCGGCACGATTTCAAAATAAAAAATTAATGGAACTTTGATTCGTTAGTCTAAATGACTTAAAATTTGGCATGCACGTTCATAAGAATGTTATTTCAATCAACGATCGAGAGAACCATTAACAAAGTTCTAACCTTTTTCTATTTGAGTGAAGGGAGCATCAAAATCGGGCAAAAGAGGGAAACCTTAATCTACTATTGCTTGTGATTCCTAGATGATCTAGGTGACCTTAGATAGGGTTCTCACATGTCATAGTAAGCTAAATTATAACAAGAATTCAAGTCAAAACCCCCAAATTAGCCCTTTCGTAATCAAAACTAGGCAATCTTAAAAACTTTCCATAGAAAGTGTCTAGATAGATGGAATCTAATCTTCAAGAGATATCTTCACCTCTTACACATCCTTAGTACCACGAAAAATCAAGAGAAGATAGAAATCTAAACAAAAGAGCAAAACAAATAAAAAATACAAGAGGGGATCCATAACACGGCTCAGAGCCCAAGTATATCTAGGGATGGCAATTGTGCCTGTTTACCCACGTGCCCACGGATAAATGCCCTAATGGAGCTAGGCATGGGATGATTTGTTTTCCCACGGGTATGAAAATGGGGAAACTCTTTGCTCATCGGGTAAACGGGCATAGGTGAGCTTCACCCGTACCCATCTAGCCTGTTTACCCGCGACCTACACTGACAGGCGGCCCAACACTTCAACAGTCAACAGTCAACACTACCACTGAAAGACTAAAACCCTAGGCCCACTCCTTACTCGGTCACTCCCCACTTCTCCATTCCAGTCTCCCCAACTCCTGATTCCTAGCCGCCACCAACACACGAAGCATCCAGATCCAGATCCGCCTCATTCTCCTCCCGGTTGGCTACCTCCCATGTCCTTCTCTCGACAGGTTGCTATATCAAGGAGGAGGTTTATGTAAGACAACCACTTGGTTTTGAGAATCCTAAATTTTTCTGATCATGTTTACAAATTGTCCAATGCTTTATATGTTAGGAGTTGTGGATGGAGTCCATAATTGAGAAGATTGAGAGTTTGAATAAAACCCATGTTTGGAAGGGTTTCGAGTCCCTTGATTTGATAAAGAGATAGGATTTCATATTTGTGTTTGAGTCAAATACAGTTTAGGGCTCTAGCATATAAAATCAGATAGAGGCTAAGAGGTTTAGCAGCGGTTCTTGAGAAAGCCTTTTGTACTAGGGTTTTTAGGGGTGTTTGTGAGGGCGCTTTGTAAATCCACGGAGATCTAGTAATAAAGAACATTTTGAATCAATCTGGTTTGTGATGTGTTGAAGATTTCTAGTGACTGCTGTCGTAGTGGAAGCGTTCGATTACGTGCAAGGGTGATTGAGAGGCTTTGCTTCTGGATTGACGTGTTTGAGTACATTCAATCTGGCTGAAGATTGGAGCTGAGCAATCTAGCGAGCGGCTGAGCATTGAGTAGTCGATCGAGTTGTCAGATCCTTCATCGATTACTTGAAGATTTTGAAAAGAATAGGCAATTATTCATCCCCTTTGATTGCGCCATAAGATCCTACAGTCTTCCTTTGTTCATTATAATTCGTAACTGGAATCCTATGTTCCCCTGTATATGTTAGATTGAACCAGTTTGACTAGTATTGTCATTGGCTCATAGCCATGCGTCCTGCGGGCAAATGGATTTCTTGGAAGTTGTTTTATAATCTATATCCGTGGGTACCGGACACCTGTGGGCAATGAGAAATTTTGATATTTGACACTGAATACGTGCGCCTCTCAACTTTTAACCCACAATTCGCATGCCTTTGAAAATTTAACCCTGTCACTGCGAATTCTTTTGATTCAAGGGATTCTCCTCATTTTCTCTCCTTTTCTTTTTTGACACTTGTCACTGCGAAAATGGAGAGAATCTCTTGAATCAAAAGAATTCGCAGTGATAGGGTTAAATTTACAAATGCGTGCGAATTGGAGGTTACAAGTTGAGAAGCGCACGTATTCAGTGTCAAATATCGAAATTTCTCACCATAGGTGAGGTTCTTTGTCCGTTGCCCCTTGCGGGCATGCCCGTGAAATAAAAATATTCACTTATTTTCCATCTGACAAAGGAAAGAACAAAACCATCCTGTTAACACCAAACTGAAACACTCCTTGGATGGGTCTAAAAAACAAAGTGAACCACAGGTATAGACTGCAAATTGATCATCATACGCCGCACAAAAATCTGAAAACTAACAGATTTAACAAACAAATAGTAGACGCATGGAACTAATCATGGGAAAAATCCAGGCAGTTATACATCAATTCCACTCCCACCGAAAGCATTCTATAAGCAGTAAAAGAACACTCTCTATAGGAATCCGGTACAGAGGACATTGTACATTATGGTGGCCCGGTGGGTGACGAGTAAATAACTTTTGAAGCTGTCCATGCGAAAGACTAGACTGGCAATTTGAAGGTGGAAGGCCTAAAACCTATGCATACCCTAACAACACCCGGAAGGAGACAAACCCAACAATACATGCACTCGCACTGTGGCACCTAATCTAATCTAATGACAAGTGGTTTATACATACAAGGATACCAGAAAGAACTTAACCTACCATACGCAATTTGGATAAGCTCTATTTATGCCCACCGCGTCCGCTCACCATCTCTAAGGTCATTCTCAGTGGAGAGTTTCATGGCGATATTTCCAAGACTGCCACATCATGTAAAATGAAATGAAACATGAATGAAACATCCATCCTCAATGCATAGTTTCATTCTATTGTTTCATAGACATTTAATTTCATGACTCATATAGAGTTGGTAATCGTGCCAAGAGAGTTTCATCTAGATGAAACTCACTTCTTCTCTCTTTTCTTAAAAATATTGTCATATCATCAAAAATATCTATGTGGCAGCCTATTAAATGCAGATGAAACTCCCATTGAGACTGACCTAAGTATATCGCAACAAGATGGGAGTGGGAAAGAGGAAGATCTACTTGGAATAGAAGATTTGATTGGGTGATGGAAGGCAAGAGGGCGAAGAGCGGAGACGGCATTGACTGAGATGCGATTATCTGTCCTCGTGATGCGCGGGGGCTCTTTTGGTCCTTACAACCACGTGGCGCGCGAGATGCCAACCAATCCACCGGTACCAAGCGACAAGGAGCGAGGGATATTAAAGAAGAAGAGGATAGGATCATAGAATCGATCGGTCCATGGCCAGCTCTGTACTGTACGTATCGGCGTTGGCAACTGCTGGTACGGCTCGATTTGTTTTTGCGTTTTTTGGCGCGACGGCGATGTCCACGATTGTTCCAGGATGGAGAAACTTCCAAAAGAAAATAATTTCGTGTTAATTCAGGCTTGATTGGTGCATTAGTCTTTCTTCTTAGGAAGGGATGAGCAGCTTTGAACTACCTCTGCCTGTACCGCGCGCCTGTCATACTGTTGGCAGTTACAGAGCAGCTGTGCCTGTACGGAGTGGGTTTGCCTTTAGGTTATCATTTTCTGCAACTAGCCTTTAAATTATATGTAATTTTAAAATGATGTTTACAGATAGATCGAAGTAGATACTACGTTAAATTTAAATATACACGTTAAATTTAAATATACACACTATTTCACTCTACGTATTATCTCACGAACAATTAGAATTCAAAACACATAATCCAAAAAATCTACACACCCACAGACTACTGCGTTCTGTCGTGGTTTTGGGCACCCATCAGCGTCACTATTCAGACTCGGGCAAAACTGTTTTGCCGAGAGCATCGGCAGGTATACAATACGTAGTTTCAGGGAAAGTAGATTAAGCAAAGTTAATGGCGCAGGTTTCCGTGGTCGAACATGGTGTGACACGATCCCATGGTTTGGGCAGGGAAGTTCCTCCTGAGCCCAACTAGCAGGATCAGCGTCTCAGCCGTGCCCGCGTGCGAGCCTAAGACTTAGTGTGGGCTCAAAAGGAGGGATTTGGAGCCCTTTCTGGCCTGCCTCAACAGCCTTTGCAGCCCAAATGGAGAACCTCAATTTCAAGCCCTGTTTAGATGAGGGGTTTATTTGGGCGAAATTTAGTTTCAAATATGGGAGTGTGTAGATATTACTTTGGATATTTTCTTCCTAATTATCATCTAAATTTGTGTCCTTTGGATTAGAGATCAAGGAGCCATTTGTTTTTGAAGGGGAGAATTTTTTTTCAAGGGGGAGGGAGAGAGAATTCATGGCCATTAGATCTCTAATCCAATGATTCTAAATCTGGATGATACTTAGGAAGAAAATATCCGGATGATGTTTAACAAAACCTTTCAAATATTTCAAACCAAGGGATGTCTTGTTGTAATATGGCGGCTGATAGTGATCCCTGGAACTGAAAGTTGCTAGTGACGTCCACTGTCACGGGTACATTTCGGCACCGGATAGCAGCAGATTGACCATGATTCATGCCACAATTTAGCCACACACCAAATGTTGAAGTACCTCACTACCTACCCCTACGTCTATAGAAAATGTTCGGCGAGAGCAACTCCAAAAGAAGAGCTAAATCATTTTCTAAAGGTAAATTTGGTTATTATTGGAGAAAAAACGTCTCCAATAGACTCTGTAAATGACTCTCCAAATTTAGTAGCTCTCTATCCCTCCTCCTTCGCTCTCTATTTTTGGATAGCCTATCTCGCTCACCATCCAGCCTCTTGGCGCGGTCGGCGTTTCCTTCCCGCACGCTGCGCCCCATTCCCGCGCGTACGCGACCCACCGCGCGCGCTCTAGTTTAGATAGCCTGTTGGAGTAGTCTTGTTTTTTTGGGTGAGATTCATTTTAGAGAATAGCTAAATCACTAAATTTAGATACTTTTTTTGGCTAATCTCTTGGAGTTGCTTTAACACCGTGACAGTTGGGAGCTTGTTAGGATGTTCGAACGCTTCACCATTAACAACGCATCACGCTTATTCCCCTGCTTAACAGCCACAGCCAAGAGCAACTTGGAAGAACACCGAAGCCGCCCTTTAAAAAGGCAAGACAAAGAAACCGCTGTAATTAACCTCGACAAGGACGTGTCGCAACCAAAGATTTAACGTGCGCATGGGCATGCCTACCGCAAGTGCTGCGACGGCGGCAGTGCCGGATAAGCTCCGGCAGCCGTGCAGACCGGCGCTGTGCTCCTCCAAGAACCGGCCGAAGCCGCCGGTGGTGATCGCGCACGAGTGCCCCAGCGCGGTGCGCGCCCACGTCCTGGAGGTGCCCGCCGGGCGCGACGTCCTGTCCTGCGTGGCCGCGTTCGCGCGGCGCCGGCGGTGCGGCGCGCTGGTGCTGGGCGCCGCCGGGCACGTCGCGGACGTCGTGCTCCGGGAGCCCGCGCTGGTGCTCCGGGGCACGATGGAGATACTGAGCCTTGCCGGGTGCTTCTTCCAGTCACCATCGGCGGCGGCCGCAGGTGCAGCGGTGTTCCTGGCCGGGCCGAGGGGGAGCGTGCTGGGCGGCAGCGTCGCAGTGGGAGGGCTGGTGGCCGCTGGGCCGGTGGTGGTGATGCTGGCCACGTTTGTCGCGGCGGCGTTCGACAGGTTGCCGTTGGTGAAGGGAACGGCTCCGCGAAGGCAGACGGGTGCGACGTGCATGGCGTGGCCGGACGGCGGCGGTGCGGTGGCCACCTGCTGCCACAGCAGCAGTGCGGGAAGCTGGGCGCCGCTGTGCCGGAAGCTGGGCGCGAAGAGCTGAACGGTGTCCAACGACATGGGGACGAGTGGAAAACCTCCCCGGCCGGTGAACAGGCCAGGTTTGAAGGCCGTTTGGGCCGAGTAGTATAAGTTTATAAGCTTGTCCAAATGGAGCTAAGTTTAAACTACGAAGATTTCGTGTTTTTTCCCCATTCAAACATGATTTCACGATGTTCTTTGACCGTGAGACGATGATTTCGAAACTTGTTGAGATACGTGAATTTTACATGAAATATGCAAACTGTTGGGGGATTTGGATGTGTTTTAGGCTCTGATCAATTTCATCTGTGTGGAACACATGAGTGTGGGGGAAAGAAAGGAAAAGGGATAACGTTCTATGAATGGATTCGTATCCTTCACCGCGGTATCCATCCTTTAGTACCAGTCTTTGGACAAAAGACAACGGAGTATATCTATTCCATATTAAAAACAACTTTAGGCATCCCTTGACATGCAAAAATTATACATGGATTTTTGAGAGATTCTTATGAAATACCTATGTTCCAAATAAACCCTTAATCAGAGTTTTGTAATATGGTTGCTCGAAAATAAAAAAAAAGTGCCATACAATTAAATCAGATGGATGCATTAAAAAATAAAGATATCATGGCATATTCTTTACCAAATCTTGAAAGAAATCTCAACAGGACAACGCACACATCTGATATCTGTATGCATGTAGATTGTAATCCTGCCAATGATGGCGTGTGATGGTGTGGTAGACAGCGTTTATATTTGGAGGAGTAGATTGTATTTTGCATGAAGGTACTTTATATTAAGTTGGATAAAACAAAATTTCACTTTATATTAGTTTAATCTTATTTAACTCAGACAGATTATACATGAAAAAAAGTTAGTATACATAATTTTGGCCCTGATCAATATGGCTTCAGCTTATTTTTGCACTATTCATAAATTTCGTCTTTTTCTGAACTTTTGACTTTTTTTGAGTTTTTTACCGGTTCTTTTTTCCTCGTATTTGTTTACATTATACGTGATGGGCTAATATGTTTTTTATATTTTTAAATTTTTTTAAATTTAATTATAGTAAATAAGCCTCTGTCAACTACAGTGCTTTTTTCAGCCATAAGCCATGAGGCTTTCAGCCGAACTGATCGCCACCTTTAGCTGCTCTTCCTTCAATCTGATTGTCTTGTTTAGGACTAGAATTAATTGGTCAGTGTAAAATGAATGTATAGATTAGTTCTAGTGTAAAGTACAATATACCCTGTTTGAAAACAAGCCGAGAAGGAAAAAATTATTTCCGCAAATTCCCAGCCGTAAATGTATGTCCCCGATTATTTCTACAGCACAGCACAGCACAGCACCGTAAGCAGGCAGGCCCACCTGTCGGTTTCCGTAAGCCCCGCCCCCAAATCGACACGCACGCACGCCCAGACCAGACGAGACGAGACGGAAACGGAAGCCCCAAAATCGAGGCAAGCAGAGCGCCGATCTGATCCGATCCGCCACGCCACCGCTGCCCGCCGCCGCTCCTTACCGCTTCGATTCGATTCGCGCTCTCCGCTTCCCGCTTCAATTCTCCCCGGGCGCAGCAGCACACTGCGCGCTTATACACACACCCCGACGCCCTCCATGGCTTCCAACGCGCAGGCGCCGCCCCCGGTGCAGCAGCAGGCGGCGGCGGCGGTGCCGGCGCCGCAGGCAAAGCCGACTAGGGCGTCGCTGTCGTACGAGGAGATCTCCAAGCTCTTCTCCCTGCCCATCGCCGAGGCAGCCTCTATCCTCGGTAACCCCGCCCAGCCTCTCTCTCTCTCTCTCTCTCTCTCTCTCTCTCTCTCTCTTGTTGCTTCTAGCGTTGGTGGAATCCGTTGCTGGAGCTCGTGGAAGCGGCGGTTCCTTAGTATCAAGTTGGTGACGGCTGAGTGACCTTGTTTTTGGGTGCTGATTTGCAGGCGTTTGCACCAGCGTCTTGAAGAGGATATGCCGCAGCCACGGTATTGTGAGATGGCCGTATCGAAAGGTAAAAATTGGTTTGTTCAGAGGCAGATCAGATTAATTTTGTAAGCTGTCTGCTTGTATTTCTGAGTGTTTTCTTTTTGAGTGTTTGCATGTGGTAAGAAGAGGAAGAAAGCTATTTGTTTGTGAGAACATGACTGCTTGCTCAAATACAGCCACACAGGGATTACCTGAGTCAAGAAAAAAAAAATCAGGGACTGTAAGAATAGAAAGTCTCTTGGCTGGTTGTTATTTTCTGCAACAATAAAAAAGATCCTAGCGAAACACCTAGATATAATTCGATAACTGAAATCAGTTGAAGAACTGGCTTGTTGGTCTACGGCTGACAGCTGCTGGCAGCATGCTTGTAATATCGAGCTGGCTCATACTGTTACCAAAAGGCAAAAACTAATTTTTATCATATTCTGGAAGCTTCGGCATCTAGAACCAAACAGAGAAATACTTTGGTGGACAAACCACACAATACATAATGTCTATAACGGATAGAAATTTTAATTTTTTAACTCCATATTTGAATAAAATTTCTCCTTTACAGTCTTAAAAGCAGTGAAGGCTGTAATGCTTCCCGCGTTATTGTTTTGTGGGCCACATATTGATGTTCAATATTGTAAAACAAGGCTCTATAAATGTCATGTAGAAATAAATCTTTCGTAGTAATACCAGCAGAAGTACTGTTTTAACGACAACAAAACTAGCAAAATTGCCCGCTCAATTGTGCGCTCTTGTCCAAAATGATTCTTTTACACTTTTTCAACCTACAATTTTCTTATTCTTTAATAAGAAACTTGATTTTGTTGATTTTAACACAGGAGGGTGAAAAAACACCATGTATCTGGCAATCATATAATTATCAGGCATATATCTAGCAGCAAGACATCTCCAGAAATATTTGGACCATGTAGTTGCACAATGCAACTCTAAACCATTTCCATTGGTAATCTCCATTTTAAGAAAAAATGACAAAGCTTTGACTAAAAATTCGAATCTTCCTATTTAGCAATTATCATGGTAGATATATTAATTGCTAAATACTATTGAATGGCATTTATTAATAGCACAACAGCAGTAATCCCATGCCATGCTGTGCACGACTGCACGGTTTGGTTAAAGATAGATACCATCTGTTCGAGACTGATACACCTTCAAATCAGATGGTCCCACCATGGGGTGGTTGGCTGTCATCTGGATTTTGGGGTTGGCTCAAGGGATCCCCTCTGCTCTATATAACAGGAGTCATCCCCCTCATCTGGTTTCCATACAAGTCTAGAGGAAAACGTGGGCTTGGGAGAGATCTAAGAACCTAAGGAGACTTGAGAGTGAGTCACTGAATCTCATTCGAGTAAATAAAGCCACCTCAAGAGTCAAGATATTTCTTCCACTTCTCAAACCCATTTTCCTATTCATTGTCTCATTGACATCAAGACGCATGGCATTTCAGTTCATTGCTGAGCAATTTGATTTCTCTTGCTGAAACGGTTGTGCATGCATTCATGTAGGCTGATCCTCATCACCATTCCCTATAAATTAGATTGGCTACTGTACACGTGTAAGACATAAAATACTTGTTCCCCTCACCCCCATGGCCGTTCCCATCGATTGCACTGCTATGGGATTGGCTACTCCATCTTTACAAGATGTAGATGGTCCCTATCATCGTTCTCCCATTTGTATTTTTGTTTACACAGAAAATGAAAGGAAAATCCAACTCAGATTCATTTTTTTTTATTTTGGTTCAACTAGAAAAGGCAAGAAATCATGATCACATTGCAACAATTCAATTTTATTTTATTTTAGGAAAAAAATACACATTTAAACTTTATATATTAATATACTATTATGTATTGATAGATAATGAATGTTCTCATCTGGTTCTCATCTGCTTTACTGATTTCATTTCACACCTTTAAATTACTGAATGGTATTTTGTTGAAAATTGAAATAACACAGGTAAAACAGCTTCCAGAATATGTTGATCTCAGCTGAGAGTAATTTAAACCCCATATACATTAAGTTGAAATTGCTCTAACAATACTTAGGCAGTACCCTTTAAGTTTTTTTTAAAATGCCACAATGTTGCTCCATACAACCTTTGCAGCTAATATTAACACTTAAAGTATGTCTCCTAGTCCTAGTTTTGCTTGTAGTTTCTTCTTTGCAATTCAATCATTTATATTTTCACACAAATCTTCATACCTTGCAGCTTGTTTCTGGGAAGGCTGGCGATGACATAAAAGATGCTGAAAGAGAGAAAGCCAAGGAACTTCTTGAGTTGTCAAAAATCGCAAAACAAAAGGCTCTAAGCTCATCTGGTTCATCAACAATGTGAGTAGTGCTTTTCCCTTGATATCGTGCTGATTCTTATATTCGTTTTAGTTCTCTATGCAAGCATTTCTTCTCTCTTCTATAACAGTATATTTCTGCAAATATTAACTAGGCTCATGTATATGACTCTCACTGAATGTTGACTAGGAACATATGCAGTCATACAACCACTTGCTAGTGCTAAGTTCTTTAAATGCCATACGCTGAAGTATTGTTGAAACAGTTCACCTGAAGTGCTAAGTTGTTTCATATTCACACAAGTATTTCAGTTTCATATCATGTTTGACACATAGAAGACATAAGAAGTTCAATTTCTAGATTAAGGAAGTAGTTCTTGATGTTCTAGCTTTTTAACATGGGTGGATCTTGCTCTCTTGTTACGTACCTGCCGACGATGATTATCTGCTATGGTACATCTGGATCTTTATTACCAACGCAATCTTAACTGTTGTGACACAGTGTCCCCTGGTAACTCCTATTGCAGATAATTCATAACATGTCCTGCCAACAGTGTTAAGGTATAGTGTAATCTCAATATGTTATGCACTACTTTGTCAATAATTACATTGTTGAACTTGTATGCACCTAACAAATGTACATCTTTCTCTATTAGTCTATTATAAGGAAAAGAAGAAATAGTTTTACAGTAGAATTTGTTCTGTGTAAGTTTATTTATTTTTACTGATTATTAAGATTCCTTCTCTGGATTCTGCATAACTTAGAATGTCATGCGGTTTTCACTATCCAGTAATAAAACATTACACGTTGATATTGCAAAAGGAAGTGTTGATAATGCTTATGTTTGCCTTGCTGTTGCTATGCGATGTAGTCTAAAAGCACAACACCTTTCTGTTATACTTGTAGCTTCTATGTAATAAATTTGTATTGAAGTTCATTAATCATTGGTATTGGTTGGCCCGATTTAACTGCCCAAACTCAGTGCAACTTAAACTCTGTTTGTTGGTCTCACAATCCTTGGATTGATCATTCGGTCTTTCATTCTTTTTGCAACTTTATGTTGTGAGCACTTGAAACCTGGATAATTGTGCTTATGAATGTCAATTTGAAAATATTTGTGCAATGCTGCATACAGTCTATTTTTGTAGTGGTCCATTGTTTAGGGTTCAACTGCCCATCTGCTCTGAGGGTTTGGACGTTGGGAGCAGTAGACTGGGGTGGTTACCACGTAAACCTGACCACGGCCACTCAGTTGAGACCATCCCTCTGTGGGACTCTAACCTCCAAAGCATGCCTGTATATTGTTCTATGTTTTCGCAAGTTCTTGAATGATATTAACCATCTCTCCCTTTTTCCCAGTATTAGTGTAGTGTGGTGTCTTACAGTTACTCGGCACCATGCATGGACCATCTGATGATTTTTTTTTTGTCACACTGTTATACTGAAGAAACAATTTGCAGCATTTGTCTGACACTTAATTTGGACACGTTGTTAGGCCATCAGTCGCTTTCCAAGGAGTAGCAAAATCTCAGCAGGGCAGTTCAAAGGCAGGACAATTCTCACCCCAGGGTAAACAAAATGCATCAAGTGGGTTATCAATCTCGGCCCAGGCTAGCCAAACCAAAGGCATCCCTACCTACATGGATGATTTCAAGTACGGATTTCCCCCGTCTGGCTTGTCTTCTGAAAATATGAAATGGTGGGGGACTAGCAGCCACACAAACTCTACGCCTGCGAAGGACGAGAACCGAGAAGCCCCTGAATCAACACATGATGCATCAAAAGGTATGACTGATGATGATGAGTTTGGCTGGGGAGCAGACGAAGCCGATGCCGAAGCCGACAGCGTGGTTACCACTGAACCATCGGCGCAGCTGTGCTCCCTGAGAAGGAAAGCGGTAGACGACGGGCGCAAGCTATTGAACGGCGACGCCCGCAGGGGCCAGGAGTTCTGCAGACTGAACAAGAGGCAGAAGATGGTGCTGGCGCAGGTTTTTGGAGCCTCACTGCCAGAGCAGTGGAGGAGCAAGCTAGCTTGAGTGCTGTTGTACCATGTGTAACTCTAGTGAGCAGCAACCGATATGGTCTACCCTCTTCCTGATGTAGCTTACGCTGATCCATTTGTGAGAACTGAGAAATGCATCGATGAAGAATGGCGCAGGAGCTTTGCCTGCCCGCATTCCCATGCATAGCAGCTGTTAAACTTTTGCTGCCGTGCGATCGTGCGCGCGGCCGGATCGTGGGCTTTACATGACCTAAGCACTTTTCTCCTCTTTTTGGGCAAAACGGTTTTGCTATGGCAATGCAGGCAAGAAAGGCTGCCGCCAAATTGTGTTTGGTTGAAGCAGAACTAGTTCCACTGCCGGAGTCCAGCTTCACGAAAGAGTGAGAGATGTCCCCGAAATTCGAGAGGGCAATTGGGCACTTCTCAAAGGCCACGCATCAGGCCGGAAAAGCCCAAGTGAGGCCTAACTTGTAGATGACCAGTCTTAGGCCTTTTGCTATGGCCCAAATAAATAGCCTAAAGGGCAACCCAAAAACCAAGCCCCAGCGAAGTATAGCATCAATATTAACTCCGCTGTAGGGGTGGATTCTTTTCGGTTGCGACTTATATTTTGTAGCTGTGGTTTTTAGTTTTTGGTCCTAGCATAAACGATTGTGTAAACGAATTGAATACCAATAAATTGACAAATCGTTTCAAAAAGACGGTGCTGATAAACCGCTTCAAAACGGTAACGAAGAAGCTATCCAATTTGTTTGTTTGAGACAAACCATAAGCCATAAGCCGTACGTGTATGGATGTTGTAATGGTGGTGATCGTGAGATGACTCTTTTTTTTTATTGCTGCAGCTCTCAGCCTGCTCCCTTTAAAACTCAAAGGGCACGGTGCACGTCCTCGCCGCCCCACCACGCCCATCTACACAGGCGACATGCGAGCGACGACACAGAAGCGCACGAAGGCGTCAGCTCGAGCGGCCGATGACGGCCAGAGGCGCAGGCGTCTAGTGCGGGCTGGCGACGACAACAGAGATGCAGGCGACGGGTGCAGGCAGGTGACGACGGCCGGAGGCGCAGGTGGTCAAACACGGCGCGACGGTGGGGAAGACCGGATCCGACAGTGGATCCGACGGCGGGGGGCCCCGATCCAGCAACAGGGGCACGCGGATCCAGCGGATCTAGCATCGGAGAAGATGCGCTGGGCGGTCCGCATCCAGGAGAAGCAGGGGCACGCGGGCGACCGGCCGGGCGAGGCAAAGCGACTGCAGCGGCAGCGATAGCGTCGGCGGCTAGGATGGGGAAACCTTAGCCCTCTAGCACGCGCGGCGGCCCGCGCCTAGGAGAAGTAGGGGCACACGGGTGACCAGGCGCGTGAGGCGGAGAAGTAGCGGCTGGTGGTAGCGGCAGCTAAGGTTGGGAAACCCTAGCCCTCCAGCTCTGATACTATGTTATAAATGTGGGCTTCATATTCCAATGAGCCAAGAGACCAAATATATATATATGAGACAATATGCAATGAGCCCCTGTTCAATGTGATAACCCTACAACCTCTACATATCTAACAAGATTAATGTTCCCAAGTCAAAAATTCTCTTATCATGCCCTACCACTGCCATCAACAATAAGACCTATCCTACAAAAGAATTCAAATGTTGTGTGGCAAAAGAACTTTAGTGAATCAACAACTAAGTTTACTAAATTAAAGAACAATGGTGTAAATGTCAATCTGTTTATTCCACCTCGCCTTATATAGTATCACCACTCGCCTGGAACAGAAGATTAGCTTGACAGATCATTGTATTGAGTTACATGCACCAACCCGTTCATCTAAAAACTTAAACTGATGAGAAAAGATAGACAATTCATTTATACTTCACCACTCTCCCTCATGTGTAAACTCCCACTCGCCTAACACGCGGAATAGAAGTGGGCACAATTATTTTTTTTAATTGCCACAACTGGGTCATGAACTTAAAACCTCCTGATTCTGATATCATATTGAGTTGTATGCACCAGCCAGTTCACTTAAAAGTTTAAGTTGATAAAGAAACACGGACAATTCACTTATACTTTAACATATTGCTATCCAGCATATATGCATATTAAGATGAAAAGTGGCATTACAGGTTCAAATTCACCAGCAGAGAAGAATTCATAAAAGAAATCGCCATACACAAGCTCATACCCAAACATCATCACTGAAGCAAAATTTGACAGAACCATTCCATCAGTCTGCTGCTAGGGTTAAAAAGGCATCCACTGAAACATGATTCAACATTACCATATCCTCACTCTAGTGCTAGCATACTTAAAACATTTTTTATGCCAATTTTACCTAAGCTCAACTGAAAATAGGGCTGAAGAGATATCCCAAAAATATTTTGTAGACGACCTGCCAAAAATTCCAATCTCATGCTACAATTAAGGCACTATGACAGTCATGATTTGGTAACCTGCTACGAGTACCGACACCAACATATGCAGCCTAGCAAAATAAAGCAGAAAAATACTCTCTTTCCTCACGATCATCAACGTCGACGTTACTCGTTGACATATCCTTCCTTCCGCCCCTCAAATCCAGGGCGCATAAGCTTCTTCTCGCGCTTCTCGATCTTGTTCATCTTCTTTTGGTGTGCCCGCTCCCGGATGTTCTTCGTTCGTGTCTTCTGCTTCTCCTTCCTCTGCTTGTCCACCGTCTTCTGCCTCTCCTTCCACTGATCTGCGTGCTTCTGCTGCCGCTTTTTATCCTTCTTCATGCTCTCCTTAATCAACTTCGGGTCATCGTGCACCTTCTCCCCAGCAGCTCGTTTGGTTGCAACATCCCATGCCATCTTGCTCGCCTTCTTAGGATCCTCCTTTGCCTGCTGCATCCGCTTAGCCTGCTCCAATGCCTTCTTCTTGTTCTTAATCCTCCTCTTCTTCCTTCTCCTTGCTTCCTTAGGGTCAACACACACATTCCCATACATGATATCCGGCACCTTCTCCCCAGCCTCCTTGGGCTTCTTCCCATCCTTACCCTCAGCATCCTCCGTGCCCTCCTCACGCTTCCGCTTCTTGCCCTCATCCTTCCCCTTCTTCCCCTTTGCCTTCTTGCCCTTCTCCTTCTTGGGCTTATTCAAGAACTCCGGCCTTGTGCAACGGTTCCCACGGAGCTCCGCAATGCGGCGGTGCAGCCGTTCTTGCAGCTCCTCGTAAGTCACCGACCTGTCCTCGGACACCACTGCCGCCGGCGCGAGCGGCATTACCTCCTCGTCCTCATCCTCCTCCCCCTCATTATCATCATCGTCATCCTCGGAACTCGCCTCATCCTCGGAATCCTGCTCCTCTTCTGCCTCTTGGTCGGCGATGGACTTCTTGAGGAGATCGAGGGTGGAGGAGGGCGGCGCCGAGGGGTCAAGGCGGGCGCGGCGAGCGGCCTTGAGGTTGGCGCGGGACTGCGCCTTCATGGCCGCCTTGGCGGCCTTGGAGAGGCCCTGGTACCAGGGGCGGTCCTCGTCAGCGGCCGGGAGGTAGAAGCGCGGGGGGATGAGCTGCACGAGCGCTTCGAAGAAGAGGGCGTGGCCGCGGACGCCGCCGCAGTCGGACGCTGCGAGGAGGTCGGCGGGCATGGTGGCGGCGAGGGAATCGTGGTCCGCCGCGGTGGCAGCGGAAGGTTTCCTGCCCATTCCGGTGAGGGAGTGGAGGGTTTCGGCGATGGTAGAGTTGGGAGTGCTTGGGGATCAAGGGAGCGGCGGCGGCGGCGCAGATCAAGGGAGCGGCGCAAGAGAAATAGACGAGAGAAAAGAAGTCACGACCTCACGGGAGACTAGGGCTAGAGAAGAGGGTGCAGGATGGGCTGTGCTAGTGGGCCGCACAGGGGATGGGCTGAGTAGTGACTGTATGTTGACAATGTTGCAGCCTCTTATTTGCTTATAACTTATGATTTCCTCCGAATAAATAAATGAAATAGTTTCTCTGCTATCTTTTTAAAGCAACTTATTAAAATAATCTTTTTTAAACAGTTTATTAGTTTATCAATATTTGATTTATTTGTGTAAGCGCTCATGCTAGAGGCAAAATCCATTGGCCGCAGCCGAAAAGAACACACATCGTTGTTGGTTCATGATTGCCTGGTGGCTGGTTCCTGGTTGCTAGAGTGAGTGCTACTGTGCTAGACTTCCGGCTAGTGACCTAGTGTTTAAAAAGCCGCATTAAAATTCCGCCATTCGTATTAACTTTGATAAATATGATATTTACTGATATTATATCTAAATAAATTAGTATTTACGATACTAAATTATATTTTAAATAATATCATATTTACTGAATTAACAATACCATATTTACCAAGCAACCTATCCCCGGGGGCAAGTTGGGCGTTTCTCTTTGGTTTATCATGCTCTCGCGGGAAAACAAATTGGAAAAGACAACGAACTTGGAACAGACAGATGCACACAATGGTATGTGGCAATTTTCTCTTGTGTTTATGGTTTGGTTTTGGTTGGGTTAACTGGGCTTCGGGGGGAGGGGGGTCATCGTGTTATAGGACCTGTTCTTTTCCTCCGAAGCTGGCGGCTTTTGACTTTTGCTACAGTATCTAACTTTCAAACGAAGTATTTTCTCAAGATGAGGTCTACAAGTTAAACGATGTACACGTTAAAAGCCCAACATCTGTATCATCCAAAATCGCAAGTGAGTATCTATCTCTCTGTAATCTGTACCGTAAACAGCCAAAATTCAAAAATTTCATCCAAAAGCCATAAGCCGCAGCCGTTGCCAAAGAGGGCCAAATAGGTCTTCTGTTGTCGTCGCACAATGTTTGTAATTTCAGTGTCTTTGACACAATCTCCGAGGTGCAGTAGATGCTAAGGAAAAAAAGTTAAGTGGGCTTAGAGTAGTGTCACAAGCTTCCATGTACATGTGGTCAATGTACACCTAGGGTGGCCGCCTAGTGCCTAACCCGCTTAGGCGGTCGCATTGCAAACAAGGCGGAAGCAACGAAGTACCTCCAGATTGTGCCCTTGGAGGTCATTGCCGGTGACCGGGGTGGCAGAATTCGGCGGAGGAGAAGCGTAATTGAGTAGGGTTAGAGGTGTGGAGGTCCATGTCAATGGCGCAGAGGTGACGTGGGGGTCAATCTACGGTGAAGAGGTGGATCTGACCAGAGGCGATGTGGATTTTGTTGGGCGTGAGGTGGATCCTGTCGTCCGTCACTGCACCTAGCCACCACTGCGCGCTGGCCTCCATTGCAACTAAACTAAAGGAAGGAAGTCTAGGGTTTGGATGGTGAAGCCTTGGTCGTCACTTAGGGCATCTGTAGTGTATGAAAAGAGGAGGTCTTAAGCCACCTTAAGGTCAACCTTATACATTACAGGGGTGACCTTAAGCAGACCCTAAGCAAAAAAAGCTTAAGGCTGGTCCTCAAGCTAAAGACCTGGCCATAAGCATTAAAATACAATTTTTCTTTATCTGCCAAATGGGACCGTCTTAAGGCCCCTTGGGTTATATACACTATAGAGTTGGTCTTAAGGTTTAGATGGGACCCACCTTAAAACCATTTGAGTTATATACACTACAGATGCCCTTATAGTTAGCCCTAATAGCTGAGACATAGCCTCTTCCTCCTTTCTAGTCGGCCACCGAGCGTGCCTTTGACTGGCTACAGGACAGCCGCCTAGGCGGGCTAGCGCTGATTATGACAAAGGCACGGTGCGGCAAGGCTCTCTGCCAACTTGGCGAACGCTCCATATGGTGTGAATTTCTGTTCGAGTTGTGGTTATCCTCGGTTTGCGGGCATCATCGTCCCTAGGAAGTCAGCTGCCACTCGCACAAAAACAAGAAGCTTGAAATGTTCTTGGCTACGATAGAAGGCCTCCCATTCGGCGATGCATGGACGAGCTCACATCTTCGTGCATAAATGCAGTACACAAGTTGAAACAAGATTTAATTACTCCCTGATATTATTGATACGCGCAATTGTGCATGATGCGAAAAATCATGTTCGTACAATACAACCAGAAACTCCTTCAACTCGTTCTCTCTCTCTCTCTCTCTCTCAAGGCTAGGACAAAAGTAACATCTCCTTTATTTTTTTAGAGCAATTATTCTTTGTCTGGAGCCAGTACAGCCCGTGCAATTGGGCAGGGTTAGCGTCGTGAGGCAGGTATCTAAGCAGAACAGACAGATTCCTTATAATTATTGTTCTCATGGTTGCTTTCAGAAAGCTCTCACGCGTGGAAGCAACCAATTCTCTTGTGGACAGTGACATGAGACTTCCATATGGTTTAGCGATTTGACGTGCTGCTTCAGCTGGTCCAGAGACGTTCAATGCCCTTTCACCCACATTGTCCATCCTTCTAATAGTACTATCATAACATGATGATGTCACGTATATAGAAAAGCCATCCAACTCAATTGCATCGGCAGCACAGCTCAGTCATTTTAAAATGTAGCCCGAAACAGAAAAAAAAAACTGCCATGCTTTTACACACAGGATGCGATGTTCATACGACCAAACAATACAATCCCCATCAACAATGTGGTATGAAGATAAACAGAACGTTTCGGCAGAATGCACTCCATTGCCTTGACAGAGTAAGGGGAAATAACAACAACAACAACAACAAAGCTTTTTGTCCCAAACAAGAGGAAGATAACAATAATTGTGAAATGTGCAGAAGCCGAACAACTTATAGATCTGCTTATTTCGTATGGTGTTAAACTATGCAGCTAAAGCTATATATTACAAAATTTACCACACAAACCTGATTCTCTATGCAAATATGGAGTCAAAACTATCAAAGTAGCCCGGCAAGCTTCAAACTGGAAAAAAGCAACAGCTTGCTCATACTAGAGTGCTTGATTTCGATATTCTTTGTGCCTCTCCCAAGTCTTCAATAAATCTGCAATTCATCAGTGACACCATCAATATACATCAAGTCCTAATTTCATCTAACTTCCGAGTTGATGGTATGAGAAGCAACTCTGCAAAAATTGCAATACTTATGAAGCATCACGAGGAAAATGATGGTGAATAATGCAAACCTCTTTGAGTTTAGAACCACTGAACCTCCAATGATGAAGCGGACTCCGGGATTTGCTGCATTATAAATAGCTACCGATCTTGCTTCCTCATAAGTTGTCCCTCCAACGATGAATATCACCACATCTTGTGGCCTGTGCAGAAAGCAATAGTCTTAACCATCACTTCTATAGATTAGCCCATCACATTTCGAAGTAAATAGGGGAACTAAACAAAAACCGAAGGTATTGATTTGACAGGTCCGTAGAACTGATTTAACTTTGTATTGCAGGAAGTGCTCAAGGATGGCAGGCTTCACGTCAGTATCAATAAAATAAGTTTGTGAATTACACGAATTAGTTTCACACAGACACTTGACACAGCACATTGTCCGACTAACCTGCCCTGCTGGAAGTGATTACCAATAAGTGGATAGTCAGCATCTCGTAATCGCCCCTTCACAATTCCTTCCATGGTTTGGAATAGAAGTGGCTGGTGTTGGGTGTATACATTCTCAACACCCTGCAACCAACAAGCAGATAAGAAAAAAGCTACATTTCGTGTAACCCTGTAACCAACAAGCAGTTAAGAAAAAAGCTACATTTCATGTAACATAATTGCAGAGAGAAACTTTTGTGTAAACCTTAAGCCCACGAGCCATGTTTCGAGCAATATTTAATAGGTCACGATTCCCATACAAGTCACCTGTTCTCTTATCAACACCAGCCTGCTTAAGGAGAAATTGAACAAGCTGCATACAAAAGTAGTAACACCGATTAGACTAATAAAAACTCTAGTAAAAAAACGACTAGTTCCATCTTTTGTCTCCAGTATAAAGAAAAAGGTAGCCAAGTGAAGGAGGTCCCAGTAACTGTGTTCCATGAACATTGAGTGTAAAGACGAATTCCAAGACTCAAGCCCAATTAACATACCAGATTTAATTCACATCAAGGTCAATTGCACAGTCTAACCTAAAGAAATTATATTTCCTAGAAACTGATGAACCACGTGTACCATGAATTCTAGAGATCTGTTGTACAATGGAGTTCACACGACAAGGTAGTCATGAGAAGTATTTACCAAACCTAGTGAAATATATGTTGGAATAGCGCATTGTATTCCTCATGTGGCCAAAGGGCCAATATATATACATGTACAGGTGGTATATATGCAAGAAACCCCTTATACAATTGGGTAAATACACAGATATATAATACACATCTAACACCCCCCCTCAAACTTATGGTGGATCAACAACATGAAGTTTGGAGAGATGAAAACTGTGTTGAGCCCTGGTTTGTGCCTTTGTGAAGAATCTGCTAACTGAAGCTCGGAGGGCACATACTGAAGAGCAACAATCTGGTCTTGCACCTGTATCCGCATGTAAGAAGCATCAACACCAATATGCTTTGTAAGATCATGCTTCACCGGATCTTTAGCAATGCTAATAACACCTGTACTGTCAGACAAAAGAGGAGTCGGTGCAGAAACAGAAACACCAAAAATCCTCAAGTAACCACCGTAGCCAAGTAACCTCCGCAGTCAACAAAGTCATAGCTCGCAACTCAGCCTCAGCACTCGAACGAGAAACTGCTGTCTGCTTCTTAGTCTTCCAAGCAATGAGAGAACCACCAAGAAAAACGCAATAAGCAGAGAGAGATTGGCGATCAGAGGGATCACTAGCCCAGGTGGCATCAGAATATGCCTGGAGCTGTAAAGAGCTGGAGCGAGGGAAAAAGAGACGACGAGAGATAGTTCCACGAAGATATCGTAGAACACGAAGAAGATGACTATAGTGGAGCTGAGTGGGAGCTGAAACAAACTGACTCAAGATATGCACAGGATACGAAATGTCAGGACGAGTGACACCGAGATAAACAAGACTCCCAACAAGATGACGATAGCGAGTAGGATCAGCAAGAGGCTCACCATCCGTGGGACGAAGATGAACATTAAGCTCCATGGGAGTCTCAGCTGTCCGCTGATCAGTAAGAGAGGCACGATCAAGAAGATCCTGGATATACTTTTCTTGGGACAGATAGAAACCCTCAGGAGTAGAAATAATCTCAATCCCAAGAAAATAGCGAAGAGGACCTAGATCCGACATAAGAAACTGCTCATGAAGCCGCTCCTTGACAAAAGTGATATACTGAGGATCATCACCAGTAATAATGATCATATCATCAACATACAAAAGGAGAAGCGTCCGACCACGAGATGAAGTGTGGATAAAAAGAGCAGGATCATGAGTACTCGCCGAAAAACCAGCTGCAGTGACAACAGAGGAGAAACGATCAAACCAGGCACGAGGAGCTTGCTTAAGGCCATAGAGAGATCGACGAAGACGACAAACCATACCCTCAGGAACAGAATACCCAGGTGGTGGCTGCATGTAGACCTCCTCACGCAACTCGCCATTGAGAAAGGCATTCTTGACGTCCAACTGAGAGATAGACCACTGTCGAACAGAGGCCACAGCAAGGAGAGTGCGAACGGTGGTCATGTGAGCGATAGGAGCAAAAGTCTCATCATAGTCACGGCCATACTCCTGCTGGAAACCACGCGCTACAAGACGAGCCTTGTAACGCTCAAGAGAACCATCAGAGCGAGTCTTAACCTTATAGACCCACTTGCACGTGATAGGAGTAACACACGCAGGAAGAGGAACAAGATCCCACATGCCAGTACGCTCAAGAGCAGCAATCTCCTCCGCCATCGCATGCTGCCACTCCTGATGAACAACAGCATCACGATAAGAAGTCGGTTCGGCAAGAGCTGCGGCAGCAAAACCAAAACGCTCAGGAGGCCGAATAGACTGGCGATCGCGAAGACTATAACGAGGAGTAGCCGAAGGAGATGACCCGTCAGAAGGAGAGGGCATATCAGAAGGAACCCCAACTCGCGGACGACGAGTATAGTAGAGAGGATAAGAAGGAACAAGATCAGGAGCAGCCTCGGGAGAGGATGCTGGTGATGAAGAAGGTACTGACTGAGAAGGAGGTACCGGAGAGACGAAAGGCTGTGGTGGAGTGGTGACTATAGGACTGGAAGGAAAAGTCAGAAATGAAAGCGGCTCAACGACAGATGCTGAAGTGGAGGAAGGAGACGGACGAGGATAGAAAGGACGAGACTCATCAAAAGTAACATCCCTAGAAATCCGCATCCGTCGGCCAACAGGATCCCAACAACGATATCCCTTGTGCTCAGCACTGTAGCCCAGAAAAACACACTCAACTGACTGAGCGGTCAGTTTGGTGCGCTCACGAGGTGCAAGAAGAACATAGCACACACACCCAAAGAGGCGAAGTCTGGAATAATCAGGAGTCTGGCCACAGAGACGCTCAACTGGAATCCCACCCTGCAGAGCAGAGGAGGGCTGAATGTTGATCAAGAAAGTGGCAGTAGAAATAGCCTCAGCCCAAAAATGTGGTGGAACAGCAGAAGCAATCATGAGAGCACGAGCTGTCTCAAGAAGATGACGATGCTTGCGCTCAGCCACACCATTCTGAGCATGAGCACCTGGACAAGAAAACTGAGAGAGAGTGCCCTACTCAGCAAGAAAGCCACGAAGGACTCCCGACAAGTACTCTCCAGCGGAATCAGCGCGAAAAACACGAATAGGAGAGTCAAACTGAGTGCGAATCATGGTGGCAAAGGTCTTGTAGATAGATAAAACCTCACTACGAGATGACATAAAGTATATCCATGTATGGCGAGAAAAATCATCAATAAAATGATATAATATCTATGACCTCCTTTCGAAACAAAAGGAGCTGGTCCCCATACATCAGAATGAACAAGATCAAAAGGACGCTGAGACACTGACTCACTAGAAGGATAAGGGAGTTGAAGCTGTTTGCCAAGCTTACAACCCTGACAATGTAGAGAAGCATCACCAGACACGGACCCTAAGAGACCTCGACGAAGTAAAGAAGCCATGCGGGAACCACAAAGATGTCCTAAGCGATGATGCCACTGAGCAAACGAAGCGGTGGAGGCTGCAGCAGCTGCAGAGGTGGACGCGAGAAGACTGACTGGGGCAGCGGAAGGAAGGCGAAGCCAGTCAAGCTCCCAAAGCCGTTGGGAGTCACGGCGGCGAGGGCCAGTACCAACCAGAATCCCCGTGCGACGATCCGGAACACAACAAGAGTCAGAATCGAAAATAACACGACAACCATGATCAGTGAGCTGGCCAGCAGATATGAGCTGCATGGTTAGTTTTGGAACATGAAACACATCAGGAATATGAAAAGAGGAATTTGAAAGAGTGCCTCGTCCTGTGACACAAAGAGAGGTACCATCTGCTGTGTGGACAGTGATAGGAGCAGCTAAAGAACTAATGGAAGTAAGACAGGTGGAATCAGATGTCATATGAAAAGAAGCACCGGAATCAAGAATCCAAGGTGATGTACCTGAGGAAGGAGAAGTAGAAGGTGGTCTCTCACCAGAAGACTGAGCAGCAGAAGCAGCAGAACCAGACGATGCAGAAGCAACCATGCGGCCTAGCAATGTGAGAAGCTGCTGAGTATCAGGGATACCAGAGCTCTGCTGTGAGGAGAAACCTCCAGTGCCCTTCGGAGGACGAGCACCACGACGAAGATCCTTCTTCTTCTTGTAGCAAAACTGTTCCACATGTCCATCCTTATTGCAATAGGTGCAGTGAAGACCCTTACCAACAGCAGCTGCACTGGGGAAGACACAACTGGTGGAGGCAAAGGCACAGTGGGTGTAGAAGCCGAAGAAGCCACCAAAACTGAAGAAAGTGGTGATGATGATAGCAGACCCGCGCCACGAAGACGAATCTCCTCAGTACGAACAGCTGCAAGGGCCTCCAACAAAGTCACACGTGGATGACGAGCCAGCAACTGAGCACGAGTCTGCTCAAACTCAGACCGGAGACGTGTCAAAAAATCGTAGATGCGGCGAAGCTCCATGTGAGACTGCTGACACTGGCAACACTGACAGGTGCGGCAAACCTCTGGCCCCAAAGAGTCGATCTGACGCCATATCGCAGACAACTGAGCATAGAACGCATCCAAAGTGGCATCACCCTGCTGCAGTGACTGCTCCTGTCGCACAACAGCAAGGTATAGGGAATCACCAGATGGCTCGTAGCGGCTGTGTAGATGCGACCACACCGCATGTGCGGAAGCTAGTCCAACAACATCACCAGTGAGATGCACCTCCATGCTAGCAACCAAAATAGCAGAGGCACGAGCATCTTCATCAATCCATGTCTTGTAAGCAGCATACTGAGTCTGAAAAGTCTCCATGGCATCCTAAAAAATCTCAGAAGCCTTTGTACGAGCATCTTTGGAGGCATCCTTCGGGAGTACAGGCTCAACAGGTGGAGTAGGACGAGACGGACAAGGCAACTCGCCCGTAAGAAACTCCCAAAGACGCTGACCACGCATGTGGATGCGCATATGCTGAAACCAGTCCCGATAATTTAGACCATCGAAGATCACTGGGCAACGAGGAACAGAAACGGTGCCTGTAAAAGAAGACATCTTTTTTTTCCTTTTTTTTTGTTTTTTTTTCCTTTTTTTCTTTCTTTTTTTATTCGGTCAAGCTGACCGACCGAACCAACCAAAAGGGGGCTCGGGTTAAACAGCCGACCGAAGTAAGCGGCCTAGGGCAGAGGCGGAACGGCGCGACCCGCGACGACGGCGGCGGCAGCCTCGGGCGGAGAGGCGGCCCGCAACACCGAGCGGCGGCGTGAAGATGCCCCCCCCCCCCGCGGCGGCGCGCGACTCCCGAGCGGCGACCCGAGACAGGCTCCCGAGCGCCGGCCCGCCCAGTGCGCGCGACGACGACGACGGCAACGAAGACGGCGAGATCGGCGGCGGTCCCGAGCGGGGTGGTGACCGTCGGCGCAGAAGGCGGTGAAGAAGCAGCGCCGGCCCGCCCAGCGCGCGCGACAACGGCGACGGCGACGAAGATGGCGAGGTCGATGAAGACGGCGGGGTAGCCGACGGCGGCGACAACAGCCGACGGCGTGAGCGCGGTCGGCAATGGCAACACCGGCGGCAGTCCCGAGCGAGATCGGCACGGCGACGCCAGCGACGGTCCCGAGCGGATCTGGACGGCAGCGTCTCTGTACGTAGAAGAGACGACGTCCCGATCTGAGAGAAGGACCTGGCGACGGCAACTAAACGGCGACGAGTGGTGGTGGAAAAGATGCGACAAGCAGGCAAAACCCTAGGTTTGATAAAACCCTAGGTACGACGAAACCGGCTTTGATACCATGTTGGAATAGCGCATTGTATTCCTCATGTGGCCAAAGGGCCAATATATATACATGTACAGGTGGTATATATGCAAGAAACCCCTTATACAATGGGGTAAATACACAGATATATAATACACATCTAACAATATAGTTGTTATGTTTGTCCAAGAGTGGTTGTAAAATAGCAAATATAGAGAAAAAAATTAGTAGTCAAACCTACTTTTTCTAGAAAGCACTACAATTCCAAACACGCTTTAGTCTTTAATATTCACAAAACATTCAATGTGGCTGTAAATAGATCCAACTGTGGATCAGTACTTCAATGCATGATGAGGAATCGAGGATGCTTTTCAGAAGCTGAACTATAGCAGACTTCATAGTGTACAAGTGGGGATGTCCATTGGCTAGCAAGAACAAGGTAATTTCTATGCATGGAAGGCACAGTTCAATGATGTTGAACTGCAATCAATTACACTTTACACTGTGGCAATGAAAACTAGATTCCTCTAAAAAAACTAGAAAGACAATTAACAGCAAAACCACCAAAACAACATGTGCAATAGAAGAAAACATTAAGAAGAACATGATCTAGCACAAAAACTAGTTAACTTTGCATACCCCTGACTTGTATTTATCGGAACGAGAAGCCAATTTGTTGAAAAGCTGCATCAACTGAACTGGACTCTCTTTTTCATACCGCAAAGCGTAGAGCATTACTAGTCGTAAACGATCAATGTCAGATACACTTTCATTGTTTAGCAAGGAAGTGACATCCTGCAGAAAATCAACAGGTCAACTTCCGCAATAAAGAAAACATGTGGAGTAAATCCTACTTATATTCATTCAACTAGCATCAAATCTGATTATCATGAGATAAATGACTTTAAAGTCATACACGATGTGGTTTCATCTTATGAGCTAGTCAAGATAGGTCAGGAGTGGTAAAGACTAAAGAGAGGTACGGTTTTGATTGACGCAGCTAATGGTAGCCAATAAAGCAAAAGTAAAGTATATTTCCTTTCAGGAAAAATTGAACTCCTTAAGCAGTGAACTTTGGCAGCAGAGAACCAAATTTTCGAAACCCAGGTTCCATCCAATAAGATACCCAATCAAAAAGCATAAAGACAAGTTTTGTGAAATTTTGGAAATGGTATTGGCACAAAAAGAGAACAATTTTAGTTTGTATTTATGTATGGGCATGGGCCCACACCCACCATGACACCTTGGGCATGTAAGAATAAACTCATTGGCAGACCTAACACAATGTAAGCTAAAATACACCTTTAAGCTGCCTTAGATATGCCTGATCCTATGTGATTCTACTAAAAGACTAAAAGAGTAGAATGGGTTCAATATACTGGGGAGAAGATCATTGACCTCAATTTCCTTCAACTTCATGGAACCAACAAAAAAGGAGAAAAAAACCGTGGAATAGACTAGTCACCACTATATTACTACACAGAAAGAATTTGAATACATTCTGTCAAAATAATAGTCTACAGAGAGTGATTAAGAGCAATTGAATATACTTTTTAACCATCAGAGCAGATCAATATATGGATAAAAGTGAAAAGCCTTATCCATCACAAAAACACAAATAGCACAAGCTCAGATTTTGATAACTAATTCCAAAGTGAACACCATTGGGTGGGGACGAAATTGCACATAGGATATACTAAGGACAAGTTGTCCCTGAAGGCATGAAATATTTCCTGTGTATCAAATGAATACCTCAAAGGCTGTCGCTTGTCCACTTGTACATGCTAGCTCTTGTTCCGTCTGCGAAACTTGCATAAGCTTCCTCTCCTCCACAATTCTGCTCATCTCACTCACTAAAGCGACATGCTTTGTTACATTTCCATGTGTCCGTCGATATTCGGGGTAGTTGCTCACAAATTTTGCCATATCACCTAAAACCATTAGCAAATCAGACTTTCAGAGCTTAACACAAACCACAACACTAAATTTTGCAAAAGGCTATCAACATAATGTTTGAGAATCACAAATATCTCCCCCTCTTATTTCCTTGTTACATCCCACCCCCTGTTATTGTTATTTGCATTCCACCACCTGTCATGCACCGGGGTAAACACCACCAAGGAGATGGCCGGATGGCGTCGGCGTAGAACGAGAGGGAGAGAGACTAGATGTTTAGACGAGGAAGACTATGATAATTCTCTGATTGATTACAATAGCATACGGTAGCCCTCTTATATAGACGGCTCCCCCTAACAGATGGAATCTAATCCCAATCATATCTCTAACTCATATCATATCTCTAACTCTATCTCCAATACAAGGAAACTAATCTCTAACTCAAATGGAAATCAATCTCTCATTCAAATAGAAACCAATCTCTAATTCCTAATAATAACTCGACTGGGCCTTGAGCCCAAGGCCCACACCCCTGACACTACACCCCTCTCGGACATGCAGCTCGTCCTCGAGCTGCTAGACGGCGGTCATGGCGCTAATGAACGACCTCTGACGCCGGTGTAGAAGACGAACGATGGTGTGGTTCTGCAGCGGGTGGAGACGGCCGACCTGATCCAAACGGAACAAGGCTAGACGAAGTGTAACGCCTTTGGTTATATAATGCCTGCAAAAAAAAATTTTTTTGAATCTTTTTTTTTGAATCTTTTTTTTGATTTTTTTTTGTGTTTGGGCCATAACTAGCCGGTCGGTTTAAATCCGACCGCACCCCATCAGCCCACCAACACCTCACCCAGCCCCAACCCGATGGTGACTGAGGGAGAAGCGGCGCACGGTGCGGATCGGCGGCTCCGGCGGCGGCTTCGGCGGAGGAGCGGCCTGGCAGTCGATGGCGAAAGGCGGCGACCTGCGGAGCGGCCTACCGGAGAATCGGCGGCGGCGGCGGCTCGGGCGGAGGTGGACCCGGCGGCGGCTGCTGCGACGCGGCGGAGGTGGCCCGGGCGGAGGCGGCTCGGGCGGAAACGGCCCGGGCGGTGGCGGCTGCGAACGGAGACGGCGGCGCAGGAAGCGACGACGACAGCAGCGGCCTGCGTAGATCCGGCAGCAGTTGGCGCCCGGCGACCGAGGACGGCGACGCCGACGGCTACGCCCGTGGATCCGGGCGGCATCGGCTACGTAGATCGGCGGCGGAACCGAGCAAGCGACGGATCCGATGCAACGGCATCGATCTCGGCGAAGGGGACGGCGCCAAATCTCGTGCAACCCTCGGCGGCGGCGACGCGGACGGCCGTGGCGAGGGCGGCCTGGTCCACCATACGCTCGGTGGCAAGGTAGGCCGAAGAGATTGTGACGACGGCAGCGTGGGCAGGTGGGGCGGGGGCGGCCGGTCCGACCGCTGCCTTTACCCCGGTCTAACCGCTGCCTTCTCTCCGGTCTGACTGCTGCAAACCATAGTTTGCCGGTCTGACCACATGGACTTCCCCGGCGTCATCTCCTCCTTTCACGTTTGCTGTTCTTCATCAGAGAAGTTGCTACGGAAGTAGCGCGCGGTGCCGGCGTTGGTGTAGGTGGCAGAGGACGGCAGATGGCTATCTTGTCGAGGGAGGAGTTGTCTTTTTCGCCGTGGCCGATGATCTTGGTGAGGGCGGCGAAGTCAGCCTTGTCCTCCTCGTCGCTAGAGGGCGGCAAGTCGGTGGGGGTGAGGACAACCTCGTCCTCCATGTCCTTAGAGGGAGGTAATGGGGTGAGGGTGATGTCGACTGTTTCTGAAGGCTTGGGTGCCGCTGCCGTCTCGCGTTGCACCTTCCTCTGATTCTTGCACTTCTCCAAGAATTCATTCAACGTCTTGCTCATCTGATCGCAGATCGCGATCGCTTTGCTCCAGTCATCAGCCATAGTAGCGGAAGTCGTGGGAAGGGATCGACTGCTCTGATACCAAGTTGTCATGCACCGGGGTAAACACCACCAAGGAGATGGCCGGATGGCGTCGGCGTAGAACGAGAGGGAGAGAGACTAGATGTTTAGACGAGGAAGACTATGATAATTCTCTGATTGATTACAATAGCATACGGTAGCCCTCTTATATAGACGGCTCCCCCTAACAGATGGAATCTAATCCCAATCATATCTCTAACTCATATCATATCTCTAACTCTATCTCTAATACAAGGAAACTAATCTCTAACTCAAATGGAAATCAATCTCTCATTCAAATAGAAACCAATATCATCAGAGGTCGTTCATTAGCGCCATGGCCGCCGTCTAGCAGCTCGAGGACGAGCTGCATGTCCGAGAGGGGTGTAGTGTCAGGGGTGTGGGCCTTGGGCTCAAGGCCCAGTCGAGTTATTATTAGGAATTAGAGATTGGTTTCTATTTGAATGAGATTGATTTCCATTTGAGTTAGAGATTAGTTTCCTTGTATTAGAGATAGAGTTAGAGATATGATATGAGTTAGAGATATGATTGGGATTAGATTCCATCTGTTAGGGGGAGCCGTCTATATAAGAGGGCTACCGTATGCTATTGTAAGGAATCAGAGAATTATCACAGTCTTCCTCGCCTAAACATCTGTCCTTAGAGGGAGGTAATGCGGTGAGGGTGATGTCGACTGTTTCTGAAGGCTTGGGTGCCGCTGCCGTCTCGCGTTGCACCTTCCTCTGATTCTTGCACTTCTCCAAGAATTCATTCAACGTCTTGCTCATCTGATCGCAGATCACGATCGCTTTGCTCCAGTCATCAGCCATAGTAGCGGAAGTCGTGGGAAGGGATCGACTGCTCTGATACCAAGTTGTCATGCACCGGGGTAAACACCACCAAGGAGATGGCCGGATGGCGTCGGCGTAGAACGAGAGGGAGAGAGACTAGATGTTTAGACGAGGAAGACTATGATAATTCTCTGATTGATTACAATAGCATACGGTAGCCCTCTTATATAGACGGCTCCCCCTAACAGATGGAATCTAATCCCAATCATATCTCTAACTCATATCATATCTCTAACTCTATCTCTAATACAAGGAAACTAATCTCTAACTCAAATGGAAATCAATCTCTCATTCAAATAGAAACCAATCTCTAATTCCTAAAATAACTCGACTGAGCCTTGAGCCCAAGGCCCACACCCCTGACACCACCCACCCCCAAAAAATATTATAAATCTGTTTGTTCTGGCCCATTTACCTAATTTATGTTATATTTCTTGTCACTATCTCCATAACAACTAGTAGAATCAGTACATAGAATCCATGTTGATCTGTGCTTTATATTTGTGCAACCCTGAAAGGGTGAAGCATATGAGCAACTCCCTAACAAGTAGACTGCCTAACAAGTATTGTATTATATTTGATCTTTTTAACTGCTGCAACTTTCGGAAAAGGGTAGCTCCGTTTGTTGAGAATACACATGTTTTAAAATCTAAGTGTCCAACACCATAAGATAGGAAAAACAGGAGAAGAACGCATAATGTTAAATACATAGATGTATTCATCCACACACAAAAAAAGGAGCCAAAACTAACATGATACCAAAGGATATTTCAGTAACACTTAAGACATACAAATCAAATTAGCCTATGGGGTCTAAAAGTCAATATTTAAGTAAATAATGGAAACATGGGGGTGTAGAATGTAAGAATAAATAACAGTGCGAATATACATAATTTCTCCATGATCCATTTCTTTCATCGAAAACAATGAAAAACAAGTCCAAACTACCTATACTCTGAAGATTCTGGCTGCTCTTTGAAAGATGTTGAAAGTCATCTACCATTCTTTTGATATTCATACCAAGGTCCCCAAAATTCTCGAACATGTTAGCTCGAAAAAAATCATCTTGTACCGACGACAGAACCACTTCCTATACAAGTACATTTCACATGGATCAGCACTCAACAAAGATTTTATGAATTATTTTATCATAACACAAACAGAAGAAATTCATCATTTATCAACCTGCTGGTCTTTAGGGATATTAGCAAATCCCCTAAGGTCCACTTTATTGTTCTCAATTCCAATAAGCTCATGAACCATTGCCTGTGAATCCAAAGTTGCAAGAAAATTAACATAAAAGTACATTTGAAACAGGAAAAAATAGAAAATCTTTTTTTATAATACCTGATATGTCCATTGGTTAAGTAATGGGGTAACAGGATCATCCCTTCTGTCAATCACCAACAACAAGGAAGAGTTCTCAGTTCGTCGAAAGTCAAACAGGCCACTTTCCTGCTCATACATCAATCTCTGCACATTTCAATTTGTAAGTGCTTAAGGACAAGTTTCGTACTGGTGGGTATGTCGAATAGATGTCACAATGGGTGTCATGATAGTTTTTTCTAACAAAAATAGGGATAGTTATGACACAGACGCTTTTTAGCTACATAGAAGTTCATTTAACCTTCCTCTACTTCTACAAATAGCACCTCTTCCCACCCTACTTGTAGGATGAGAAGTGGATGGTGACAAAAGTCTTTGTTACGTGCATATAAAACAAACACTTGTACCATAGTGACTCCTACAAAGATAGCATATAGAATTTAATAAAAACGACTCCAAAGTACTCAAACAATAAAAACATCACTCCAAAACTATAGATCTTTTATATTTATAACACTCCACCCTTTTACATGGACAAAATATAACTATACCCTTATTGGTCTATGGCTCTACGCCGCATTCTCATTGCTGGTGCAACATGAAAGTTATACAAACTTCCAAGTGACTCTCTGAGCTAATACCTCTTATGTTTTACAATCAATTCACAAATTGTATTGACCACAATTCTACAGCTCATACAAGAAATAATATGTTGCAATATAAAAAAACATTTGTATTATCTCCTGTTCATCTCATGTTCTACAACTCCAGACCGTTGACAAAAAACTGAGCTTGCATCAAGCACACAAAGTACATAAAAGAACTGTACTGCACAGAAATCCACTAAAGACTAGCTTGTAGTGGGTGCAGAGATGAACACAACAATTAGGACTTAGGAGGAAGGAGGTGCATGTGTCATTGTGCCTTCATGATCAGACAAGAAAAGTGCAATCAAGAGGGTGTAGGTGATGCGGGATTGCGCCATACGAAGCAGTTATGAATAGTGTGGTCAGGACAAATAGGAAGCAAAGGTTGTGTTTCAGTGACAGGGTATAACTGGTATATGTAAAAACACTAACAGCGTTTCAAACTTTTAGTGAGTTAACACCCAAAGATGTGCTAGGGTCACAAAATATAAGAGTTGTGGTTTTGGAGTGGCATTTCAATAGTTTTGGTCTTTGGAGTGGCCGAATGGCATGTATACAATTCTCTAAGAAATGAACACAATATATTCAAATGCCTAAAGTTGATGATTTATGTTCATAGGTTCCAAAATAGCAATGTTTAACACAACCAGAGGACCCACCGCAGTTTCTTGTGCAATCCTTCTTGCAACATCTGATGTCCTTTGGTATCTAATAACAGGACGACGCTTGAGAGCCAGGAAGACAGAAGCAATGCCGTCAACAGCTCGATCACAGAAGCTCTGCATACCAGGAGGATCTACCACTGTTGGTAGCATGTAGATGTGATTATTGTGTATGTTCAGAGTGAAATGGTAAGGGTCAATGGCACAAAAGTCAGCATAGAACTCCTGCAAAAACAGAATAGCATTCATATACCAATTCCATCCTCGCTCTCAACTCCCAAGCACTTCATTCCAATAAGTATGTACAACCATACACAACACTTACCTGAACTTGCTGCACAACCTCATGCTCATCAGAATCAGCGAGCACCTGAATCTGTGGAATCTTCAACATATTGGAGAAGACTGAAAGGGAACAAACATTGAAAGAACCTAATCAACAAAACTCCACTACACCAAACCGCATCTGGCTCCCTTTAGACCCCACCCAGAGCAAGCTACAAAATTATATCACCCCAGCTCCTAAATTGTAACTGTAGTCACCTATAA
The DNA here is from genome assembly GCA_017311315.1 of Dendrocalamus latiflorus. NCBI lineage: Eukaryota > Viridiplantae > Streptophyta > Magnoliopsida > Poales > Poaceae > Dendrocalamus > Dendrocalamus latiflorus. The sequence continues at coordinate 1,475,133 of CM029670.1, read as the reverse complement.
CTTGAAACCTATATACAATAGAGAGACCACAAATTGTCCGTAAAAAGCAACTAGTATTCAGTTGTAGTTCCTTAGCATCTTGTTAGTCCTGGTGAACACCAGCGGTCAATTCCTGCCAATGTTATGTACCGATTTTTATTGGGGTTTCATCCCGCAGCATCTAAGTTGTCTGCCTTATCCATACCAACTCGTCAGAATCTCTCACGACAAACGCAAATAAGATACAGAAAATGATTAAAAGAAACAGCTAGCCATCGGCTGGATTGTAGCAAATGGGGGATTGATTACGCACAGAGGTGGTACTCGGCGAATCGCGGCGCGGCGAGGTGGCGGCGGAGCTTCTGGACGTTGTCGGAGGATGGGCGGAGGAAGTATACGGCCTTGAGGTGCGCCATGGCCTCCCTAGAGCTGGAGGCGTTGTCGACCGTCTCCACGAGGAACACCTCCTTCCGCAGCAGATCCGATTGGCTGTACACAACGCTCACCATCCCGACCTGGAACGAATCCGCGGATCTGGTCAGAGAAGATCGGGTCCCTCGGGGAGAGGCGAGAGCTGCTAGGGTTAGGGTTTTGGGGGGCGCGTGCGTACGGTATGGGGGTCGAGGACGAGGACCTTCATGCCGGGGATGTCGTGGAGCATGCGGTCGATGTAGTCGCGGACGAGAGGGATCAGCACCATCGCTGCTGCGGCGCCTTCTTTTTCGGTTTGCTGTGGAGGGGGTTGGGGTTCGCCGGCGGCGGGTCTCGCCGGGGATGGAACAGGGAGCGGTTGGGAATTCAGACAATCAGACGGAAAGGGAGGAAGAACCGGTAGGAGGGAGAGCTGTAAGGATGTGCCGCGGCAACGACCAGAATAGATCACTGTGGATACAGGTGCAGGCGGGGCAGCCTCCGCAGTCGGGGGCTCGCTTGTGCATTGTGCTGTGCTGCACGGGCTGTACTAGCTCCAGAGTAAGATTGTTAAGGGTCTGTTTGGATGGACTAGGACTAGTTGTTAACTGACTAGTAGTTAGCTGGCTAAAGATTAGCTCAGTCTTGTTTGGATCCAAGGACTAATAAGTACTACTATCTCTGTACAAAGTCTGTTATACCCCTATGCATGGCGGTCTGGGAGGGTTGGCGTGGGTATCAGCGTCTTTTTTCCATCCTGCTGGTCTTTTAGCCCTCATTAGCTGGGTTTGACCAACTAGTTGGCTAACAACTAGTTGGGGCTTTGGCTAAACTTTAGCCAACTCATTAGCCCTCCTGTTTGGATCCACAAGGACTAAAAATTAGCAACTAGTTGTTAGCCCATGGGATCCAAACAGGCCCTAAGTATCTCTACTCCTTAAAAGGAGGAGTTCAAGGTGATAGTACATCCTACACTTCTTCCCTTTCTCACAGAAAAATAGCGCCGACATGTGGGGCCTCTCCCTGCTTCTCTCCTCCCCCGTCGAATCTCGTGCACAGCTTATCCTCCCCTACCGAGACCTCCGCCTCACCTCCTCCCCACAGAATCCTCCGTCGAGACCTCCGTCCACGCCTCCTCCCCACAATCCTCGGTCGCTCCTCCCCACCGAGACCTCCACCTCACCTCCTCCCCACAGTCCTCCGCCCTCCTCACGACCGGGCGCCTGCCTCCCCACCGAATCCCGTGCGCCTCCTCCCCTCCCTCCTCCGATGCCGCTCCACCCGTCGCTCCTCCCCTCCCTCCTCCGCCGCCGCTCCGCCCTCGCCTGCTCCCCTCCCTCCTCCGCCGCCGCTCCGCCCTCGCCTTCTCCCCTCCCTCCTCCGCCGCTCCGCCCTCGCCTTCTACCCTCCCTCCTTCGTCGCTCCGCCCTCGCCTCCTCCTTCCCACCCCGCGCCGCCGTCGCCTCCTCCTCCCCTGCTCCTCCTCCGCCGCCTCCTCCTCCCCCGCTCCTCCGCCGCCTCCTCCCTCTCTCCTCCGCCGCCGCCTCCTCCTCCGCCGCCTTCCTCTCCAAGCCAGCAGCCGCGCCTCCTCCTACCTCCGCCCCCAACCGGTGAGATGGAGGTCACGCCGCCTCCTTCCTCTGCCCCCAACCGGCGCCGCCCCCGCCGTCGCCTCCTTCCTCTCCCCCGCCGCAGCCTCGCCTCCTCTGCCCCTTCCTCTCCGAGCCAGCCGCCGCCGCAGCCGCCGGTTGGGGGCGGAGGAAGGAGGCGGCGCGACCTCCATCTCACCGGTAGGGAGATGCGGACGGCGTGGAAGGGGAAGGTGGCGGAGAAGGCGGAGAAAGGAGGCGGAGCTGGAGAAACAATGGAAAGGGGAGAGGAAGAGCTAAGGCGGCGGCGCACTGATGGAGACGATGGCGGCGCTTGGTGGCGGCGGTGGACTTGGTGAGCAGGGTGGAGAAGTGAGGCGGAGGCGCGCCAGCGAGCTGCGGCGGCTGAGATGATGGGGAAGCGTGGAGCTACAGATGGGAGGCACGGTGGAGGAGAGCTGCCGACGGAGGGAGACTGCAGGGAGCAGCGGCGTTGGATAGTGAGGAAAGGTGGTGCGCCGGCGGATCTGGTGGGAGAGGAATAGGAACGCGGGGAGATGGCGGCGGCTGATGGAATGGCGCACCGACGAGATGCGGCCCGACGCTCACCGGCGCCCGGAAGTGGAGGAGAATGGGGGGAGAAGCAAGAAGGCGAAGGGGAGACGGAGAGAAGAACCGGGCTCAAGAAGAATTCGCGGCGGCGCTAGGGATTTTAGGCCGGTTGGGGATTTGGAATTTTTACGATTTAGCCCTCGAACATTTCTAGGGTTTACAAGGAGGTCCTTCCCTATTAGATTTCTTCTGTTTTGGCCCTCAGAAACTCCGATTTCATCGCGGTTTGATCTTACACATCCGTGACGACGCGTATATCTGTACGGAGTAGTCCCGAAATGCCAAATTTATCGTTTATGCGCCTTAATCGCGCCCGCCTACAAAAAAATATAAAAATGTAAAATGGTCCATTTTGAGCAATTAGATATTGGAAAAGTATGTAAATGATGATAAATGGTCTCAAAATGCGAAGAATATAAGGGCAAAATGACGGGTAAATGTATGTAAAAATGACGCATGTCACCGGGGCGCGGGGGCGGCGAGGGCCAAGCCGCCGAGGGGCGAGGGGGCCGGACCGCGGGAGAGCCAGATCGCAGGCAGGACGGCAGCCGGCCAGCAGGAGCATTGCGCGTTCGCGCCGCAGAGAGTGGAGAGACCGAGAGGCGAGAGCGGAGAGCGGACAGGCGACAGCGGAGACTGCGAGAGTGATTTAGAGGAGAGACCGAGCGGACAGTGGACAGCACCGGAATCAGTTAGTGGTAAGTGGTAATATTTTCTCCCTCTTAATTTACTATTTTAGAGTTAAAGAGTTTGGTGTTGATGGTTCAAGAGAAAGCAACAAGGTATTTGTCGATTGCATGCTAATTGAATGAGCGACGAGTTCTTGGCTATTGTAAACAATCTGGCTATGGGTTTCTTATGAGCTGATACTCTAGGAAGCTGTTTTTGAGTAGGGGTTTTGAATCGATATTGTGAGGAAAGGAAAGTTAGGTTTGTGTAGGTGATGTTGTCATTTACATGTTCTTAGAGTGTGTGCTCTTTTGTAAGGATTCTCTCATGTCAATTGGCTTGGAATTCAATGTATAATATTGACTCCACTGTGGATTGTAGTGGGCAGAATTTGTTACTCCTGTTGATGGTTCATGAATTAGTGTTGTTAGTACTGGCTCGAAGGGAATTTGACTCCTGTGATAACTGTTTTAGGATTTTTCTTGTTTGGCGCATAGTAGGATCTGTATTTGACAAAAATATCTTATGACGTATAGGGTAAGGTTATATGTACAATACTGGTCTTTCTAACTGTAGATTGTACTACTGCAGTGGTGCAATCTGTTGAGATATCTGAAACACAGTTTGACAATAGTATCTGAAACCTATCATCACAAGGTTGCTATGTTTCTGTTGCCATCTATTGCTCCTCCATAATCAATCCCTTGTGTGGTGTGCATCTGTACAGAGCTATATGGTTCACCTCCATTAACCTTTCTAGCAGCACCTACCCAACAAGTGAAGTTAGGACCAACTGTTGACAACAACACTTCAACAACCACAATGAAAGATAGCCGGCCAATTTGGTTGCCCGTGACATATTGCTGTCTCAGTTATAAAGGATATGCAATATTAGTTTTATGATTAACCACTTAGGTACTAAAACCTGTAATCGTATGCCTTGCAATTCATAATTTTGATGATTTACTGGTACTTCTATGCACTCACATCATTTGTTGCATATCCATATTTAATCTTTATCTGGTCGACTTGACTCATTGATGTTTCATCTTCAGGTTTTTCATTTCGTAAATTCACCTTTTCTTCTGTCCTGGGCTTCAACTTTACTGCATATCCATAATTTAAACGACATGACAATACTTGTTGTAGTTGTATCAGAATGCCAGTTTTACAAAGCCATACCTTGGATTACAAAGTTACATATGAACATCTTATTTGTATACTTTACTTACCTCTCAATGAAAAAAGAGCGGACACCATGGTGAAATGTCTTCTCGCAAGCATTTCCATCAACTCCACGCTAGGTAATCCTCTTTAGTTTGCCTTGCTTATGTCTTTGGCCCTGCGTGTGTAATCAACATTAGACTCTGTTACATCTTATCTTATGTATCTACTTTGTTTCTTGGTTTTTTAGTTCATAGTTGGAGTTTTGTATTATGACGTGTGAATGATAAGATAAAATGTAAAAGAAAAAGAGAGCAAGCAGATTCCTCTTGTTAAGAAGTTTGACCTTAACAAGATCAATATGTTATACATAATGTCAGATAACGTTGCACACGTTACTTGAATTTTGTAAATTACTAGCTGAATGTCCGTGCGTTGCTACGGATTTAAACAAAATTAGAACATATTTGTATGCATATTCCAACAAATTTTACCACTCGTTAATTTAGAACATGTAGTATGATAAAGTTTTAAAATCCGTAGCAACGCACGGGCATTCAGCTAGTTTTCTAAAATAAAGGAGATGTTTTCGCTAGATCTAGTAGATAGTATCTATCGATGGAGATTAAAGCTAAAAATCGCTTGAAAAATCGAAAATGATGCAGCCTTTAGCTTCGGTGGCAGACACAGAACAAAATCTAAACTACTGCGCCGTAAACCTCACCAACGAAGCTTATAAAAAAAAGTGCGACTAAAATCTGATCATACCCTAAGCTAAGTAGCAGCTTATAGGATCAAAAGTGGAATTGTGGTATTGCCATCAATCACAAAGATTTGTGAAGATCGACTGGCAAACAAAAAAAAAAAGACATACCGCTATGGAGTTAATTTCGTTTATAAAGCATTGCATTTAGTTGTTTTCAAATAACATTTTGTCATTCTCAACCGACAGTGTTAGCACAGTTCATCCTGTAGATCCATCGACAAGGGCATTAAGGTGATTGTGACAGGCGGCGCGCGGGGCGGAGGGGGGCACGCGGAAGAGAGCAGCGACTCAGCGAGGGCCGGGTAGGGCAGCCGCAACGTGAGGCGCGCGAGGAGGGTCGGGGACGGGAGGAAGGGGTGGGACAGGAGCGTGTCGAGGAGGTCGGAGAGGAAGTGGAAGGGGTCGGGGCTCGTCAGCAGGAGCGGCAGCGGCTACGGCGCGGGAGGACGCCGAACGGGGCCGTCGCCGTCGTCGTCGCTGCGGTGGGGTAAGGGCATTTTTGTCCAGAGTGGCAAATCCCGAAGCGATTTGAATCTTTTGGTGGTAATTTTCGGACCCCAATTTTTTCGGTGGTATTTTCCGAAAGCAGTGAACTTTCAGTGCTACTGAACAAATTTTTCCCATATATATGTATATGTATGTTGTATGTATATAGGAACATATCTAGTGCTAATGGTCTATTCAGTGATAACATGCAAACGTCAACCAGGGCTGTTGGATCTATAATCTACGGCTCATATTCATGAAGGTGGAAGCCCCTAATTACTTATGCATTTTCCCCCAAAACCCCTGGCAACTTCTCCCTTTTACATCCCCGTCCCCGCCTCCAATCCCCTCTCGACCTCTCGTCTCCCTCCCCGTCCCCGCCGCCTCGCTCCTTCTCCCCTGCTCGGGGGCGCTGAAATTCCACCGTCACCACCGCGCGAGCAGCGGCTTCTGCTGCTTCTCGTCGAACCCGGAGACCACCAGCCACGAGCCCAGCTTCCGGCGGCGGACCCGCGGCAGGGCACGGTCACCGGCCCCCGACACCGCCACCGAGTGCTCTCGCGTCGACTACGAGTACTACTACTCGCCGCCGTCGGCCGCGTCGTCATTGGTGTTCGGCAACCCGCTCCCAAGGACGCCGCGGCTGCTCAAGGAGAGATTCTGGAGCCAAGCTCAGTAATGGGGTCGATCATGACCATGATGTGAAGGCCCTGATTAGGCCTCAAGTCAACTCACCAACGTTCAGTTTTGATCCATCAATTCACGGTGTGCGTTTGTAATTACACTACATTCTAGTTTAGTTGCCTAGTGATAATGATGTGCTGAGATCAATATTTTCCGTTGCAACACTTTATTATGGAAGATTGAACACGTTCCAGTTTGCATACGAAGATTGAACACATTCCAGTTTGCATATCAGAACGAATGTAAGAATGCAAGCTTTCAGAATGTGGTAAGATTGAGATATAGAGGTTCAGTTCAAGAAACGAAGGGAAAAAACATAACACAAATCACGGAAGGGGCCAACATATGCAATATCGCAATTTCTTGACAGCAGCCGCGCCGATTCCTTTTTATCATATATTTTATTCCACACTTCCATTTATATGGCTACAGTCTGGTGATCATTGCAATCGGTGATACTAATACACATATTTTGCTGCCACTTGTAACTAAAAACACTACAGCTGCGTCTGGGATGATCCTGAAAAATACTGAAAATTCTTGTGATCCTAAATCTCATCAATGTTAAGCAAAACTTGTGCAATGAAAAGAATGCAGTGACCAAAGTGTACAAAAGTTTCCAAGTGGAACACTACACCAGATTGTTTGTTGATGTGTACTGAGATTCTGAATGAATTTGCACACAATCTCACAATTGCAAATTCACAACTGAGATTCTGAATGAATTTGCAATTGTGAAATTGTTTATTGCATGAATTTATTGATGAAACCCGAGAATTCTTTGGTGTGAAAGCTTGAGACAGATAATTCTTGTGATATGCAACCTGAGAATGCTTTGGCAGTCTGCAATCTGATATACTTGTGATCTGAAACCTGGTTCGGCTGTGAAAGCCTGAGACATTCATGCCCTAAACATTCTGGGATTGATTGTTTGTCTTGTGATGCATGCTTTGTCGAATGGAGAGAAACTGGGAGAGCATATGTATCAACAGAAGTGGCAGAATTCCCACAACTACATGAAGTTGTTGACCGGGGTTTTGACAACCCTGCAAATGTTGAGCTTGTGAGTAAATTTTAGACTGAGAATGGGTGCTGTCTCTCATTGTTCATTCTACCTATAGGGTAAAAGCAAACATTTACGGTTCGCAATGTTGCGCCTCATGGCAGATGCACATCATGCTATTGATGCATAAAGGCCATGTTCCTAGACACTAGCACAGGACACTTGGACAGGGTAGAAGAATGGTGTTCCACAAAGATAAACCTGTATTTCATGACAATAATTTAATCATACAACCAACAGTTTTGATTTCTAATGCTGCTGGTGTTCAGATCTACAGTTAATATTACTGAGCTTGGCTCCAGAATCTCTCCTTGAGCAGCCGCGGCGTCCTTGGGAGCGGGTTGCCGAACACCAATGACGACGCGGCCGACGGCGGCGAGTAGTAGTACTCGTAGTCGGCGCGAGAGCACTCGGTGGCGATGTCGGGGGCCGGTGACCGTGCCCTGCCGCGGGTCCGCCGCTGGAAGCTGGGCTCGTGGCTGGTGGTCTCCGGGTTCGACGAGAAGCAGCAGAAGCCGCTGCTCGCGCGGTGGTGACGGTGGAATTTCAGCGCCCCCGAGCAGGGGAGAAGGAGCGAGGCGGCGGGGACGGGGAGGGAGACGAGAGGTCGAGAGGGGATTGGAGGCGGGGACGGGGATGTAAAAGGGAGAAGTTGCCAGGGGGTTTTGGGGGAAAATGCATAAGTAATTAGGGGCTTTCATCTTCACGAATATGAGTTGTGGATTGTAGATCCAACAGCTCTGGTTGGCGTTTGCATGTTATCATTGAATAGACTATTAGCACTAGATATGTTCCCTGTATATATATGGTGCAAAGTGGGGGTGCGCGGATCGGTGACATGACAAGAGAGCAGAGGTGTATTCCTTTCGTGAGAATGCAGCGGGGCGTGGGAATTCGAGGGGGCTGTGGCCCGCCCCATGGCCTCGGTGTGGGTGGATAGCAGGTGGGCCCTGATGGTTTTGACTGGGCGGGATGTTTGCGGTCGTGAAATTTTTGGATGGTTTGGTCGGTATCAGTGGACCCATGGGTTCGGTGCCTGTAACGAAGCTGATTTGAAGGTGTGAAGTTGATTGTTCCTTGCTCGGTTAAAAGGCATTTTCATGTCGTGCACAAACTTAACTGTGAAGACGGGTGTTTCGGTGATTAAGCAAGTTTGCAAATCCGAAAACTTCAACCAGTATAGAGAAACCAATTTGCAATATAAACTAAATATGCACACCTAGATGTCTTTAAACTTTTGTCGAGAACACGTAAAAGCATTGTGTTCCTTTGCATTAAGGAGCAAGGTTCACCAAGGCGCTAGACGCTAATCGGGCAGCACACCCATGCTTAGCGCCTAGGGCGCCTAGGCAGCAGACTTGCACGTAGTGCAGAATTGGCACAACAGAGCAAAAACAGAGGAAGAGGAAGAAGGAAAAAAAGATGAACACCTCGAAGCCTCCACCTCAGTAGGCTCAAAGCTCAGGGGAAGGAGGAGATGAACACCTCAATCGTACTCAACTTAGCTCGATGCAACCAGCAGTAGAGGTGCATAGCGTTTGGCTTCCGCTAGATCTGGGCGCGACACACGAACTTGAGTTGCTTGCCCAAGGGGTGGCAAGGGTGGAAATGGGTGGTTACGCCATTGAAGAAGCTCCATGGGGAGGGGAGTGACAGCTTTGTGTACAGGAGGAAGGGAAAGCCTAATAGCTAATACTCCCACATAATAAAGCACTATTTGGACCAGCTGGGCCTTGCTAGCCCAACAACCAAGCCCAGCGGCAAGAAAAGTAGAGTTAGGGCACTACATAGCAGGAAGCACCAATCGACTCTTTGGGATCACTAAATGCATGCCATTAATTAAGCAAAACTGAAGGTGCAAATTAATATATGGTTTTGGTAATTAAGCAAGTATGCATGTCAGTAGTTCATATGAATGGTCTACGAAGTATATAGATCTTGCAAAAACTGGTTTGGAACACAGAAATCTTACAAGAGTTCCATAACAAATGCCATGGCAGCTCTCACTCACATTTTTTTCCTTTTCCTATAATATTCGTTAACATGTACATATAGCATGATTATATGTATCATCTTATTTTGAGACTCCGGTGCAACTAGTTTACTCTTAAGCGGTGGGCAGGTAACCTGCACCGCGTAGTCTCTTCAGAAGCAAAATTTCTTCTTCTTCTGCAGGAGCAGTTCAAACAGAAGACATGTTAGCTGTAAGGAGAATTGGATGTGTAAGTGCCTTGAAAAACAACTTAGCAATTCTGGTCTCACCTCAAACTTGGCAAACTCTTGGCGGTCGACATACGCAAGCAATTCTTCCTGCTTCATAAGAGCATCATACAAGGCCTGGAGACAACAACCAACAATGAGAACAAACAGATATGGAAAACAAAGGAGCCCATAGTATAACTGAGCGCACCAACTTGGATTCTCTCAAGAATGATACATGACACAGTCAATAAGTGTGGTCACCTTCTTAGTCACAATGAGTTCAGCCTCCAATGCATCTACACGTCGTACGGCAGCATTAAGCAACTCCTCTTTTTCAGAAGGCATTTCTGATGGTTTTGATTGAAGAACATCGATCTTTTCTTCAAGCTCTGCAAGTCTCTTCAGGACAGATGAAAGGACATCTGCCTCTGTGAATCCAGGAGCAGGTGAAGGTGGGCGAAATTCTTCTTTAGTTGTCGAGTAATCCAGCGAATACGCTGAATAGTTGTCATCCACTTCCGAACTTTTATCCAGTGATCTCTTCGCAATGTGACTAGAGAAGGCACGGACTAGTGTGAAAACCATCATGACAAATGCCATAAGCAATGCAATTGCTCGAGCATGAAGACTCTCTGGAGATTTTGCTGCCTCACTGAAACATGGCCCTAATTTACATAAATATCAATATTCACAACTCATAGTTAGTAGAGATCAAAGTACACATTCTTATGAGCACACGAAATACACAAAGATATAAAACTTTTTTGGGGATAACGAGATGCCACAAAGTATCAAAACCTTTAGATCGAAGTTGCGAATTATTAGAGCCTTCTTTCTTCCAACTTCCATCCACAACCTTGTCAACCATTGGAACACATACATCATACTCAGAACGACCAGCAGAAATGCTTGCAGCCTTCATCAGTTTAGCCTGCTGCATGGAAAAAAATATCATACTAAATACATTGGTAGCACTTGATGCCTAAGGGATGACAGCAGCAATGTTGCATTGAGAATTAATCAAGCAAATTTCTAATATATTGTTTATTAAAATGATAGGAGTACTACAATAGCCTTTGACACTTTCCTAAAATATTGAAATTATGTTAGGCACTGCAACATATAGTGTTTAGGCCAGACAGATGAGGCTAGATAGCCCTCAAAAACTCACTATATTCAACATTTTCACCCTTGACAAGAGTTATGCACATTAATGGCAAAGGTGTATAACATCTTTTTCAAGAAAAAAGGGTAAGATGAACCCTTCCTCTTTACATCTAGTAACTTTCTAACTAAAGCAGGACAGAAGTAAATTTTTACATGAAATGATAAAAAAGGGCGGGCCTGGCGCATTGGTGGAGTCTCTCCATTGTGCGCTGGTGGTCACAGGTTCGAATCAGCCTCTCTGCAAAGCAGGGGAAAGGCTGCCTAGAAAATTCCCTTTCCCAGACCCCACATAATGTGAGAGCTTCGGCGCTGGCTACACCCTTTTTTTAGGTGATAAAGAAGTATATAAGATTATCATTTGGTCTTATGGTTAATTGTAAAAATGCACAACCAATTATTCTCAAATTTAATAATTATCTTACTTCTTCACGAACTGGTGTCAGCTTAGGATTCGTATCATATGTCCTTATTGCCTTTGGAGATGTTATGTCGTCAGCTTCAGAACCAGATTCAGCAGTTGAGGTGTCACTACCCTTTGTCTGCTTAGAAAATTAGATTACTTCCTGTACTGATCTATTTGAAATGGAAATAAAAATATCAAGAGCACAATCTTACTGTTGGGTATTGTGGTTTCTCATATGCAATTACTTTATCATCGTCATTGGAAACTGTTACTATTTGCCTCTTACAGCGGGCTTTGCCACTAATGACCATCTGGAATCCAGCAAGGATGGATATAATAAGCATTGAGCAATACTGGCTAACTAGCAGAAAAAGATAGATGTAACTAATACAAACCTTGAATATGTTTGGGTCCATCCAGGGCCCCTTTTCACCTTTAAGGCATCCTCCAATCTCTGAACAAGTACAAGAGCCACCAAGAAACTCTGGCAATTCACTACACATTTGCAGAACAAAACAAAACAAAGTTAGGATGAACTTTACAGAGATATTAAATTAAATGTACTAATGCTTACTTTGCATCAATTATTTCAAGTAACTTGCTCTGATACTTCGCTCCAAGGACCTGACAAAAATTAAATTAAGGACCCTGAAGCAGTATTCATCAAGAAAAATTCAAATAAAAAAGAGACAAGCCTGTCACTTGTATCTTTGAAGTCGTTTTTGGATCAAGGAAGGATTTGACAGTGCTCCATAACATCCTGAAGCCTGGGCCAGCATTGACTATGAACATTCTATACAACGTCTGAAAATACAATTGAGTAATCTACTTTAGCTAAGCGAGCAAAACTACAGAATAGAAGTCCATTCCCACAGTAGTAGTATAGGTCAAACCTCGGGGTAATTATCATTGTCAATCTTTTGTAGCTTCATCATAAGATCCCTTGCTGTCTTACTGAAATTTTTCAAGCTCTGCAGAGAGAATTACAATATCACCAGTAGTAATCTGCGCAAGCAGCGGTTATCCTCAAATATAATATTCTTTTCAGAGGTATATAAATGGGAAACATACCACGCCTTGAACATCTAGAATCGTTGTACTTGAATCAATGTGTCTCTTTGCTGCAATTGAACAAGCTGGGAACTTGATCAAGAAACTCTTTTCAAATTCTTTCGCATGGTACCTCACATAACGTTCCATACTAGTTACATGCATGAGTTTGTTTGGGTCAACTTTTCCAAGCCTTTCAATGTAAACAGGCCTTCCTTCTTTATCAACACCATGATAGCCATGAGGGTAGTACTGCAGAACTTGATCTAATTCTGTATACTCAAAATCCTGGTTAATTGTATAAGAAATAAAGATATTAGCTATGAAGAAACAAGATGTAGATGTTTTGTGGAGAACAAAGCAAGCATCAAGTAAAACAACACAGGAGAACTTTTCAGAAAAGTCTAGACTAAAGCAATTGAGCAAAATGATTACTGTTTTTTACTCCCTCTGTTTTTGTTTACTTGGCAGTTGCGCTTTTGACTCAAGACACATCAAACGACGTAGCAAAGTGGTGGAGATGGCTAGTATTGATAACGGTGGTTTGGGCAAGTTTATCTAGGGAACCGCGAAGTGACAAGTATTTATGGAAGAAAATTTTGGTCAAAAGTGCCAAGTAAACAAAAACGGAGGGAGTATTAGCTTAGGGTTCTGGAACAATTGAATGGTTCATACAAGAGGCAAGCATGCTCCTGTTTCGAGAAATTACAGTAAACTCAACAACATCCTCCTGTAGATTATGGTAAGCTGAAGCTATATGTACCATCAGTAGCTTGTTTACACGTTGTATAGTAGAAAGGTTGATCAAATAAATGATGGAACCATCTAGAAGGCGATCAAAATTTGCTTCAAGTTTAGAAGTTCTAACCTCACTTGCAAAAGATGCAGTCTCTGACTGGTAATCTGCATCCTTTTCTGCACACCATATCTTACACCCACCCTAATCCTAACTGCTCTCAATTTCATTCTCTTCCACCTCTCATGCACTCTCCACCCTTCCATAATTTCTGTTTATTAAAATGTTACTCGGTTGATCAACTACTTAAAGGCTGCACTCAAATAGCCAACTGCAAAAACTGGCATCTACCAGACACTTGATAATTTACACGTAACTCAACACAGAAATACAGAATACAAATAGCCTTGGAATATCTTCCTGATAGTATTATGTTTCATGATTCCAATGATTATCTATATTTCATCCAAAATAGTGCTCTGGGTTAGGTACATGCTATGCTCACTGCTCACAATTACCCTCGTAAGTCATAATCGCCCTGTTTCTCAATGAGTGCATAATTCAAATGACTCCTCTTTGAGTGAAACATTACACAAGTAGCTCAAATTAATTCCTGCATACATGAAGACAACACCTAAAATACATATCTATTTTTCTAATATTGATGTAGTGATGTATATATGACTGTTATGAAATGTTACGAAAACCTTTTGTATGTTATGGGAAACAAGTTTATTTGGTCCAAGTAAAAGGAGGTCAGCCATAGAAAATTTTGACAACAAGAATCAAAATCATTACCTCTATTATAGTATCAGCACCGAAGTCCCTCCTCCACTGAAGCATGTCTGCCCACATGCGTTTTGCTTTCTCAATGTCAAACTTCCTTGCCTTCAAAAACCTATTTAAAATATAGAAAGAAAAGAGTTCTGTAAGAGAAATGATGCATTTACAGTTAAGCATGTGGTAGAGTTAACATAAATAAAAATTGTAAACATATATAGTTCAGAAACGAAAGCAAGCATCTAATTAAGTAGAGATGCTGAGGACATGGCACTTAAGCAGGGCAGTTTTGTGCATGTAGAGTTCTACAGCTCTAAGTCGAGCAAAATATTCAAGATACAAGAAAGGAGGGAGAAGAAAATTCTAAGTCCAAGCTACTTAAATTATTTCAGTTTTACATGTTCAGCAACAAGGACACAAAGATGCAGTTATCGAGAGTAAAAGAGGAGGGATAATACAACAAATTACCGTAACAGCGTGTGATAGTCATCATGCTTTGCAGGTAGGAGTTCATCTAATATAAGGGATTGGCGAAATGCATCAACTGTTTGTAGCTCCTCAAAGTCTCTCACATCTTCAATGGATATAGAATTTCCTCGACTCTCAATCTTTCGCCTGCTCTTTTTCTTTAAAGAGTGCCTAAATTTATTCGATGCATTTATGGCCTTCTTCTTAAGGGATCCCATTCTTGTTCTTCTGTCATCCTCAGAATTGTCGACATCTGATTTCCGTTCTTTCCGTTCATCATGACTAGATGAACCCTCAAAACCTGATAATGACATGGCTAAGGTTAATTCAGTCAAAATAAGCACTAGACAATAGACATTTGCTAGGAAAATGCTAGAAGGAGAGAGCGTGTGGCTTAACATTGTTATGAATGGACTCTTGTCTATTCCAATCAGCCAAAGGCCAAATATACAAGAGGAGAAATATGCAAGAAGCCCTCTATACAAGGTAATAATTCTCCTACAGCCTATACATGTCTAACAGCCCCCTCAAACTCATAGTGGATTAGAAACACTAAGTTTGAAGAGGTCGAAACTGTGCTGAGCTCTTGTTTGTGTCTTGGTGAAGAAATCTGCTAGCTGAAGCTCTGAAGACGTATACTAGCTGAAGCATTAGCACCAATGTACTTAGTGAGCTCATACTTCACTGGATCGCAAGCAATACTGATCGCACCCGTGCTGTCAGACAAGAGAGGAGTCGATAAAGAGGTAGAAACTCCAAAATCCGCAAGAAGCCACCGTAACCAAGTGATCTCAGCACTCAGCGACGCCATAGCCCTCAACTCAGTCTTAGCGCTCGAACGAGAAATTGATGTCTGCTTATTGGTCTAGCAAGCAATCAGGAAGGAACCAAGGAAAACACAGTAGGCAGAAAGAGACCAACGATCAGAATAATCACTAACCCAGGTCGCATCAGAGTACACCTAAAGATATAATGAGCTAAAGCGAGGAAAGAAAAAGCGACGAGAGATGGTCCCATGAAGATAACGCAAAGCACGAAGAAGGTGGCTGTAGTGGACCTGAGTGGGAGTTGAAACGAATTGACTCAAAATGTGAATAGCGTGGGAAATATCTAGTCCAGTGATCCCAAGGTAGACAAGACTACCAACAAGGTGATGGTATCAAGTGAGGTCCTCAAGAAGCTCACCATCAGTGGGTCGAAGATGAACTCCAAGTTCCATAGGAGTGTCCACCATGCGCTGATCAGTACGACAAGCATGAACAAGAAGATCCTGAATATACTTCTCCTAGAAGAGGTAGTAGCCCTTAGGCGTAGAGAAAAGCTCAATCCCAAGGAAGTAACAAAGGGGACCCAGATCAGACATCAAGAAATGCTCACTAAAACGCTTCTTCACAAAAGCAATATGGTGTGGATTATCTACAGTAATGATCATATCATCCACATAAAAAAAGGAGTGTTCAACCACGAGAAGTGTGAACAAAAAGGGCAGGGTCGTGAGCATTGGCGGTGAAACCGGTAGTAGTGACAACGAAAGACAAGCTCTCAAATCAAGCACGAGGGGCTTGTTTAAGCCCACAGATAGAGCGGCGAAGGCAACCATACCAAGGACAATACCCAGAGGGTGGCTGCATGTAGACCTCTTCAAGCAGCTTACCATTGAGGAAGGCATCCATGATGTCCAACTGAGAAATGGATCACTGACGAACAGATGCCATATCAAGGAGTGCAAACAATGGTCATATGAGCAACAGGAGCAAAAGTCTCATCATAGTCATGACCATACTCTTGTTGAAAACCACACGCCACAAGACGAGCCTTGTAGCACCAAGGGAACCATTCGAGCAAGTCTTGATCTTGTACACCTACTTGCTCGTAATAGGAGTGACACAAGCGGGTAGGGGAACAAGATCCCAAGTGCCAGTACGCTCTAGAGCAACAATTTCCTCTACCATCGCGTGCTGCCACTCCGGATGAGCAACAACCTCACAGTAAGTTGTAAGCTCAGCAAAAGCAGTGATCGCAAAGCCTTAACATTCAGGAGACCTAATAGAACGATGATCACGAAGATTGTACCTGGGAGTAGAGACTGGAGCATAACCTAGCAAAGACGGAGGAGGGGAAATAATGGAAGGAGGCACAACTGGGGGTGTATTAGGGTGTGGACGGTGAGAGTAGCGTAGTGGAAAGGGAGAGATGACCTCAACAGAAGAGGTAGGGAGAGCAAGAGGGGAATCTGAAGAGGAAGGAACAGACGGAGGTGAAATAGGTGAAGGTGATGACAAAGGTAAAGTGGGAAGAGGAAGCGGCGAGTTAGGAAAAATCAGAAAAGAAAGTGACTCAAAGGATGCTGAACTGGTGGAAGAGGACCGAGGGTAGTAAGGACGAAACTCATCAAAAGTGACACCTCGAGATATCCTCATCCTACGAGTAACAGGGTCATAACAATGATAACCCTTATGCTCAGAACTGTAGCCAAGAAAAACACACTCAACAGACTGAGTAGTCAGCTTGGTGTGCTCGCAAGGGGGAAGAACAAAACAGACCAAAACAACAAAGATGGCAGTACTGAGGTGGCCTACTAGTACTAAGGGCCTGTTTGGGACTGCTCTACTCCAGGTTTTTTAGCTCTGCTCCCAGTTTGTCTAGCCAAACAGATCCAGTTCCAAGAACTCTGCTCCAAGAAAAAGGTGGAGTTGAGGGCCAACTCCACGTTTTTTGTGGAGCTCCTCAAGGGGTACTCCAGAAACTAGAGATTCATACTTCCTCATGGAGTTGAGGGAAAATTACCCACCTATGCCATTGATTACACAAACATACCCCTTCGTTCTTTTTTCTTTCTTTCTTCCGCACGGCGCGTCTTCCTCGTCCGCCTGTTTCTCCCGTCCGAAAAAAACGCCGCCGCCAGCACGTCCCGAAGGCGCCGGTGAGGTTCGCTGCCCGCGCCGAGGGTCGGCCTGGTCCAGTCGAGGCCACTGCCGCCAGCGGCTCTCGCGGCGCTGATGCCGCAACCCAACCCGCGCGCTGCCACAGCCTGTGGAAGGCGCCGGAGTTCGACGTCCGCGCCGTGCTGCTTCTGGTCAGCAACAGATCTTTTGAGCAAGATTGATCTTGTTATTTTATACACGATGATGATGATGAGCAACGGTACTTCCTGGTCTGTAGATTCCATCGTGACATCAATGAATTGACAAAGTAACTGTTTTACTAAATTATTTGTATTTATTTATTTTTACATCATATTTCAATTAGTAAAACCAAACAAACACTCACATATGCTTTTAAAACATCAAAACATACACCAAACATCATCCATGGGCATATTAGACCTTTCTTAGGAAAACCTCTCATTCCTGAAGCTGGAGTCATGCTACATGCCAAACAGGCCACCTGCTCCAGCAACTCCAGAGTGGAGCCGCTCCAGACTGGAGTTGGTGGAGCAGAGTTGGAAAAACCGGAGCAGAGCAGTCCCAAACAGGCCCTAAGGACGCCTACTAGAGAGACATTGAACCGGAGTACAACCTTGAAGAGCAGATGGAGGCTACAGGTTGACAAGATAAGCAGTCGTAGAAATAGCCTCAGCCCAGAATGAGGCGGAACATGAGAAGCATCAAAGCTGAATGCTTACGCTCAAAGACACCATTTTGACCATAAGCACTAGGATAGGAGTACTAAGGAAGTGTACCCTAGTCAGCAAGAAAACGACGAAAAGAAGTAGACAGGTACTCACTAGCAGAGTTGGCATGAAGGACACGAATGCACAAATCAAATTGAGTACAAACCTTAGTGGCAAACGACTGATATATAGAAAGAACCTGACTACGAGAAGACAAAAGATAAATCCAAGTATATTAAGAATAATCATTAATGAAAATTACATAGCAGCGATAACCCCCTTTTGAAATAAAGGGGGCCGAAATCAAGATCACAAGGACTGTGAGACACAGAATCCCTAGAGGGGTATGGGAGTTGCAGCTGCTTGACAAGCTTGCAATCCGTACAGTGTAAGGAAGTGTCACTAGAAATAGACCCAAGAACAACGAAGACAGACATGAACATCTGATGTGACCCAAATGATAATGCCACTGGATGAAGGTGGTAGTGGAAGAAGCGATTGAAGTGGAGGCGGTGGAAAGGATCGACTGGCTGGTGGAGGCAGTGGAAGGAAGGTGCAGCAAGTTGAACTCCCAGACACTGCAAATCACGATGCCTAGGGCCAGTCCCAACCAGAGTCCTGGTGCGACGATCCTAAACACAACACAAGTCAGACTCAAGAATGATATGACAACCATGGTCAGTGATCTGACCAGCGGACATAAGTTGCATAGCTAGTTTGGGAATATGAGAGACTGCAGAAACAAGGAAGAAGTAGAGAGAGTGCCTTGTCCTACAACAGGAAGGGAGGTATCATCTGCATTTGTAACTATGTGAGGAAGAACAGGAGGACTCACGGATGTGAGGTGAGTACAATCTGGTGTCATATGGAACGAAGCTTCAGAATCCAGAATCCAAGAGAATGTGATACTTGAGGAAGGAGGAGGTGGTGAAGGAGCAGAAGACTAAGCAGCAGAACCAAACAGAGCTAAGGCAGCAAGGCACCAAAGCAGAGTGAGCATCTCCTATTGAACCTCGGCAGGGGAGCACTGGCGAGAACCTGACTGGGAAGAGCCACCAGTGCCCTTGGGAGGGTGACCACCCCTGTGGCTCTGGTTCTTCCACTTGTAGTACTGCTGAAACGTGTGATCGACACGATCGCCGAAGGTGCAATGAAGACTCGTAGTAGAAGTCGTTGCCACCGGTGTAGCTGGAGGCACCAATGCAGCGGGAGCAGGTGCTAGAGAAGACGCCTGAGCAGCCAGAACAAAGATGGGCTGCAGCTGGCCCACACTGCAAAGACGAGTCTCATCAGCACGAACAGCGGTAGGGCTGTGCACTTTTTAGCCGAACCGAACCGGTCAACTTGGTTTGACTGGTTTTCGGTATTGGTACAATTTTCAGATTTTGGGTTTTTTGCGTTCGGTTTTTTCAGGAAAAATCGGCTGAAAACCGAAGAAACCAAAAATACCGAACACAGTAGTGCACAGTGTGCCGTCGATGGGTTTCGAACCCACGACCAAAGGTCCAAAAGCCCCCATGCTGTCTCTACCAACTGAGTTAGGCTAGCTATGTTGTTCAACTCAATGTATATATTACATATGTACATAAAAGCTCTTTCTACTTCAAGTTATAGCTCATTTCAGATAGAGTAAGACTAAGATAGATGTTTCTAATGGGCAGTGCACATCATTAATTATTATTATTATGCTTTATTACTTTATGCATATGCCGTCAAATCTCCATACTCTATTAGAGTGTTTCTAAAATTCTAATTCTATTGCCAGTGGTATATGTATTATCGCCTACTCGTCTCGCTAGTTGCTATATCGTTTGTAATTTGTGTCAACTTTGGTAAATATGGTATTTACCGATACCGCGCTGAAATAAATTGGGATTTATCGATACTGAACTGTACTTCTAAAAATACCATATATTACCGAACTACGAACACCGTATTTGCCGTATATACAGTATATACCGAACCGATTAAACCAAAAAAACATTTTACTTCGAACCAACTTTACATCACAAGAGATCAAACCCAATTTATTTTGACAAAACATTTCCAAGTTCAACTGTTCTTATCCTAATGAATTAGATGTGCACTGCCCTAGTTCTGCAGATAACATGTGAGGTATGAGTACATTGTCGGTCTTCAGATGTCGGGGCCTACTATCACACCTAAAATGCAGATGGAGCAGGCTACGGATGGGATCCAACATAAGCAAACAATAATTTTTTAGTAACACTACAGTAGGCTCATGATTGAAGTCCAGTTCCACAACCCCAACTATTGCATGTTTGAAATAATGCCAGCAAAGCATGTGGAGCAACAAAACATTACTCCAAGCAGCCAACCGACCTTTAAACCAAAGACCGCATTTATTTAGGCAATACAGTTGCCTAGCAATCAACTTTGTACAATAGAGAGACAGGAGTCCGTCTATAAGATGCTGAAATATGATATAGAGACAGTGAAAAGACGGTTCATACAATGGAGTATTTATTTTAGTGTCTTTAAGTAATTTAATATTTTGCATGTGGTTAAGATGAACTTGGAGTCTCCAACTCATACAACGTCTTCTTTGTCTGTCTTTAAGCCTCGACTTCAGCGTAGAGACGAGCTGCTCACCGTCTCTTCGTGAAGAGACGCGGAGGCCGTCTCTTGACCATGCAAGGGGTATTTTGCAAAAAGTATTGAGATGAAGACGACTTGAAAAGACCCATTGTACATGCCCTAAAGATCTTAACAAGCTTCTCGATGTTTGGCATGCATGAATTCCCTCTACCTAAAATGCATATTTAAAGGCTTTGACAATTTGGCTCCCCCACCCACACGGCCACACCACACAGAAGAGTAGAATCCACGCAACACGCCAAGCCTGCCATGAAATCTTCCCCCGTCGCCGATCACGGAGAGAGAACAAGATGAACCAACCACTATTAATTTGTGCCCACCCAGGTTGAATACTTCCAATGAGCCTAACCGAACACCCCTTGTATGTTCTTTGCTACCACTAAGAACTGATCATAGCACGTGATCTACGCAAAAATCAGAGAAAGAGCAGCACAAGAACACGATCCTTGAGCCCACATCCCCACTACTACTACTTGAAATCGCCATTACTGCATCGATCTGCAAGAACTCATAGGTGGTCACCAGTTAAAGAACTCTCTACTACAGTACTTGGCTCTGCCTTGCTGTTCTGTCCTGACCAGCGTCAGTACGCCAGTTGTCGCACGGCGCAGACAAATAAAATTTTGGGATCCGTATAGCGTTGCTTCGAGCGGAAGCGCGAACCCGGAGCAGGGAATGATTAGTGATAACCACCTCACCATAAAGGCTTCTCTAGAAATCCATTAAAATCAAAAGGTTAAAGAAGGAAAGCAAGAATCTTTTGTTTGGTTTCGGCTGCCCTGATCAACTCGGCTTCGGCTTCTGCCTTCCGGCTTATTTTTTACTATTCATAAATTTCGTCTTTTTCTGAACTTTTGACTTTTTGTTGAGTTTTTTTGTCAATTCTTTTTTTCCATATTTATTTGTATTATACGTAATGGGCTAACAATTTTTTATATTTTTAAATTTTTTTAAATTTAATTATGTTAAATAAGTCTCTTTCAACTACAATATTTTTTTTCAGCCAGCTACAGTGTTTTCAGCCATAAGCCATGAGCTTTTCAGCCGAACCGATCACCACCAATAAAGAAGGGCTATGATTCCAAGGTTGTTAACAAATCCAAGGTCTATCTCACATACGTCTAGTAAACTTCGCAGTTATTAAGAAAAGATTCGCCGGATTCTTGCAAACATGTCCGCGTGCAGAACAGAGATAGAGTTTCTGAGAGCACAAACCGCTGCTTTTTTTCTACAGATTTGCAATGCTAAGTGCTAACGAAGCAGACAAACACATCAAAAATTGGGTCAATAAGCACCAAATATCCAGGATAACTAACACTGACAGCTCCGGTCTTCACTAAAAATTTCACCTAATCCAAATATAAGGACTCTCTTACACCTCCCGAAATGAAAAAAAAAGTAATTCTAAAATTCATAAAAATTCGAACTCCCAAGTCACAACTCCCACAGAGCTCTCCAATTAAAAGACCGAATTCCAATCCCAAAAAATTCCCCACAAAGATACACAAAACTCACTTAAAATCCCCAAAAACCAAAGCCAGAAGGGACAACTCACATGGCCTGGCGAACCGATCGAGGGGCCCCGACATCTCCTCCTCCTCCCCGCCGGGCGGCAAACCGCAGCGGCCGGGTCGCGCCTCGGTCGTACGGCACCCCGGCGGGAGGAAGCGACGGTGGCTGCGACGGCCGGGAATTCGCACGTCCGAGCGGGGAAAGTAGAAGAGGAGGTGGTGGTGTGCAGCGTTCAGGGGGGGTTACTTCGCTTCTTTTTGAAAGCTTTTTTGGGGGGTTCCGTTGAAGAGTAGTGCGGCCGGGGAGGGGGTTAATTGCACGAATAAAGTGCAGTGCTGGACGCCTAGAACGTTAGTGGGAGGGTTGCGCGCGTTTTTCTGTGATATTGTAGGGGTGTTTGTGGAAAATGACAGCGCATTTCGTAGTTTCGGGAGTCCTGACGGCGGAAATACCGGGGATGATGAAGGGTCAATTCTCTTTACTTTCTTTGGAGTTTGCATCGACGTCCCCGTACTTATGATGGAATTTCCTTTGAGCCCCTGGGTGCAAGGGTAATTTGTTTTGCCCTTCATTTTCTCTCTTTATTTCTACGATGGCCGATGGGTATATGCTTGCTCTCTGGAACAGATAAATAAAATAAAGTAAAGAAAAAAATTATAGTTTGTATCAGATAAATTGTCAAGTCTTTTCACTTTGCACCAAAGTTTGCTCTGTAGGTTCACTTTGCACTAGGCTAGCACAAGTCTTATTTTAGCTTGTACTAGCCAACTTGGTTTAGCCACAACCGACTCGTCCACGTTGCTTCCACTGGCTCGTCCACGCTAGCAAAGAGGTGGCACCTATCCATATCAGCGGTGAAGAGGGGTATAGGCCCATGGCTCACCCATGGGATGTCAACCTTGAACCGTGTGTCTCTTACTGCCAAATCAATCACAGCGGGAGGGGCAGCGTGGTAGAGAAGGATTGTTGCGGCGACCAGAGAGGGCCAAAGCAGCTATGGGAAAGGGCCGGTGCCGCAACAAGAAAGGCTGAAGCGGCGGCGCGGTGGGCCATTTCGACGGGGAGGGGGTCGTGGACGAGCCGAATTGAGATCATCTGCCTTCAACGTCAGTGACGTTGGGTACGTCAGTGACCCAACGTCACTGACGTTGAAGGCAGAGGATACGCATCCGGACGAGCCTGGGTACCGAGGACCTAACCTCTTAGGTATTATTCTTGATTTGCTCACAGATTTGTGGTCTAGTTGGGAGTGAGGTCAAGTGGATGTGGTTTGGGGTTCGATTTGGTATGGTTTTTGGTATGATATGATAGGGAATGGTTTCATTTGGTAGTATCTGATTTGGCACTAGTTGGAATCCACTGAATTGGGAATTAGGGTTCATGCCGAATTAAGAAAATTTTTCATTTATTTTAGTTTTTTGCAGGAGGAGGATGCAGTAGACTTGTTACCAAAGTACCCTTTCGACCCTGATTACAACGGCACTAAGCATGGGACAAAGCTAAGATGCAAGCACGACGAGAACCCTGCTCGAAGAGTTGCAAATTTTGGAATGGACACTGGGAGAAGGTTCTTGGGCTGGCCATATGAGGCAAGTTCGGTTGAAATTGGAAGTTTGTACATGTTGGTTTCTCCTACTTTTTTGTGAGTTGATTCCATTTTGTTGATCTTAGCATAAGCATGCAACATGGTGCAGTGGGTGGATCCAGAGTCTCGGCTCAGCTCAAGCTAGATTGAGCTCGAGATTGACTCAGTAAAGCTCAGTAACTTTGTAGTGCATATATATAAAAAATGTTATAGGCTAGTAAACGCTTGACCTCGACTCAATATGGCTTAGTAACTCTATAAATGCATATATATTAGGCTTGAATCAGCTCGAGCTCATCTCGACAAGACTTTAAAATGGTGTATATTAAATATATTATACTTATACTTACGTATTTGAGCCTAATCAAGCCAAGCTCAATAAGGTTCGAAAGTAGCTTGAATAGCTTGTTGAGCTCCAGCTTTTTTGGCAGCAATACTCACTACACACTATCAAGAACCACATTATTCTTGACCATAACCAAATTGATTTTTGATTCATTTCCTCGTATGCTTGACTACCTCCACCAAGATTTTTACCACATGCTGCTCTTTTCAACAATTTTGTACTGCTTTTTCAAAATAGTGAAAATGCCCTATAAAATCCCTGCTCGCTGAGATTTTTTTTATACAAATTTAATAAAGTTAATAAATTTACCAGTACAATGAGCTGCTGCAGCTTAAACACTTGGGGACCTTAAGACAAACTCAAAATTCTGTCTAAAAAAAAGAGACATGCTCAGCATTCCGAGAGCCGACCCAAATTTTGTACTCCTTTCTGGATGTTTCAGGGAAAAGCTAGACTATTGCTACCGTCATTATTTCCTTTCCTTTTTCCTTTTGCAGACATCATTATTTCCTCTTTGGGGGAAAAGAAGGTTCCTTTCCTTTATTTTGTATTTCCCCCCTCCCAGATGGAACGGGCTCAGGTGCAGGGCCTGCACTTAGCGCTGTACAGGGATGCTCAGGAGGTCGACACGTGTCTCCCAAAATTCTAAAAAATCCAAAAAATATAAAAAAAATACTGTTTTAAAAGTATTTTTAAGTACTTAAAAATACTAAAAGTATTTTTTAACTACTTAAAAATACTTTTTAATAAAAGTAAAAATAAAAAATTCTTAAGTACTTAAAAAATACTTTTATACTAAAAAGTATTTTTTTACAATTTTTCAGATTTTTTAAGTATTTTTTTTGAATTTTTCAAAAAAATTTAAATTTTAAGGGACACATGTCGGCCTCGTAGGCACCCTGCACGGCGCTAAGTGCAGGCCCTGCACGGCTGCACCTGAGGCCGTTCTCTCCCAGATACGGAAGCAACGTGGCGTCGCAGTAAACAATTTTAGGTCCACCACCGAGTCCAAAAGAACAGGAAGCACTTCTCACGCTGCTTCAAGGAATGTGGGCCAGGCCTGTCAGTGGCACTCGTTGCAACCAGATTACTTCTTTGCACGCTGTTGTCACAGCAAGCAGTCACGAGAGAAAAAGAGAGGTTATGCCTCACAAGTGTCCTATGAGCTGATCGTCTTCCACAGTAAATTTAGGGCAAAATTAGAGCGGTAAGTATAGTGTATCCTCACAAAAAGAGAATTACAAGAGATACCAGTTTCTGTCAAAAGAAACTTGTGTTCTCATTTTTTTTTATGAAAACGTAGCAGTTCTAGTTTTATTTTGCATTATCCTCAATTCTCTATTGTTATTTTTTTAGAATTTTAAACTTTTGGATATATTATAAAAATATGATGTTTTTTGTTTTCGATTTCTCTATTCTTGACTTTTATATTGTAATTCTTTTTAGAATATCAAGATACCTCTTTTACATAAAGGAAATTTTATGTTTTAATTCTTTTATGAAATTTTGATAGTTTCACATTTCTTTTGTGTTGTCTCTCAATTTTCTGTTATTGTTTTTTTATAATTTCAAAACAATGTATCCACCAACTTTGTAACTTTTAAACATATTTTCTGAAATATTTCATAATTTCTAAAATCAAAATGGTCAGGCCGACCAAAAAATGATGTAACACTGCGGTGAAAATGGATTGAATACAAATCGAATAATACCCGTACCACATTCGTATTCATATTTTTTTAAATGAATACAAATCCGAATTTGTATATTATCAAATATGAATACAAATTGAATGTTGTAACGAATATGGTTTGAATCGAACATCTACTCAATTTGGTTGGATCTGGATATCCTCGTAACTTATGTAACATGTAGATATTAATGATATTTTATCCTCACACAGTCACATTTAATCATTTTAATCTATTTATTTCACCTAAAGCAATATGAATTCACACTGAATTACAAAAACTTGTACAAAAATTAGTCGTATTGCAATAAAATATATATTACTTCGTTGAATAAGAATAGTATGAATAAAATAATATTTCAGATAGTAAAACTCCATACCATTTTCGTATCCATATTTTTAAGCGAATACGAATACAAATAGGAGAGAAATTGTTAGTCGGATTTATATATGTATCCTATTGAATACGGTAGTCGAATAACACGGATAATTTGTATCCATTTCCCACCCCTAGTAACACTAGTCCCCATCATTCCATGTTCTCACTCATCAATCATCATTCATTCGACTGGTTATATATTATGCCGACCTAGCAAACGTACCTGCCAACTTAAATTATATCGGAAGAAAGTGACTAAGGGTAATTTTTTTAGGTTGATGGCTTATAACTTATGATTTAAACATTTGAATTCTGGTTGTTCGCAAGAGGCAGTATGCACAGAGAAATAGTCGCATACGATTTTGTCCGGTACAGCTAACTCAATATACTTTTCACTACAATTTTTTCTATTAACCATGCCTTAAAAAAATAATGTTAAAAAATTAGTTACTGTAGACAGTACAAACATAAGCCATAAATAAACTGAAACCAACCCAGCCTAAATGTTGTCAATATTGTTAGTTGCATTAATTGCAGCTTGACCTCGTTATAAACAAGAAATTGGGAAAGACTAAGGGCTCTTTGAATTACAAGATTGGACGGCCCACGCCAACAAGGATCATTACGTAATTACGAGAAATAGCGTAATTACGGCTGCCTATGAAAGTTATATATTTCCATACTTTCAAACAGGTCACAAGGAACAAAGAGGTGCAAACATATTCCCCTCCACCTAATTAAGCCACTAATTGCTACTACTTTATATCAAATATATACTATCTTATTATTTTTTACTTGTCATTTTGAACATCAACACGGTCTTCGATACACACCTTTGGTCATTTACTTTTTTCAAATACATGCTATCAAAATTTATTAAAATAAAACGATGTGAAAGTACTTTCAATAGCTAATCTTCTAAAAATATATGTGTTAATTGTCAAAGTTTTAAAATGTTAATTATATGCATTCTAAACGGCATCTGTACAATAACAAAGTGAGTATATGGCAACATGGAATCTTTTGCAGATTAAGGTAATCTGCTTTTCTTTCAACTTGGCTACATCTTCATCCACATGCTTCATGTTTATTTGTTGTGATTAGGTTGCGTACGTGCTCCCTATGATTATAAATATAAGTTGTTTTGGATATTGATATGGTCTCCAAGCCGACACTTTGACTAACAACTTTGATGAAAATATGTTGTTTCAAATAAAAATAATTATGCATTATGAAAGTATATTTTATGATGGATTTAGTAATATAAATTTTATATTATCAATCTTGGTAATTCTTTATATATTACTGATCAAACCTAAAAATATTTGACCGATATAGATTATAAAACAACTTATATTTAGAATCGGAGGTAGTACTATCAAAGAAAGAGAAGGGCATATATGAGTAATTAATTTCCAAGAAATATGACGCACTCTTCCCTACTAAGGTGCACATGTGTGTAAAAGTCAATAACCAGGATTTAAAGTTTGGGGGACAAAGTTCTACGTACACTAATCCGTCATCGACAGGTGGTTCCTGTCAATAACAAGTTGCTCACATTCGTTAGAGCAAGGCTAATAATACAGCCAGCAAGCGGGCTGTAAGGTTTCTTGCAGCCTTCTCTTAGCCCACCCATATAGTAGTTAGCTCTTCATCATTAATACATGGCCCACCTGTCTCTCACACAAAGTTTCTTGGTTCTTGTGTCGAAGCCGGCTGTAAGCTTGCAGCCCGCTTATCCTCTCTCTCCTCCCTTCTCTCATACACGTGAGCATTTAGCCAGCTTGCAGCCGATTATTATACTTGCTCTTAGACGAGCTTAGCCAAAACCAATGTCCTGCCTTACAGTACAAATCACACAAGCTAATGTTGATCCAATCAACAATTCGACACTTGGAATCAACCACCGACAGTTCGAACTGTACCTGATCGGTCCTACTGTCTGCAGGGAAAAAAGATACAGTAATGTAGCACCGTACCTTTCCTTGCTGTACGGCTGGCGGTAAGACTGTGAGAATCCGAAGCTACTGAATAGCGTCAATTGGGAGCGACGGCACATCAGCTGATATAAGGCCTGTTTGATATGGCTGCGGTTTATAATTTTTAGTTGTAATTTTTGAATTTTGACTGTTTGCGACAGAGATTACAGAGACAGATACTCGCTTGTGATTTTGGTTGATACAGATATTGGGCTTTTAACGTGTATTACAATTAACATGTAGATTCTGTTTTGAAAAAAATACTCCGTTTAAAAGTTATATATTGTAGCAAAAGTCAAAAACTACTTTTCCAAACTGTAAAGAGCAGGCCATAGGTAGAACAGCAGAAGGCCGTGGAAGAGCGATTGCAGCAGTAGGTGCGTACGTCGCGGTTGACGAAGCATTCCCTGGAATCATTCGGCGTCCCAAGCGCCGAAGACAACGTGGCAATGCTGTCAGCGTCACCGAGGCCTAAAGAGGGAGCAGGCGATTGCCAGCAGTCGATAGATCGCCATCGCCCCTCTCGGTGATGGTGACCAGGTTAGAGATAGGCACGTAGATATGTGTGCATTGGTTGACGGAATCTTTGGGATTTTAGCTCTAGTACAAAATCCAAGTAGCCTGGCAAGCAAACAAGCCATCTCAGTGTAAGGTAATTAAGAAGTAGTATAAAGGGTCTGTTTGTTTGATTTTAGGCTTACACTTAAGTAGTTTTATGAAAAACTGTTTATAAGACACTCTCAATAGTTTGATACTAAACCTTGATATAGAGAATAGAGTCCTATAAGCACCTTTATTTTTAAGTCAAACCAGACTATTTGATAGCTTGCTTTTTCTTTGGACGGGCTTATTGTCTTGAATAATGGTGTTTGCAACCTAACTCCATCGTGTAGTTTTCTACATAGTCTGTTCCAAACCAGAAAAAAGAGAAGGATTGTGTTAAGCTTAGTGAGCCAATGTAAAAAATCAAGCCACCTTTTCATAGAATAAAAAGTCATTCAAAAGTTAAAGGGTAAATTCTATAGGACACCAATCAGACATGCAATGCTATATGGAGCGGAATGCTGGACGACTAAAAGATAACATATATAGAAGATGAGTGTAGCGGAAATAAGGATGTTGTGGTTGATCTGTGATCACACAAGGCATAATCGAATCTGCAATGATGATATACGTAATAAGGTGGGTGTGGCATAAATTCCTATCCCGCCGGTTGGGAACCTAACAGAATACTATCCCATAGCAGCATTCTATCATAATTTATGTTGGATGTTTTACAAGCTACAAAATAATTACTCACAATTTCTCATCCATCTTGTCAAACAAGGGATGGTAACTTCCTTCCCAATTATCGCCGAGAACAACGTCATCCTCCGTTGCCCCTAAGGGGCGGATGATCTTTGTTTTATTGAGTGGGTTTCATTTTTGGGCCAAAAAACGTATCCTCCACTTCAATAGCTAGATTCTTCATAGCGATATTATGCTTAAAACACCTCCATCTAAAATAGTGGTTAAACAAAAATGTTCTTATAAACGTCATTATAACTACAATGGACATGACTCTAATTAAAAAACTCGGATCGGAATTACAAATAGAAAATACTATATCTTTAAATAAAGAAACTAGAGAGTCAATCATGGCATTAAGGGCTATCAAAAAGCTCTCGTTTTGTTGCGAGCTCCTTTCTTGATGCAAAGATAGTATAGCTTAAAAAAGAAACGATTTGAAAACAAACCATTAATGACTAATCCTGGCTCGAATGCCATGTGACATTTTTTTTACTTAAGGCCTTCTTTAGCAGTCCATAATTCCCGATCCATCCCTGTGGATAGGGCGGGAATTACAGGCTGCCAAACAAGGCATAAATAGCATTCAAGGTGAAAGTTGCTTTCGCGCTACATATATGGACTATGATTTATTTTATTTATTTTTTGCAAGAAACGTGGACTATGAATTTCCATTATATAGAGATATAAACTTATTATGTTTTTTAAAGGAACCGGTTGGGAGGACCCTACTAAAGATATATATTAATATAATAAATACATAATTGTCAGAAGGAAGGTCCACTAGACTAGAAATAAACGAAACACACTGTCCAGCAAAAAAGAAAAAAAATACATGAGAGAAGCTACAAAAGCTGGTGATGTCAGCTCTCAGAAGAATTATGAAATGACTTCCTAAATTGAATTGACTCCTTGCAACTAATTAATTATATAAGGAAGCATTGCCTTAGATGCCTTCTCCTTTACAGGTTAATTGTCTTTTCATTGGGAAAAAAATAGTAGCTCTATGTCTGACATACGCTTTTTTTTACATTTGGATTCATTCGGGGGAGCTCTCTCAAAATACATTTAGGTGGTGTTTGGTTCAGAGAAAGGTAATGTAAACGTAATTGAAATGGTTTTACAAGGGATTTGACAATGTAATGGGTGATTGCTTGGTTCGTTCGGTTTCACCAAGGAATGGTATTGACTACCATTAACAGTGTTTGGTTCTTGAACGTTGGTGTTGAATAGATGGGGTGCGGCGAGGCACTCACGACGTAGCGACAACATCCACTCGACGGAGGATGCAGTCGCAACTATTCTGATTAAATGTGCAAGAGAAGAAAAGATGCACCCAATCTTCCAAAGTGCCGGGAGTACATAATGCACAGAGTTCAGTCTCGACATGAAAATTCTTCTTTCTCATCATCATAAATTAGTTTTCCATTCAAAAGGATACAGAAGAATATCCTATGCTTTAACATGCATTTGTTTTTCCAAACCCAACAGGAAACAGGAGAGGTCTGTGTCCATCCAGAAAGTGCTAAGTAAGCCTTGGATGCGAATGTTTTCTGAATTCGAAAATGTAACCCAAACATCCTTGTCCGCAAGAGACTGAAACACAAACAACCTACACTTGAACTGACCGACATGTAGGCACATCCGTTTTTTCCCAACACTCGTCAGGTTAGATCTTCAGAAGTAGTGACATTAATGGTCCGTCAGTGTAATCCAGCTCGCTCGACCCAAACAGAGGCCTCATATCAACAGAAGCTGACCAAATGGACCTGTTCGGTCTCTCGGCCCATCCCCACCTTTGCGAGCCCATGTTTGCCCTCTTGTCCCAAGCTTGTACACAGAAACGCATGCATTATCCTCTCAAAAGAAGACGACGACGACGACCAAGAAGAAAGTCGTCAGGATTGTTTTGCTGTCGCAAAGGCGATGGCCTTGTTGCCTGATGTGATGCCCATTGTGAGGTAATTCTGGATTCAAGCTCGAGTCCCAGTTGTTTTGGCCGACAGGTCATTTGCAGACTAGTGTTGAGTTCAGCATGATGACGATGCCAAGTGCCACCTGATAGGGTCCTGCATTGTTATGTCGAGAATGTTTCTGTATCCCCTTTAATTTTTCTTGCATATAATCACCAGTACGTACTCACATATCTTTTTAAATTAGCATTGAGAACTCCCAACAATACTGACAAGTTTTTACCAGTCCAAACAGTTCAAGGTCCAAGCACCAGAAAGTTCAAGCGGTAAGGTAACAAATGGTTTTGGAAACGGCTTTTACCATTCTCAGGCAGTAAAAAAAACTTCAAACATACAGCTGCAAAAGTCTAAAATCATCGCAAGCACAAATGTTTCCGCTAAGTTTACGTCCAAGAACACAAGCAGGCACCTAACTTCCGCCTATACAGAGTCAAAACACAAGGCGCATCACACTGGATCAACGTAGGAAGCAACGCAAGTCCATCACGCTCAGAACCTTGAACCCGTCCAAGCTGCACCCCAGCACAAGCCTCGGCTTCTTCGGCGCCGGTGGGCAGTGCAGGGCACCTTGGATCCCTGCGTCGTTCGCCGTCGGCGTCAGCTGTCTTGAAGCTTCTTCGTCCTCGTCCTCACGACACCGCTTCATCTTCAGCGACCGCAGTTTCGCCGTCTGCGGAATTCCAGCGTCAGCCTCCTGGACGGTTCTCTTGGCCAGAATCTTCCTCTGCAAACCCATGCTGAACAGGGTGCACCCTGCAATGGCCAACAGGAGACAGAAAAACAAACACAGAGATATAGGTCAACTCAGAGGTGATCAAACAAAGAGCAAGTGTAAAAGAAGAGGAGTAGAGTTCTGCATACTACCAGCTAGCTAGCTAGTTGGAGCTTCGCACAACGATGGATATGACAGATTGACAGTGCAATGTGCATGCTTATAAGCAGCTTAGGAAAGGGGACAGAAAAGATATTTGCAAAGGAGCTGTAAAAGGATAAAAGAAAGAAATGCTAGGGAAATGTCAGTGCACGAGAGAGCCTCAAGGAATCTAAGGAAGTTGCACAAGAAATGAAAAGAAAGGAGCTCTTTTGGTTCATTAGCACAAAACTTATCTTCTTTCGAGAACAGCGAGGAAAAAGAATAGCAAGATGCAACGGAAAGAGGAAAGTGCTTAATTTGGGAGAGGAGGGAGGGAAAATGTTCTTACTGACGAGGCACGTGAGCAGGAGCAAAAGTGAGGAAGAAAAGAGGATAAAAGGAAAAGATGAGAAAAAGAACAGCTTTGTATTTGTTTGAAAAAAGAATTTTAAAGGGCCTAAGGAATATACGAAAGGTCAACTAGTTATAATCATCCACCATTTGGTGTATTTTGGAGGGAATCAGCTACATGCTTTAAAGTTAAATGCAACTTTTTTTGTGCTGTTAGATTAAACTTTTCAATGCAGCTCATCTTCTTTTCTTTCTTGAGCTCAGAGAGGATGAAGACCTTGTACTTTAAAGTTACTTACTGTTGTAATCAAGTAGATGACAAACTATCTGCTCTGAAATATCCCATCACATAAAGCCTGCCTAAGCTGCCTCCCTGTTGTGAGAGCTTAAAGTCTGTAAGCAGCTCGATCATTCAGTTATTGAAAATGAGAACGGTCAAATAAATCGCAACATTCAGTGTCTGAACTAAGTTCAGACAGCAAATTGGATTCAACTGCTTTGTTTGCTAGGGGAATTATACAGTCAAATCTCTAGAAATTCCACCCTTCAGCTGCTACTTTATCTTGCAAACTGATCTCCTCCAGGACCAGAGCAAATAAGACTATTTTTTTGAATAATTGCAAAGAAATCAAACATGAAAATTTATGATTTATTCGGTGACATCCAAATCTGAAAGTTCGTGCTTGAAAAGAACACATTCGTCTACTTTTTAAAAAAGAAAAAGAAAAGGAGCAAAAAGGAATAAGAAAAAGGTCAGCTCGTCATAACCATCTGCATTTTGATGTTTCTTGGAGAGAATCGGCTATACACTCCGCATTTTGATGTTTCTTGGAGAGAATCGGTTATACACTTTGAAAGTTAAATGGAACTTTTTAGACTGTTAAATGGTACTTTCTAATGCAGGTCATCTTTTTTGCTTAAACTTAAAACAAACGGGGACTTTGTTCTTTTTTATGTGAGTATAATTACTAATTATCATTATAATCAAGTGCATAAATTGCAGTATGCAGTGTATGAACTTAATTCAGAAAGCAGCTGAAGAATCCCACCTTTGTTTTCTTTCAGAAATTTTAATCCTGGACATGTGTCTCCTCCAGGGAAACGGCAAATACCAAATCAGTAAATCCGACGTTATTTACAAACAAGTCGCCACAGGTTGTACAAAATGAAATCTGAAATTTATGGCTATGATCGGTAATCACAATTGTAATTCAGAAACTACAGCTAGTAAAGCAGGAATATTTAATTCCAGAAACTCCACAAATACATCTTTAACAAAAATCGAACTCAGCAAGGTGTTCCTCTGCTTTCTTACACAGCTAAAACTTTATACGCAAATTTGGTAGATTTAAATAGTGATTTGCATAGTTCAAAAGAAACAAACTGGCAGCACATCAGATCTGCCACCCTCCTCTGCTTTGACAATTCATCTTTGTTGCTGATATGCCTTTGTAATCTTGTACATGGATCGATTCATCGTCTGGTCATCCCACAACTCGCTGAAACATTATCCATGTCCACAAAGAAATACCATTTGAATAGAGACCTCAATTTCTGATAATTAGGCCTTCAATCTCTTGCATATAATATCATTTGTTTTTGGCTTTTTTGTGCTTTGATAGTAACTTCCAAAACTGTATTTGAGATAAGAAGATTTCAGCAATGTGCTTACTTACTAAAATCACCTAGCATTCTTGTGTTAAAAACCACTGCATAATCCCCAGCTAGTTCATTTGTCACCATTGTCATCGTACGTCCTCCACATATCAACATACTGCCGCAGCTCCGGCGGCAGCCTAGCCTTCCATGCCACCACCTCCTCCAGTGCCGACACCACCGGTCCCGTCATCACCACCCAACTTTCATCCACATCGATCACCGACACCATCCCCTCCCCGAACACCGCCGCCATCGCCCGCAGCGTCGCGTCCTTCACCGCCTCGCCGTCCCTCCCCTTCTCCTCAGCTTCCACGCACCCCCCGCCGCAGTTCACCATCACCCTCCCTCCCCGCGCCACCATCCCGCCTATCCGCCGCCACGTAGCCGCTTCTTGGAGCTCCGGTAGAACGCTTCCGTTGGCGAACAGGTCCACCAGTACGCCGCCAAAGCCCCCGGGCACGGCCTCGGCCTCGAGCGCGTCGCCGACATGGATGTACAGGCCGTCGGCGTGGTTCTTTTCGAGCTCGCGGAGGCCAAAGAAGTCGCGGGCGACGGCGAGGACGGCGGGGTCGAGCTCCCAGCCGTGGACGGCGAGGTCCGGGAAGAAATGGAGGAGGACGCGCGCGGCGGAGCCTGCGCCGAAGCCGAGAACAGCGAGGGAGGGGCGCGGGAGGAGCGGTGGGAGGGTGGCGAAGACGTCGAAGTAGGTGGAGGTGAGGGGGCAGTGGGGGCGTCGAGGGAAGGAGAGGGAGTGGATGTTGCCGGGGGCGTCGAGGAGGAGGAGGCGAGCGCCGGCCAGGGGGTGGCCGGCGGCGCGAGGGGAGACGTCGGCGACGCGGATGTGGTTATACGGGGAGCGG
The DNA here is from genome assembly GCA_017311315.1 of Dendrocalamus latiflorus. Lineage (NCBI taxonomy): Eukaryota > Viridiplantae > Streptophyta > Magnoliopsida > Poales > Poaceae > Dendrocalamus > Dendrocalamus latiflorus. The sequence goes on along the minus strand of CM029670.1, from coordinate 1,440,198 downwards.
ACGTCGGCGACGAGCTGGAGCTCGTCCGGGAGGGGGTGGGGACAGGAGTTTCTTGCGGCGGCGCGGGCGGTGGTGGAGTGGAGACGGAGGATGGGGTTCGGCAGTGCAACAGGGAGTGGCAGCGCCATCATCAGAATCGCAGCCATTACTTGTTTTTGTTTGTCTTTAAGCTTTTTTATTCATCAATTTTATCTTGTCCAAATCAGGTAATTGATCATATACCCTCCATTTAAATAAAAATTCAGAATTTACCCTTCTGACCCACGTGTCAGTGACTTATGATGACCCCACATATCATTGAAATATGGAGGATACATCCTGAATTTCTCAACTAAAAAGAGGGTATATGATCCAATCTCCCTGTCCAAATTTGTTGGCCACCTCAAAGGATTTTAACAGCGGAAAAAACGCCGTTGTTATCCCACTGAGTTCCCACCCCGTTTGCTCGGCATCCCCTCTAGAATTATGGAACTGGAATTCCATTCCAAGCACATAGCTATTTGATTGTCACGTAAAATTAAATTGATGATTTTAAAACCTACGAGTTGTAATAGAGCTAGAAGCAATTCTTAACTTGTACATATTTTTTAATCTAAAATTCACTCTACAAAATTAATTTAGAATTTCAATCTCATGTTTACACCATAAGATTTTGACGAAATCAACTAAAATTTATTGGAGATGATTCAGTGTGTAGATAACTAATTTGTATATATTAGCAGGCCTAGGTGCACAGGTGGCCCCATAGCCTTGTAGGCCCTATTCTTTTTTAGTTTTTGGCTTTGGAATACGTATCAGGTCATATTGCAAGTATGTCGTTCAACGGGCCAGTTTTTCAGCCCAGTCTCCATTCATGTCGTGCTAGTTCGATCCACCACACGTCGGACCCATGTCGTGCAGGCCCAGAAAGGCTCACACGAAAGAGAAGTGTACAGAAGAAAATCAAATAGGCTACAATTTCCTTGAGATGCACATGGGGTGGGTCCCACCTTGTCCCTGTGCAGCCAGCGGGTGTTTCCGCTGGATTCTTTCCATCCGAAGCAAACAGCGGTCCTGCTCGGTTGGGCTGAAAAGTTGTGGCTTATGGCTGAAATTGCATTGTAGCGGTTGGAATTTTACTGTAGCTAAGGTGGCTTATTTAGTAAATTTAAAAAAATTTAAAAATAGAAAAAATGTTAGCTCATTACGGACAACGTGAACGAATACGGGAAAAAAGAACCAGCAAAAAAGCTCAAAAAAGGCAAAAATTTAGAAAAAGACGAAATTTATGAATAGTGAAAAAATAAGCCAGAAGCCAAAATCTGAAACGAACGGGCCTAGGCCCGCTTATTTTACTTTGAACTTTTAATTACTATTTTTTTTCTATATTTCTTTTCTTATCTTTTTAGCTTTTTGTCAGTTCTTTTTTTGTGTTCGTTTGTATTATGCGTGATGAGCTAACCTATTTTTATTTTTAATTTTTAAATTTAGTTACGCCAAATAAGCCAGCATCAGTTACAGGGCCTGTTCTTTTTCTCCGAAGCTGGCAGCTTTTGGCTTTTGCTACAGTACCTAACTTTGAAACGGAAGATTTTTTCAAGACGAGGTCTACAAGTTAAACGATATACACGTTAAAAACCTAACATTTGTACCAGCCAAAATCGTAACTGAGTATTTGTCTCTCCGTAATCTGTAAGAGAATAGCTAAATATCCGTATTATCAAGAATTTATCCACATTTAATACTACTAAATAAAATGCAGATCACATCCACGTGGTCAATGAAAACAATATAATTCAATATGAGATGCTTGGATAAATTGTAGCAAGGGGACAGGCAATTCCTAAAAAATGAGTAGGCAACATTCAGGGTGGCATGTTCGCCAGTGGATGGGAACACCAGCTGCCCACTCTTGATGAAAACAAGTTTCTTTTTATTGCAAACAAATATCACCACTTGTGAACCTACAAGTACAATTTCAGAGACAGGCAGACATATATTAATCTCAGGAAGATTGATAGCAAAGAAATTCAATTTCAGAACACATGCTTCAATCTGGATGGTATGAAAATGTTGCAGTGAATTAATCTGGTTGGAGGCTTGGAGCATAATATTAATTGGTTTTCTAAAAATAGCATACTTCATCAACTTGTTTTGGTAAATCAGCATTCGGTAAGACCGTAATAATTCCATCTCAAATTTCAGGTCAGTGTGTACCTACCTAATTGCAATCAAATATAGTTTTGTAGTATCATTGTAATGATCCTTTAATCATTAAAGGGTAAACAGCGCACAGAGGAGGCTGTGCGGAACATTGACGGCTGAAAGTGCGAAGGACTTTTATCTTTCTTCTTGCTTATGAAAAGAATGACAATAGCCTCCTTAATTACAAAGGCTCCTAACAGATTGGTTCTAGAGAAAAACTGAATTAAACCAAATAAAGATAAGATGCACTCTAACTCAAACAACTTATCTCTGACAAAATGTCTAGACTTATCTCTAAAGCAGTTTAACTAAACATGTGCGTTACAGTCACCCACATGCATGTACAGCGATATGCTACAGTGCCCACGCCATTGCTGGCACATCACAACTATGTTAGTATTAAAAACATACTTCTCTTTTCCCCAAACACATATAAGAGACTACGGGTGTGTTTGGTTCCAGGGACAATAGGGGATGGGACGGGGCGATCCCAGATTTAGACCTGTTTGGATTGGAGTCAGCAGGGACAGAGTCCATCCCCTTTGGGGAATATCCCGGGAATATTCCCCTAAATTGAGGATGTCCCCATCCCTCAAAAATGAGGGGATGGGCTTGTCCCTCTTCCTCGCTACCTGCCTCCAATAGTGTGTTTGGTTCCAGGGACAATAGGGGATAGGGACGGTTCCATCCTTAAAAACAGGGATTGATTCATTCCATCCTTACCTGACTCCAAATCAAACACACCATACATGTACTATCAAGAATTTGTCCACAGTTAATATCAAAAAGTAAAAAAGCATTGATATCACGTCCACATGGTCAATGAAAATTATGTACATTAAGTATGAGATGCTTGGATAAATTGTAGCAAGTACCAAGGAAAAAGAAATTCTCAAAAATGAATAAGCAATCATTCAGGGTTGCATTCCCAATGGATATAAACATTAGCTGCCCACTCACGACCGAACCCAAGACTTGCTTTTATGCACACACATATCACTGGGTCTGTATCTGGATGATAACAAAGAAATTTCTGACGGCCAGACGGGTATTAATTTCAGAGATGATAAATGATAACAAATAAATTCTATTTTTGTACTTAAAAAAGAATTATATTTCTAAGCACATGCTTCAACATCTGAGTGGTGATAAAGTATTACACTAAATTAATCTGTTTGAAGTATAATACAGTATTGGTTTCTTATAAACAGTAGTATATTATTGACTTGTCTTAGTGAGTCAGCATTCAATAAGGGTCAAAATTTTCAGTTAAAAAGATTGCTCCAGGTTGCATGATTTGCACTATGGTAATAACAAGCAGAGTACAGTGAAAGATGAAAGACCTTCAGAAGCTCACAAGTAAAACAGGTTTTAGAGAGAGACGGAGAGATAGTTTTCATGTAGAAATGTGGGCATCATTCCATTCACTAAATGTACGAAAAATAAAATTAACAGAAGTGTCCTACTCACACATCTTTGTAGTTGTGCGTTCTCACAAACCTTAAGCCTTCAATACCTGACATGAGCCACAAAGAGGGGTGGTATAAAAGCAACATGCAGCTCCAAAAGGTGGTGATGGTTTATGATGGCAATGCAGCACTGGTGGAAATGCACGCAGCTTTCAACAAGCAGGCCAAGTGATCTGGTGTAATCTATGTATATTAAAGGCGTTTGGGCCATTTGGCAGCAGCTGGGGCTGGGGCTTGGGCAAGGCAATTGCAGGCTTTAATTGGATAATAGGCTTCCCACATAGTCAGTATGGTGAGACCTAGTAGCCAAATCACCCTTAACTCTTCTGTATTTCTAGGCTGGAGCATCCTGCATTGCACTAGACCTGTCGGTTCTCCTTGCATTCTTCCATTTTTATTCTTTTACAGATCCTCTGAACATTCTTCAGCTCTTACGAATAAAATGCATATAACCTACTTTCCCTGAAAAGAAAATTAGCTGGACTCCTAGATTACTGCTATGGCACACAACTAATATAACAAATTAACAATTAACGCAGCTTTCCGAAGAGAAACTTTTTCAAATATCATGGTAAAGCTAGGTTTAGAAAGATGTGAAACAACATGTATGAAATCATTGAGGGAAAAAGGCTCGAACAGAATAAAATGCAACAAGCCTTTCAGCCAAGTGGAATTGAAGGTACCTTCTTAGTCGTAAGTCATAACTCCCAGGCTCCTCTTGCAATGTGCGGAGATGGCCAACGATAGTCTTCAACATCTCCTCTTCAGCAGGCATTTGAACAAGCCTTGAATATGATGATATTGACAACTTTGTATTCAGGCTCAACAGTGTGCTTCATGGCACACAATTATGTAAGAATGTGATCATGCTTGTTAATACAGAAAAAGAAAAGAAAAATAAGGAAGCCAAGAGATGTGCTTGTTTTCGGTTTTGTTCCTTTAATATCACATATTAGTTATCTTTACAGCCTCTACAATAATCTCACTTTTGCCTTCCAACTGTTGGCTGTATTTAGGTGATAAGCCAACTAGATGACCAGAAATTTCTAATACCCACATACCCACAAAGCAAGACCCATCCAAAGAACATTAACTGTTTCTCAATCATCATTACCACATTACAGAAACTAAACTACCAGAAGTTTGGAGTAAAACAAAATTGCGTAGAGCACCGTAACACGGGTGTTAAATGATTGCTATTCTTGGCGTCAATTGTTAAGAACTGGGAAGATGGGTGGCCAGACCATCATAATGGGACGGGTGAACATAATATAACCTAGTGTGCTCTGATAGACCGTCTCCACAGCCCTGCTGCACAGATGCATACAACAGATGACGCCACTGGCCCCCAGCTGCAAGAACACAAACTCAGCATTGTCCCCAACCTCGACAATCCAAACAGGAGCAGTGTGCCCATTCTCTGCTTCCCATCTCTGTACAATATGACCACATGCCTCACGCACACAGATGGTATCCATCAACACCCAGTGCCCCACACCGTCGCCATGCCAGACACGAAGCTGGAACCCCACTGCATCAAGGAGATAGAGCCCGGAATGTTGTGCACGTGAGAGCCTGGGCCTGAATACTCGGCTCTGCCCCGCTCCGTCTGGGAGCTCGACAGTGAAGAAGCTTGCGGCGGCCAAATCCAACCCAAGAATGTACCTTGCACTGGTCATCATATAGAGCTTGCTGCCCACGATCAACTTCTGACCCACCATAGTTTCAATCGGGGAGGGCTGGAGCTCCGTAATTGCTGATCTCTGGATGCTCCAGACGCCGGATTGTAGGATGGAGAAATCGGCAGAGACTTTCTCTCCGTTGCATGCCAAGTTCACGCACAAGCAGGACATGGCATCTCCGTCGTCCTCCGGGAGAAACATACGCTGATTGCGGAAGAAACGGGGTCCCTCGGGGGGGCTGCTGGGAGGGGGCGTCGGGAGGATGGGCGTGTCTCGCGCCGCGTGCAGCAGACTCCGCACGGCGTACGCGGTGGCCCCGCGATCGTAGATCTTGACGAGCAGGCGGCCGTTGCGGCAGTCGGAGAGGACCGTCGAGCCGCCCAGGGCCCCGAGGACGAGGCCGGCGCGGCGGGCGGCGGCAGCGAGCTCCGGGGGCTGAGTGATCGGCACGAAACGTGCTGGAGAGGTGCCTTCGGTGACGTGCAGGCCGAGGAGGCGGGGCGGGTGGACCGCGCGGAAGCGGCGGAGGAAGGCGGGGTCGGAGGCGTGGCGGAGCCAGCGCCTGCATACGAGCGCGGCGCGGACGAGGCAGGTGGGGAAATCGAGGCGGAGGAGGACCTCGCGGAGCAGGTCGTCGTCGCCGAGCACCGACGTGGCCGCGGTGGACGCCGGGGAAGGCATGAGCGGCCGGTGCCTCTCCCCGTCCATCCTATCTTTGCTGGGCTGCGGTTTCGGAGGTGGACCGGCGAGGAAACGGAGAAGACGAGCTCGGATTTGGTTTTTTTTTTAGGAACTTGTTGGATGGACTTAAGGACTACTATCCTTTTTTTTTAAGTAAATCCATTACCGGTCCTTAAACTTTTTATGCTGTGTTATTCCGGTCTATAGACTTTTAAAGTATGTCATCTCAGTCCTTAAACTTTCAAAGTGTGGCAATATCCTATGTAGTTGTAGCAGTGAACTTTTTATGCTGTGTTATCCCGGTCCATAGACTTTCAAAAGAAATTGCCACACTTTGAAAGTTTAAGGACCGGGATGACACACTTTAAAAGTATATGGACCGGGATGACACAGCATAAAAAGTTTAAGGACCGGTAATGGACTTTACTCTTTTTTTCTTTGCAACTTATATATTTCACTGTATGTAACCGGGATATTTTATTCTTCGCCAGTGTAAACATTCGTACCTTAGGAATTTACACGCACATAGTAGTAAAATATAGAGCACATAGTAGTAAAATATAGATTGATAAATCTTAGAATAACATATCTTCAATAATAACAAATGATCAATTCCACTAGCGAGCAAATGTGTAAATAGAAACGTTTTCTCAACTTATAAACTTTATATAACCAGCTATAAATATTTTCAAAGGCAAGTACTGTAGTGGATGAAATATTATATAGTCATATAAAATTTCAAAATTAAACTCAATTGTACTTGAAAGATATGAAATTGGCAGGGCAGCAAAAAGCATTATTCATACAGAGTTTCTCTTTTGAGTGCTGCTAGCCCACGTTGTACCAACAACGGTATAGCAGTTTCAAGGTTTCATGATGTTCCAGTTTTTATGGGGTTCATAAGGTTTCGTGGGGTTTTAGGTTTCATGACGTTTTAGGTTTCATGAGGTTTTGGGTTTCACGAGATTTCACATTTTGTGAAAAAGTTTCAAAGAGGTTTCAGGAGGTTTCACTCTATTTCATGGAAAGTTCCATACAAGTTTCAATATTTTTAAGAAATTTCACAAAGGTTTCAACAAATTTCAGAAAGGTTTCACGCAGTTCAACAAAGTTCCACCAAAAGGTTTTCAAAAATCAAACAAGTTTCAAACATGTCACACACACTCCTACCCCATCTAGCTGCAATGTCACTATCGGTTGGGATCTACGAGTCTACGGCTCCGTCTCCGGCTGCGAGCTGCGGTTGCTTCTCCTATGGTGTTGTCTTCGGCTCCAGTGACGAGCCGCGTTATCGCCTCTCCGTGAAGCGGCGCCAGCGATGCCGCCTCCTCCTTTGGTGGCGATCGCACGTGCTACTGGCTCCTCCTCTGGGCATGAGCTGTAGCTGCTCCTCAACCTCACCGCCTCTGCCTCCGTCAATGAGCCACCCTGCTGCAAAGCAATGCCGCTTCCTCCGGCCACAACTATGCTGCCACTAGTTCCCCTTTCGGTAGTGAGCCCAGCATCACTTCTACTCCTTCGTCAGCTTGTGTGCCGCCTTGTATCTAAGTGAGAGAGGAAAGGGGTAAGGTGGGGGGATCTGGATCGAGAAGAGTGAAGTGAGAGGAATGAGTAAATGAAGGGATGATTTGAATCAGATGGACACGTGCTATACGTTGGGAAAATGCTATAGTGTTTTCTAGTATTTCACTTCCCTTTTTTTATCTTGTAAGAGAAATACTATACAACAGTATACCATTGGAGTCAAAATCAACAATATAGGACAAACCCACTCGATCAAGCCCCTATGTGTATGCTAAACCATCCAATTTTTTATCCATATGTGGGGACAAGGATGAAACCTCATAACCATTCTCCACCACATGTTTCTCCTGTTCCTCTCTCCCCCCGCAACTGCTAGCATGCGAAGTGTGTGCGATGAGCAACACCGTGGGGGAGTATTGTGAACATGAGCAGCAGTTGTAGGAGATCCTAGTGGTGCATGGTCAGGTGATAGTTCATGCGGTAGTGGCCAGCGTCAGAGCGCATGACCACAGGCACGCCTGAGCATGGTGGCAGGAGGCCACAGGCTCGGCCAAGAGTGGCAAGCAATTATGGTGATAAGTAATGGTAGTGACCATGAGTGAGTACGGTGGTGGGCGACGTGCTGAAAACTCACCTCCCACTCGTTTTAAATTTCCTCTAGTGAACTCCAACATCCAGATTGATCATTTTAAATTTAAGATTTTTGTCGAACTCTCTTGGAAATTGAAACTACACTAAAACTTGGAGTTTTTGACTTGTTGAAATCCACTTGAAACTTGAATTTTTCAAGTGAAACTCACCTTAAACTTTTCTGAAACTTGATGTTTCAGCATGAAACCCGCCTTAAACTTTTCTGAAAATTGAAGCAAACATGAACTTTGCATGATACTCTTGTGAAACTAAAGCTTCGGTCTGAAACTCGGTTGAAACTCCAACATTGTTTGTAATCTTCATTGAAATGTACCTTTGAAATTGTTGAACCAAATCATTACATTTTGAAACCTTGCTGAAACTTGAAACTTTGTGAAATTTTACCAAAAACTTGATACTTGAAACCCAATGAAACTTTTTTAAAATTTGATGTTCCCTTTGAAACTTGAATGAAAATTTATAGAATTTCCCATAAAACTTATTGAAACCCTCTGAAACTTTGAAGTTTGTTTTCTGAAACTTAGTTGATATTTTTCTTATACTCATTTTCAATCAAGTTTCAAATTTGAAACCCATGGAATCTTTTAAGTTTAAGATTTGATAGTTGTTGAAACATGTTGAAACCCTATAAAACATGTTTGAAACTCTTTGAAACCTGTGAAACGTGGATGGAACTTGTTGAAACCTAGGTGAAATGTGTCTATGACTATACTGTTGTAATTGTTTACAACATTATAGCATGGGGTAGCATCACCCATCTTGTAAATGTGAGTGAATTTATTTGTATGATTGTGCAGGCTGTATACCATCTCGCATCTACAAGTTGTATTTTTTAGAATTTTAGAAACTTTTACATATGAATTGTACGGAGTTTACACAACAAGGATTGCTTCCATGTCAGCCAATCTTATAAGCCCTCTTTGCAGATTCATCCAAACCCTCTTTGCAGTCCCTCTGACTCGTAAACTTCATTTTACATTTTTACAGCCTGTATATATATTGTCAGAATTTTGTTGTTTTCCTTGTGGCTGTTATTAAGTTTGAATTATAAGCTACATAAAATAGTATATTACTTTGAGAATTACCTCTATAAATTTGCTCTTGCATATCAAGGTGTTAACTCAGATCAATCTCAAAGTACATTTTGTCTTCACAGACCAACATGATCATATTTAATTGGTTGTAGTGGAACCAACGTGACCTACGTAATAGGCATTGAGCAATTGACCACTATTATGGTGAAAAGCGTTAATTTTGCCATTGGGCCATTCAAGTTTAGGTTTGAAGAACGGTTTTAAAAAAGATTTCAAGAACAGCCCCGGCTGGAATTTAGCATCTTCACAAATACTTTTGGTGCAACTAGTCTTTACTTTTAGTTTTAGCCATTTAGGTACTACCTAGTTACTTACAAATCTAGTTCAAAAAATATGGAGAAGAAGAACAAGAAGAAAAAAAGAATTTACAAGTCTGTACATCGTGGCCCCACGGACCTTAATAATTTGTAACACTTGGGGTAGGACTAATGATGAATTTCATCCCAAAAGTGTGTGCTATCTAGTGCTAAGTACAATCTCAAAAAAAGTTGTTCTAAGTACGGTCAACTTATCAACTTAATGATGTAGGGTTTTTTTTTTTGCGCGAGGCATTAGTGTTGTAGTATTTTGTTATTACTCGTAGCAATTAGCGCATAGTCTCAAGAGTTTGACATTGATAAATTTAAGTTCTTAGCACTCAACAGTCCAACCACAATTGACAACAACAATAAGAGGATTGGCAGGCAGGCAGCACATCCAGATGGTCAAGGCAAAATGTACATTAAGGCCGAGAAGCTCGGATCAATCAATTGTAGCAACACAGGAAAAAGAATAAACAAACATTATATGTTATACTTGGAATCGCGTTTTTCTGACAGATGAAAACACCAGCTCACTCTCGATCAAACCCAAGGCTGTTTTGGACACAGAGCACTTTTGTTCTTTGCGTCTACCAATGAAACAAGCGCTGCAAGCACAATTTCAAATGGCAGTATTAATTTCAGGGAATGAAAGAATGGAACAGGTGATGGATAACCTATCTTTGGGCACGTACTTGAGCACATGGAATCCATATAAATCATTATAGTTATAAAAGTATTCAGTAGATTAATTGATTAATAGTAATTATTTTAGTGAGAATGACAATATTTTAGTAGAAAAATTGATCACAATTGTAAAGTACTCCTTCAGCCAGTAAAGGTCAAAACTTAAAACCACAATAAAAAGATGTATTTTGTTTTGCCATTTGTTTTTTCTTGGTTACCTTGCTTTTCTTCTTCTTTTTCTTCTCAATGTATGCAATGATCTCGCCTTGCCGATCAAGAGTCTCCTGCAAGGCCTGCAAAAACTCACATCAAAGCAGGTTTTAGAACTTCTTCTGCTTGGTTTAAAAATATGCAAAGCAGCATATACGTCGACAGTGTTTCAAGTCATTTAGTAATACAGAAAGTTACGGAAACAACATGACAACACAGTAACCTTGCCATTGTGTAGTAAGAAATATCTTTTCAGCAAGTTGCAAAATAAGTTACCTTCTTGGTGGCTGCAAGCTCCTCTTCCAAAGCACTGACACGGCTGACAGCAGCCTTCAGCAACTCCTCCTTATCTGCCGGCATTTCCACAGGTTTTGCAAGGAGTGCAATGACCTTCTTCTCAAGATCAGCGAGGCGCTTTGCAGGGACAGCATATTCATCCACCGGCACAGCCTCTGGTGATATCTTGGATTGCTGCAGCGCCGGGCTTTTTGATGTACTATGGGCGCCAAAGGTAGAAGGTCTAGCACCGCCTATGGCAGCACCAAGTACCTTCCTGGGCATGTTACGGCTCACACGGAGCATCGTTGCAATGCTCATCACAAGAGCCATGATGCCACCAAAGAGTGGGGGATTGGATCCATTAGAGGCATTTACAACAGCTGATTAAGAACAATATTTTGGTCATTCAGTCAGCGGAAGGAAAGCAGGAGTAACAATGTTTCGTCAGAAGTTGGAGTAACAATGTTTCGTCAGAAGTTTGTCAAGATGTAGGAGTGGTATTAACCTTTGGTGATTGCGAGCTTCTCATCTGTTATTCCCTTGCTCTGGCAGATGGCATCTATGGCCTTCTCAACCATTGGAACATCACAAGAATAGGGTGACCCTGGGGTCTGAAAAAAAATGCAAACATATATGTGAGATATATGCAGATGCAATTATGCATGATAAGAGTTAGGATTTATTTGAGGTTTAAGCTTAGGTTTTTTAGGCTTAAGCCTTTCCTAGAACTAAAATATCAGCACATAAGTCACGATTAAATTGAGCAAAATGGAATAGTCAAATCATTATCTTGAATCCCTCGAACTACCCTTGCACTCGTGATATATTCCTTCTTATTGTCAACTAGCAAACCCACCTAAGTTTGGATGTTGAGCCTCAAAATTATTCTACCTCTAGTTTCATTCACAAGAGATGGGAGACTTCAGTATCTCTATAGTTCAACACTAACTACAAACTTGGTAAGTATCAATTACATCGTTGCTAGTTGTCAAATAAACGACAATCATATATCAGTGATAAAACACGACTTACAGGAAACAGTGTAGGAAGAAGTTCCTCATGAACAGGTGACAATTGAGGATGTTCGATTCGGCCACGGGAGATCTTTCGTGACAGAGAGCGCCATTCGTCTCCTACTAAACATGCTTCCCCGTTGAAAGAATCTTGCTTCTTCATTTTAGAAAAATGAAAGCCCAGATGGCTAAGTACTATTTTCCAGTGCATTGACAAATATGTTAATATGAATATATGATTGTGAAAAAGTAGTCATGTTTTTGGTACCTTAGGGTATATGGTGCCATCTTCGCAAATCATTTTCTCCTCGGCCTCAAAATAGTTCAAATTGAGCTTTCCACACCTCCCGGCACCACTTTGAACCATCTTCACATCAAAGTAGCATAGAGAACATTGAGTTAGTACCTTGCAGGGGCGGACCCATAATGGGACATGGGGGTACAGTTGTACCCCCAAAATGTTTTGTAAAAAATCAACTATATATAATATATATTTCATATATATAAGAAAAAAACTAGAAATGAAGGTAATGTAGCAAATTCAGCCCACTATCCAATGGCCCAATTGGCATTTCCTGATTTCGTAACCTAACTCCCGCTGCCTGGCTGCTTCTCACGAGTCACGCCGCCTCCTGCCTTGCTATCACGCCGCCTCCTCTCCATTTCTCTTGCACAGCCGCCGCGCCACAGCTCACAGCGCGCCGCCGCGCCCGACGCCCCTCCTTGTCTCCGGCGAACGGCTACCGGCGGCGGCGCGGCGCCCGCTCCTGCCTTGCTCTCACGCCGCCTCCTCTCCATCTCTCTTGCACAGCCGCCGCGCCCCAGCTCACAGCGCGTAGCCGCGCCCGGCTCCCCTCCTCGTCTCCGGCGACGCGGCGAACGGCTACCGGCGGCGGCGCGGCGCCGGGCGCCCACACTGGCACACCCAATGGCCAGCTTCAACGGCGGCAGCTCCTCCCCTATTCCATCTTCAACGGCGGCGGCACTTTTGAAATTGGTGCTAGTTCTTCCCGTAGCAACAACAAGTGTTGAAAGAGTATTCTCAGCAATGAATTTTGTGAAGAACAAGCTAAGGAATAGAATGGGAGATGAGTACTTGAATGACTGTCTTGTTACATTTCTTGAAAGGTAATTTTTTCTACAAGTTCGCGATGAAGATATAATATCTCGTTTTCAAGCAGATCCTCGTCGAGTTGAGTTATAACATTGCCATCCAGGTCAGTTTTGCATTGATGTTGTTTCATGTACTCTGTTCAGTGTTCACTAGAAATTAAGTCAATCAAACTTATATTGGAAATTGCATTTATTGCTTATGTGTGATTGTTTATTTGGTTAACTATATGAGATATACATATTATGTGTATCAAAATTCTCTATCTTATATATATACTCTGTAGATTCTTAACTTCGTACCCCCATCCCAAAAATCCTGGGTCCGCCACTGGTACCTTGTCCTTTGTAATTTGATTATCTATTAAAGAATTGAGGGTGACATTGAAAGATCAGATTGGAGTACACACCTTCATGACTTCAGGATCCTTCCAGGGGCCCTTGTCGGCCTTCATGCAACCACCTTCACAATGGCAAGTTCCACCAAAAAACTCTGGTAGCTCACTGAACAACACAAATGCATATAATTAAATAGACAAATATTGTCTTAGGAGAAACTTAGGAGTTTAATCAAGTTGATAAATGATAGCTACCAATTACAGCATTGGTTTCATACCTCGCATCGATCACCTCAAGAAGCTTGCTCTGGTACTTGTTACCCAACACCTAAAGAAATGCACAGTTCATGAAACAATCCTCTAATTGAACATTGGATAAGTAAAATCATAGCTATAGAACAAAAATTATAGGAAAAAGGAAACTTACATGAATTTTTGCAGTGGTCTTTGGGTCAAGGAAGCTCTTCACTGTGCTCCAGAGGAGCCGGAATCCTTGGCCTGCATTAATGATGAACATCCGGCACAATGTCTGGGACAATAATTATATAATCGATACAGTAAGAACACTATTTTTTTACAAAACTCAGCTCAAAGTTTCTGTAAAAGTATGATGAATTTTATGTCAAAGGGATTACCTCCGGGTAGTTATCACCATCGATCTTCTGAAGCTGACCAATGAGGTCTCTTGCAGCTTTGCTAAACTGTTTCATCCCCTGAAAATGTGCTTTGCCTTAGGTTAGCGGTAGTAAAACTTCAACCATTGAATGAATTTTCCACCTACATGTAGATACATACCACTCCCTGCACATCAAGAATGGTTGTGCTTTGATCAATGTGGCGCTTGGCAGTGACTGAGCAAGCTGGGAACTTAACAGCAAAGTTCTTCTCAAACTCCTTGACATGGTTCTTGACAAAGCGATCCATTGTGGTGACCTGCATTAACCTATTTACATCGATCTGTCCGAGCCGTTCAATGTAGACAGGCCTGCCTTCTTTATCCACCCCATGGTAACCTTGAGGGTAGCATTCTGCCACCTTGTCAGCTTCTTCAAATTCAAAATCCTATGATGAGATTAGAAGAAAAATGTGACAACAGTTCATGAATTAAATAGTAACTATCAATCAGAAAAGGATTGATCAAAATAAAGTATAATATTAGAAACCATAATGAAGATGTAATTACCTCAAGGATGGTATCTGCACCAAACTCCTTTCTCCACTGCAGCATATCAGCCCACATTTGCTTTGCCTTCTCAACGTCAAACTTTCTTGCCTTCAAAAACCTATATCATCACAACGTTCTGTAATACTACTAAACACAAAAATACAATCATACAGCATGATGTACCATTATCAGATTATACACCTCAGCATCATGTGGTAGTCATCGTGCTGCGATGGTAGCAGCTCTTCAAGTACAAGAAGCTGGCGGAAGGCATCTACGGCCTGCACCTCCTCAGGGTCACGCTCGTCCTCAATTGAGATGGACATGACCTTGCTGCTCCTCCTCCCCTTCTTCATGGAATGCCTCAACTTTTGTGAGGCGCTCATCGCCTTCTTCTTGAGCGACGCGATCCTGGCTTTCCTTTCATCCTCTGAGTATTCCACATTGGATTTCCTCTTCTCTTCATAGTGACCATCTAACGCTGCTGACATCATTTGTACATTAGTTAAATTCAGCAATGTTTCATAGACTAAAATCAATTTTGAACAATCATGTTAGCTTTTCCTTGACTGTGAAGAATGCGTACAGTTCAATTAAAACCACTATGTATACATTGAGATATAAGAGAATATCCTTTTTTCTAAGAAAAGAGAAAGTATTGTGGCATAATACTCCACTTTAATCAACAAGAAAATGGTTATGATAATGATTTGCTTTCTCACCAGAGCTTAGACGGACCTCGAGAGGTCCTGACAGGACTTCTGCCATGACTGGTACGCCCTATCTGGACCTGATCAAAGATAGGAGTTTAATCAGGTTGACCACTATTCTCTACTGTTACAAGAACACATTTCAGACAACTAAAAAGGATTAGACACCAGCTCAATCAAAACCACGCCTAAATTTTTGACCAAAACTCCCCCTAAAAGATATAAAGCATGAAGAAAATGCAAATTTTTTTCAAAAAAGAGAAAAAATGTATAAATTCAGCACCTGACCCGAAAATTGCAATAACTCTTGAAGGCAAATGGTACTGTCTCCTGAACAATCAGAATATAGTTAGCGCCTCGCTTACCCTGAACTATTTTAGGCAGTGCAGGACAAAGTGATCAGAAACATAAATGATAAACGAGAAATTTCGATATTTGACACTGAATACGTGCGCCTCTCAACTTTTAACCCCCAATTCGCACGTCTTTGGAAATTTAACCATGTCACTGCGAATTCTTTTGATTCAAGGAATTCTCCTCATTTTCGTCACTGCGAAAATGAGGAGAATTCCTTGAATCAAAAGAATTCGCAGTGACATGGTTAAATTTCCAAAGACGTGCGAATTAGGGGTTAAAAGTTGAGAGGCGCACGTATTCAGTGTCAAACATCGAAATTTCTCATGATAAACACAGAGGAAACCAAAAGGAACTATGAACATATCGAATCCTAGTTCCTAAAAGATCCTCTCGTCCCTTCTTGCAACACCCAAGCTCTTCCTCCTCACGGTTCTATATTAGAATTGATCACTATTACATCGTGGCCCTTTGGGATCAAGTTAAGCTAAGATTCAAGACCACAACGCGGCAGGCATGAATGCATGATCCAAAGATCACTCGAATGTAATTTGAGAAAAGAAAAAAGAATCAGACAAAGAATGAAACCAAGAAGGAAAGCAGAAACAGTCACGGAACCGAAGAACAAGGAATGCAAAGAAGAACAAGCTTAATTGATGCCCAGAGAAACTAATTGCTGCTTGTTTCGGCAGCGAGTACCAAGATCGAAGCAATGATGATTCAGGAACGCGTACCTCCGAGAGGAGCCGGCGTGGAGGTAGGAAGGGGGAGCGGCGTGGTGGGAGGAAATGGAAGGAGCGACGTTAAAAAATAGGCTCGAGGGCGCGTATTCCTCGCGAGGGGGCCACGCAAACGACGAGAGGGCCGCACGACGCCCGGTCCGGAGCTGGCAACTACCGCACGACGCGTATTCAGCTTCTCAGTGCTTATGATTAAAGTCAGCTTTGATATTCATGTTTAGCTTTTGCAGTCATCATCCAAGCATGTCATGCACCTTCTTTGATTAATTAGATTACTTTGTTTTCTTTGATCGTACCACCAAGTCTAATAATAACAACCATATTAGCGGGGGGATTCCGATCAGGAGACGTGCCCACATCACCCCCCGCGCGCCGCCCGCCGTGTGGAAGCGGAATTTCGGTACGGTCGGGGGAGGCACTTTCCTCATATTTTCCGAAAATTACGTAAAGATCCTTTTTCCTCGCAAAAAGGTCCCTACCAGTTTTTTTAAGCCCCTCCACTTTGCAGGATAGCGCCCCGCGTTTTCTAAATTACGTACGGGTCCTCGTTTATTACGTACATGCCATCGGTTTTTAACAAAAAAGCCCTTTAACTTTCTCATTTATTACGTACAGGCCTCCGGTTTTTTACGAAAAAGACCTTTGCCATTTTCGAAAATACACATGTACCCTCGATTTTTAAAAAATTTTTTTTTACAAACTCCTCACGGATCATCGTCTCTTTTACTTCGGTACACACGGTGACTGGCGCGGCGTGGCGCCGCGCCTATGAGGCTAGTTTATAAAAGAGGAAATATAAAAGGCGATCAGGATCTAGAGTTGACCGCACAATATATGCGTGCAACAAATGTATACATCTGGGTGCTCATCAAATTAAAAATAATGACAACCTTTTCCCTCCTGTAAGCGACGATAGTTGAATCATGACATGCTAGCCTCGTTCCCACGTCGAAATAGGACGGTCTCTTTAATCGCTTGAATTGCATTTTTCAAACTATTTTCTGAGCTCAAATCTGTGTACGTCATCCGCGTCGGCATCTCCGTTATCTGCTGCCATATCGAAAAGTACAAAAAAAAACCACTAGTCGTAACAAAAAATATCAACCACAGCTCAAAAGAACACCCCATACTCTATTGCTTTCTGTTGGATTTGGTCTTCTTTTGCACTAACAAAATTGAAAAATAATTTTTGGTTCCTATAATTTGCGGTCTTGTTTAGCAAAAACTATGCGCGTGTCAAGTTTGCAATTGGGTTGTTTGGTTGGTTGCTCGTGCTTTGTGTGACAGGCCGAGGAAGAAATCAGGGAATGGGATCCAGTAGGATTCCGCGTATATTCCTGCAATACATATGTTTAGAACATACAAATTTTGTAGCAATTATCTGTAGGAATTATATAGAGTTCCCTCGTTCCAAACACCGGTTTTAGAGAGGAAAACAATCGATTATGGCAATGGGAAAATGCTGCCTTCATGAATCCGTTTGGCTTTGGGTTGGTAGTTTGTCCTAAAAACTCTTATCGACTCTAGTCTAGTATAATGATTAAAACAGAGGTTATTTTGACGAAGCTTGCCTTTTTTTAAAAAAAAAGTAAAACAAAATGGATCAAAAACAAAATAATATTGTATTGGTCTACGCGCATTTGGTTACCTTAGCCTAGTTTAGGCTGACCGGGCCGCATCAAGCCCGACCTGACCCACCTCGCTTCAGGCCGGGTCAAGCAAGCCCGCCGGGTACTCGGGTTCCGACCGAGCCGGATAGCCTAGCCTTGACTGCTGGTCAAAGTCCGAAGGGTGAAGACCGACTAGGCGAACCCTCCCTCCCCATCTCCTCCTCACTACCCGAAACCCTAGCAATGGCGGCTGCCAAGCTCCTCTCGTGCTCCCTCCTCCCCGCCGTTAACCCTAACCCTACCGCCCACCCCAGCCGCAGCAGCCCCGTGGAGGTATCCCTGCGCGGCCGCCACGGCCGCCCGCCCCGCCTCCGCGCCGCAATCTCCACGGCCTCTCCGTCCCCGCCCCCGCCCCCGCGGCCGGCGGCCGCTTCGGGGGCGCCGGAGCGCTGCTTCAGGCGCGGCGCCGACGGGTACCTCTACTGCGAGGGGGTGCGGGTGGAGGACGCGATGGCTGCGGCGGAGCGGAGCCCCTTCTACCTCTACAGCAAGCCGCAGGTCGTCCGAAACTTCGTCGCCTACGGCGACGCCCTCGAGGGGCTCCGCTCCGTCGTGGGGTACGCCGTGAAGGCTAACAACAACCTCCGCGTGCTGCAGCTCCTGCGGGAGCTCGGCTGCGGCGCCGTACTCGTCAGCGGCAACGAGCTCCGCCTCGCCCTCTGGGCAGGATTCGACCCCACCAGGTCCGGCTTGCTTTCCTCTCCTGGGTTTCTACTTTGTTTGGATTAGGCAAACAATGTGTTGTTCTTTCTTTGAATTTTGGATGGACTGGAACACAATGTGTTGCATTTGATAACGAGGAAGCAGTTTTTTTAATGTTGACCGTTGATATTAAATTTTCTTTTCGTAAGTGTACAAAGTGCGTATAGCGGCATTGTGTGAAAGCTGCATATTTCAGTGGTAAGTAAGGGAGATTAAAGAAAATGTTAATTGGATTGCTGGAAAAAGGGCATAGACTTACGGGATTGGTGTTTCATCCGGACTAGATTTCAACTAATGCAGCAACTTTGATTTCAGTCTTATTTTACTTGTCTTGACATTTTGCTTATTGGCTGCAGAAAAGGAAATATTGGTAAATAAGAACGTGAGTTGACTCGGGATGTGGTTGCAGTCTTGTGATTTGGGTGGTAGTTATATTATTGTGGAAAGTTAGTGCTGGTTTTGTCTGCTCCATGCTGTGCTTATTTGTGTAAGGGAAAATCAATTGCTTGGCACCCTAAAGGTTGGCACTTCATGAATTGCCACCGTAAAAGGTTTCCTTTGTGGATATGCCACTCTATTCATGGAAATTGTCGGGATTTGCCACTGTTTGTGTACTGGGATTAATTCCATTCCATTCCGTTTCGCATGTGATGAGGCGAGCCGGGGTTGCCGGCCTCTTGGTTTTGTAAAGCAGTGAGGATTTTGGGGCGAGGAGGAAGAAGACAAGGAGAAAGAAGGGGGCTTTTTGGTCTTTCCACACATCAAATTTCAGTTTAAAAAAGATAACAGGCGGAATACACAAATGGTGGCAAATCCCGATCATTTCCGTGAATAGGGTGGCATATCATCAAAGCCAATCTTTGCGGTGGCAATTTGTGAAGTGGCGGGCTTTAGAGTGGCAGATAATTGGTTTTTCCCTTTGTGTAAAGATGATTCGATGCTCAGGGTTTCGCCTCTGTTCCCCAAGGTGGCCACCTAACCCACCCTCCTGCCTAGCCGATTTTTCCCGCCTAGCCGATTTTTCTCGCCTAGGTGGCGATTAAGCGCCGGTCTACCGCCCGACTAGCGCCTAGTGATTACCGCAGCCATAAGCCATAAGCCTCAGCCAAAAATAACAGGCCCGAATTATTCAACACTCAATTGGCCCGAGGAGTATCTAGTAAAATCCACTTCACACAATGGTGATTTCTGGGTTTACAGAGTCTGCTAGTTAAGTCTTTGTATTTTATAAAACTTGCGCTGTGACAATCCATGATGAAATCCTACTGTAAATATATGCTTTTCAAGTTATATATTGGGCTGATTTTCTGTAGATCAGTTGATGACAATTTATGCTAAAGAAAAAGGTAACTATTTTGAGTTTGCATTTTGAAGATCAGGTGCATATTTAATGGAAATGGAAAGACATTAGAAGATCTGGTTTTAGCTGCAGAGTGTGGAGTATTTGTAAATGTAGACAGTGAATTTGATTTGGAGAATATCGTCACTGCTGCGAGAGTTACAGGAAAGAAAGTGCCTGTTTTGCTCAGAATAAATCCAGATGTGGATCCACAGGTACAATTGTCCCTCCTCAAAACATGCACATATGCAATGAATCATATGGTCATATTGGTATGCTATTGCTTCATATAATGTTGCAAATCAAATTATTTAGTTGATTGTGTATGCCCTAGGCCTTTTCCATTTTATTTTTCTTCTACTTACTACTTAAGTACTTAGGCTACTGTTTGTTATCTTTGTTGTTGTGTGTGCCTGTGGTAGCAAAGATGCATTTGTATTTTTCCCCATCAATTACTTAAAATGGCATGTGGACAACAACCCATGCTATCTGTTCCTACAATTTTGTATTATGGGACTAAATGCAGCTGCTTTAAAATTGCATCAAATCATCTCTATTTTTACTTGTAAGAAATAATGTGAAACATTAGATGTGTTGTTAAGTTCTGCACTTGACGCAAGATATCTTCATGTCACGGAGCAATATTCAGATTGTATTCATACAAACTTGCTGTTCTTGTTAACAGGTCCATCCTTATGTTGCCACTGGAAACAAAACTTCCAAATTTGGGATTCGCAATGAAAAATTGCAATGGTTTTTAGACTCAATCAAGTCATACTCAAATGATATCAAACTGGTGGGTGTTCATTGTCATCTGGGATCTACCATTACAAAGGTACTGTCTTACACCGTTTGGTAGTAATAGTTTTTTTTAGTTATTTAGAATTGTGACCATTTGTTGTGCTGAGCTTGCTCAAGGTAGTAGGTTGTATTTCTTTGTCCTGTAACAGCATCTTATGTCAGGTTACAGATGCTTTTCTGCACATAGTTAACTTTACGTTTTGTTGTCGCTATGGAACAACCCCCATGTTACATTACTATTTCTTTTTTCCCCTATACTTCCTAATATGTGCTTGTTTCTGTTCATCTTAGATACATGCTCTTGTTAATATACATGGCTTGGGGCTTATGTTAAAGTTGTTATTGTTAAATAATATCTTTTCCTTGAAATCATGTAGCTTGTTATTTGTTTTATAATATCTTTTCCTTGAAATCATGTAGCTTGACAATGTGTCTCTGAAGCAAGTTGCAAGTGTTTTGACTTTTGAGATTGTTAGACATCAGTGCTACATGGTATCTGAGTTCCCTGTTCTGTAGGTTGATATATTTAGAGATGCTGCAGTTCTTATGGTGAACTTTATTGATGAAATTCGAGCACAAGGTTTTGAGTTGGAGTACCTGAATATTGGAGGTGGCTTGGGGATAGATTATCACCACACGGATGCAGTCTTGCCTGCACCTATGGATCTCATCAACACTGTGAGCTCACTATCCATATTATGTTTCCGATTCATATCTTTGTAGGCACAAATTTTCATTTTGTGGTATCAAAATTTGGCTTATGGTGTGATGCTTGTATGTAAATCCCTTCGATTTTTTTTTGTAGGTGCGAGAATTGGTTCTGTCACGAGATCTTACTCTCATCATTGAACCTGGAAGATCCCTGATCGCTAATACTAGCTGCTTTGTCAATAGGGTCACTGGTGTTAAATCTAATGGTACAAAGAACTTCATTGTAGTTGATGGCAGCATGGCAGAGCTCATCAGACCTAGTCTATATGGAGCATATCAGGTTTGTCTAGAGTTACCACTGATAATGAGCGTTATCAATTCTCCTTGGCTGTTCTTAGAAGATGTTTCATTCTTGGAACTTAAGATGGTTGCAAACAATAGCTTTAACTTTACCCATTCAAGATAAAAATCACAGTGCAATTCATTTGAAAAAGTAAGCTACTCTCACCATTCTTAAATATATGTAGAGTTTTTGGAGACCATCACAAGATCTCTCACCTGAGTAAATAAAATGATGTCAACCACTGTTTTGTAGAAATAAACATGAAATACACATCTGCAGCTATTTGAGGTCTTATATCATATTATTTACGTGTCAACCATAATTCTCATGGTGCAGCATATCGAACTAGTTTCTCCTCCCTCTCCAGATGCGGAAGTAGCAACCTTTGATATTGTTGGACCAGTTTGTGAATCTGCAGATTTCCTTGGCAAAGATAGGGAGCTTCCAACACCTGACAAGGTTTAATATCCGCTATATTTTCTTTCTGATAATTTTAGCGCTTTTTAAAAACTGGACAATTTTAGGTAGTCTGCAGCCCTTATGACATATTGTGCTTGTAGGGAGCTGGTTTGGTTGTTCATGACGCAGGAGCGTACTGCATGAGCATGGCTTCAACCTACAACCTGAAGATGAGACCACCTGAGTACTGGGTACAAACCATGACCTATATTATATGCCTTTGCAATTTTCAGTGATTGTTGCTCGAATGGCGAATGCTACTGCATTGCTATTTCCTCATCCCGAAACCATTTGGAGATGGTCATTCAAACTGTTATTCCTTTCTGGGTGGTTTATCTGTCTGTACCCTTCCCTCTTTTCATTCCATGGTCATTCAACCAATATGTTATGTATTTGCTTCACAGGTAGAAGACGATGGGTCCATCGTTAAGATCAGGCATGGGGAGACATTTGATGACTACATGAAGTTCTTTGATGGTCTCTCTGCCTAGCTCGTTCATTTGATGACGGCATCTTTTATTGAGGATTACTGAAGTTTCTCTGCCTGGTTCATTCATTTTCGTGTGGCTGTAGTGGATTGTGAATGGATAAATGCAATACAAATTGTACTAGTATCTTTCGACATTGCCCTATTATGTACCCCTTGCTTTTGCCGAAGTCGGTCCTGTCTAGAATCAGAAGCTACCTGCAATAAAATTATTCAGCGGCTTAGAGAATAAATTCTTCTTGGTCATATGCATTTACCATCAGTCGAACGTGCCAAACGCGTGTTAGGTCACAGGTCTCGTCTGGACATTGGTTATCCTTCATCAAATTCGTGCTAATGTAGGATCAGCTTGCAGTGTGATATTTGCAGTAGAATGGTGAGCATTCTGTATAGAAGCTTAAGCTTCAGTGCAGTGTGTGATCATCGTCTCTATCCCAGCCTAACTCTAGACCAAATCAAAATGGATCACGTGTTCACATGTAGGTTGCCGTGAACTTTATATCAACTGAGCGGTGGCACCCTCACGGCAAGCAGAACTGGGCAGGATTACAAGTTTTGTGAAATGGACAAAATTTCGTCCCTGTCAGTATTCAGCGAAACAGGTTTTATTTGGTTAAAATTTGGCCCAATTTAACTCAATTTAAAATTTATTCAAATTTTGATTAAATTTCATCAAAAATTTGATTTTTTGTCCGAATTTTCGAACGAAATTTATTTCATTTGTTCCATCAACGTGGGAACAAGTTGAACGGGACGTGATGGTCTCTACTATGTAGTTCTATTGTTTTAAGTGAATAGGATAGTTTAGTATCGGAAGAGACATTTCTAAAATTTATATCCCACCGTGTAGGTGGATAGTTCAATTCAATCAACTAAACACATAGATGACTTTTTTTAACCATCCAATATATATACACCGGTTGGCACAAGCAAGTAAACACATTAGTAGGGGTGTCCAGCCGATCTCCATTCGAACCCATGTCCTCTGACACCTGAAATGGATTGGATGACCAAGAACAGAACGGTGAAAAGAGACAACCGAATTTTTTTTACCGAGATCTTGGAAATTCGATTGAGAAAGAGAGAGAGAGGAAGGGAGCAGACTTGGCCAAATGGCTACCCGACACGGCATGGACCTGAATAGGGCATGGCCAGATTAGGTCCGAACAATTGGCCCAAATAAGTTACCGTGCCATATTGTGCCAGCCCTCTAATCCAGGCACGGTACGGAGAGAGCTAGGGTCATACCGGGTTGGCGTGGGCACGCTTAACCTAATGTATTTTACTGCCAATCGCAAGTAAGGTACGGAGAGAGCTAGGGTCATGCCGGGTTGGCGTGGGCACGCTTAACCTAATGTATTTTACTGCCAATCGCAAGTAATTTTACTACAAGTCACCGTCTGCGGTCAGAAGAGTATAGTAACCCTAACATAAATAGTTTTATTGCCAACCATAAGTAACTTTACTACACTACCACAAGAGAGTTACTGCACTACCACATGAGAGTTATTGTGCATAGCGTACCGGGCTGGCCTGCTGTACCGAGGTGCTGGCCCAAGCACGGCTCGCCTAGTCGGGCCGAGCTGGTACGACCTATTTATTGTTCGTGCCATGTCGTGTTTGAGCCAGACCAACAGTACCGTACCTCAGGTTGGCACGACTGACCTGACCCATTTGTGAGGTCTTGGGGGGGGGGGGGGGGAGAGGATGAGTAGGATGGTGGAGAAGGAAGAAGATAACAGGCAGAGGTAGGTTTGTTATTTGTGAAAAACTGACAAGATTCAGGGCACTAATGGGCAGTTGAACTAACAGGGGTGACAAAAGTGGCATGGGAGGACAATAAAATCTCATAAATATACTATTGTAACTAGATTAAGACAAATACCAAATCAAATTCTCAACACCATTTCTCACGATTACCAGGTGCTTACTAAAAAAATGGGAAGAACAGACCCAAAATTTACTGAGCGTTACAACTTCTGCCGCACACAAGTAGCAAAAATAAAACAAGGCTAATATAGTTAGTATATGACTCGTTTTAATCTTCGGCTTGCAAAGTGCCTCCAAAACAAAATCAACCGAACTCTGTTTTAGTCTGACAATACAAGTTTAAAGTGGCAATACAAGTTTGTCTTAGCAATGGCAACCGAACTCTGTTTTAGTCTGACAATTAGATCCAAGGAAGCTCACCTAAAGACATTGCACCATCTGTTGCCACTCTGGTCCATAACAAAATCAAGAGAACCGTCACAGTTGCACAAGCTTTGCTCCAAAATTATGGGTCCAAGGAATAAAAGGACCCTTGTCTGCTCAGGCTATCGCAGAATACCTCACCTTATGGCATAAGTTTTTTTTCTTTTAAGTTGGATGCAATGTCTTC
Organism: Dendrocalamus latiflorus; assembly: GCA_017311315.1. Lineage (NCBI taxonomy): Eukaryota > Viridiplantae > Streptophyta > Magnoliopsida > Poales > Poaceae > Dendrocalamus > Dendrocalamus latiflorus. The sequence continues at coordinate 1,415,176 of CM029670.1, read as the reverse complement.
CTTTCTATTGATGCAATGACATGTAAGCCTTTTGCATGTTCCAAAAAAAAACAGCGACGAGGTAAGTGGTGCTTTTAGATTGGTGTACATCAACGGAATTGGGGACCTGTGGAGAATAGATGGATCATTGGGACAAAAGTGTCACGCAGATGACAACAAAAAAACACACACACAAAGCTCGATAGAATTGTTTACGGAAGAAACTATTGTTCGAAACAGTTCACAAATCGATGGACTGGCTTCCTGTAGCATGCTATCTAAAATTATGGCCGATCAAAATGACAATTTCAACACCACCAAAAGAAAAACGAAATACTGCACCGAAATAACAAAAGAAATACTATTTCTTCCAGACATTATCACTGAGTCAACATAGCATGACAACTTATAACAAGCAATAAATATACTACTCCATCTAAGATTAAGACAAATACCAGATCAAAATTCTCAACACCATTTCTCACGATTACCAGGTGCTAAAAAAAGGGGAAGAACAGACCCATCATTGACTCAGCGTTGCAACATCTGCCAAACACAAGTAGCAAAAATAAAACGACGCTAATATATTTAGTAGATGACTTGTTTTAATCTTCGGATTGCAAAGTGCCTTCATAGCATGTACTCGCATAGATTAATTTGCAGGAACACTCTCTTCGGTAGCCTCTGATCTGCAATTGCAAATTCAATCTTTCGTCCATTAGAGATTGTCCTAGATATATAAAGCTCCAACAAATATATTGACAAAACAGAAAAGAAGAAAAACACGAACTTTCAGCTGTCATAAAATGCTAACAGGACGTATCAGCTCCATCGAAGGAAAAGGAATCTTATGTAACACTACTACTTTCAACGACCATATAAACAAAGCAATATGGTTTAGCTGTATCAAAAGCAATGCAATTTAGACTACCCAAAAAATTTTGCCTCGCAAGAAAGATATCAATGAACAGGGCAAAAATTGATCAGCTGTTAGCTCTTATCCACTGAGGTCCCAAAAAGAAAAACCACTGCCCTCAAAACAAATAAGAAGGCGCGACAACATAGAAAATAACATAAATGTTACTGGATTGCTTAATCCAAAGTGATGAAATGCAAATTAAAAGTATATTCAACATAGAAAATAACATATCACATTCATCTGACTTTTATCTAGAGAACTTAAGATGGCATTTTGTTCATGAGTTATGAAAGGTGCGAATGTGAGTAGGAAACCTTTATATGCTAGTTTAGTTGATAGAGATTGGGATATGAGGTGGCATTGGGATATCTTTGAAGGGGCATATAATTCAACTACAGCCCCAATGCATCTAACCGAAGGAATTGTATTAAAAACTCATGTCCCAGTCCCAAACGACTTCAACATATCCCATATCTATTCCGAATCCCAGTGTGCATTCAAACGCCACGAGGGAAAACAAGACACTGTTGCAAGCTTGCATTCTTTAATTTCAGGTGGGGGGAATCACACACAAACATCACCATGCTATATTTATGCAAAAAAAAAAAACCAGCAATAACAATATAACATCAAATGTAAACTACAATGTAAATTGCTAAAATGACTAAAACCATCTTCACCTAATTAACAATTTGAAATTCATTTGTAAAGTACAATAAATTACCATGCCAATCATATAAGTTCACAATGCAAACATGACAGCATAGTAAGTTAATATGGTAATTTGTTTTGCTGTGCAATGATATAACTAACATTGTATATGAAGAACATAAAATGGAAACCTTGCAATATGGCATATAGACCGAATTAAACGAAAAGCAGTGGCATAGACCGAAAGTGCAATTGAACCAGTGGCATAGACCAAATTTTTCCATAGCTTAAACCCAGTGTCACAAGTCACAATGCCATAGTTTCTCCTATCGTTAGAATACTGTGATACTATAATTACATTCTAATTGCTACATCTACATCTGCAACTCTTAACTACAAGCCCGCTAGTCAGACCACATGCACAGGGTGGCTGTCAAACAGAAGTGCACTAACTATTAGGTATCATTCTATCTGATTTTCGGTGCCAAAGAATTCAAGGCCCCCATGCATTAACCATAGTTCTCTGATTTGAAGAATTGAAGATTTTAGCACTTCTGATACTTCCAAGCATTGAACATAAAACTGTATGCTAACACAAGAACGAATTTAGACAGGATAACAGGGACACTTCTTGTTCAGTTTAATGCTACTCCAGAAGCATATTATACCACATGATTAGTTTGTTACAAGCAACCACAACACAAATTGGAGAAGCAATGTACGTATTTGTGCCTCAACACATTTTAAGCCAAAAAAGGGGGTCTAAAATTTTGTAATTTAGATTTTGGAAGGAATTGATACTGTACCACAGCACTGCTTAGCTAAACACTTATCATACTAAGAATAATGGAACCACCAAGCAACAAAAAGTAAAGCATCATGCTTCAAGCATCATATCATATCAATCATACACATCATATTCTTGATTTTGCTCTTATGTCTTACAAGCTGAGAAACTCAATCTTCCCAGCGAAACATGTAATGCAACAATCAAATCAAACATCATCTGATCAGCCATTATCTTTTGTGTGAATCTAACTTGTTTTTAATATAACAAAAATTTTGCTAAGATAGCCAGTAACACTGGTATTTATCATTTTAATGCTCACCTGAAAAAAAACTCCCTGCATGTTAACTGACACTTCATTTGAAGGACATATGTAAGTAATCTATGATAACCTAAAGGCCAATTAAAAAAGCAGATTGCACAAAAAAAAACTCAAGTTGTTTTCTTTTCCCTACAATCACAAGGACAGCTCAGACCAAAACATTGCCAGCTAAGATCAACAAAGACAACCTAACAAAACAAATTAATTCAATAGTAAGGAGCAAAATTTGAGGAACATAAGTATAAACGAATCAATTGAATTAAAGTTCAGAGGGATGAGATCAGTTATCAGACCCTTCTTCAGATTCTCTTGCAGCCTCAACTGCATCAGGCTTTCTCCAAGCTCTCTCAGCACGGCTCTCTGGCACTTGAGAGTTCCCATTCTCCTCTCCTGTGACAGGGGAACCCCTCCTCCCAAAGGACCTCCTCTCTGGCGGCGCCTCCCGCACCTTCATCGCCTCAAGCTTCTCATCAATCTTCTTCCAGTCCTCCCCCTTCGCAGCAAGCACCTCCTCACGTGGGCGGGCCGCCCCAAATGGATTCGAAGACCTGATTTTCGGTTGAAATTCCAGCTTCTCGTCCTCTTTATCCTCCTTCCTCCAGTCCTCACCCTTCGCAGCAAGCACCTCCTCACGTGGTCGGGCTGCCCCGAATGGGTTGGAAGACCTGCTTTTCGGTTGCAACTCTCCCTTCTCCTCCTCTTTATCCTCCTGCTTCTCTCCATCAGCGCCATTGGCAGGCAGCAAGGTCCGCTTCTGCAAAACCAGACGCGGTCGGGCACCGCCGCTCCCACCACCGTAGCTCACCTCCTCCCTCTTCCTCCCCCAAGAATCTGCGTCTGGACCGCCATCCCTATTGAAACCCCAAACTGGCCCACCCCTCCGGCTATCGGAAGGCGGTGGTGGGGGTGGAGCATAGCTCTTGTTCGAGACCCAGCTCGCGGACTCATCAGCGCGCGAGTCACCCCCAAACGAGCTGACACGCTCCCTCCGCTCCGGGGGCGGAGCGGGCGCCGCTTTCTTGGTGGAGACCCAGTCGTCAACGTCATCAGCACGCGACGGCATCGAGTCCATACCGAACCCTACCATCCGCTCCCTCCTCTCCAGCGGCTTCTTGCCAGCACCCCAGTCGTCCGCCTCGTCGGCGCGCGAAGGGCCGAAATCCTGGGGTCCCTCCGGGCCAGATCCGCCGCGCCGCGGCTCGTCGGAGCCGCGGGTGGTGCCGCTCCAGCGCGCCCCGGAGCCGCGCGCGTTGGAGAGCTCCTCCTCGGTGCGCTCGCGGGGCCCCCTGGGGAGGCTGAGGAGCTCGTCGGGGGTGGGCCCGCGGGAGGCGGGCGCGAAGAACTTGGCGCTGTTGAACGCGGCGAGGGGGACGGGCTGGGGCTTCTTCTTCTTGGGGACCTTGGTAGTGGCGGCGGTGGCGAGGGAGGGGAAGTCGGCAGCAGGGACGGGCGGCGGCGGCGGGGGGAGGTCGTCCTGCTCGTCGGCAGCGAGGGCCCACGAGCCGGGCTTGGCCCACGCGGAGGCGACGGCCATGTCGTCGGAGTCGTGCGTCGGCTGCCGCGGTGCGCACTGGTCGTTGGCGTGCGCTGGTGATTGGGGATTTTTTGATGAGATGCCGGTGGAGGCGGAGATTAGGGTTTTATAGGACGGGGTTCCTGTCCTGTGGGCTGAGGAATCTGGAAAGGAGAGGTGCAGAGTCCGTGTCGGGGAAGGGAATTTGTCCGGGGGAAGAGGGCCTCCGTGGCGGCAGCTGCGGCCCGACTGCGCAAAAATTTCCCCGTGTAACGGTGGTACAGGCGGAGTTGTGTAACGAGCTAACTAGGTGATGATACATGGTATGAAAATGTTAGGATGATCTCCACCCAGGTCTGGCCCAACGGTCACCTGGGCCTTTGAGCTCGCGCCCTGATCGGGGGCGCCCAACCCTAATGGTTGGTGGGCCCCTGTCACACTGCGCTATAAATACAGGTGGGGGCCGGCGACTCTGATCACGAGGTTCGACGGAGCCGTACACCCCACCGACAAATCCCTGACCCGATCTCGAGGGGGAGCGCAGCCAGTGACGGGAAGCGCCACTGCCACGCCGCTCCTGGACGGCGCCGCCACCGGACTTCACCACCGACGTCTCCCGACTCCACCGACTCCATGGCGGACGCCTCTGCACCAGCAACCAAGACCACGGATGGTCGGTAACCCTAAAACCCCTCTCATTACTCTCTGTTGTTTTAGATCTAGACGCGTTACCCCTTGTTCATCCCGAATAGCAACCCTACCCTAGCAGATCTACTTCTAGTGATCCTAAGATAGACGCCAATAATGGTATCAGAGCCCCTAGACGTAGAACTGAGATAGGGGAAAAGAAAAGAAAGGAAAGAAGAACCCTAACCCTAGAAAAGAAACCGGGTACTTACCGGAGCCGCCGCCGTCGTCGCTGGCGTGGGGGAGATCGGCCGAGCCTTGGGCTCGCCGGCGCTCCATGTTCTAGCCACCGTCGGCGCCGGCGTCAGATCCGAGCGTGCGCGCTCGGAAGGGCACTGACACGGAGCCGCTCGACGGCGGCGCGCTCCCTCTCAGGGGAGCGCGCACGCCGGCGAGAGGGCCCGCGGCGGCGCCGGCTCCCTCTTCCTCTCCGGCGGCGTGGATGAAATCGCCGCCGCCGTCGCTTCGCTCGCTCGGGTGCGGAGAGAGAGAGAGGAGTGGGTCGAATGTTTAGGGTTTCGGGGGGGCGTCCGCCGCGCGATTTTTGTTCGGGCGATATCGCCGCTCAGCCGTCCGATGGCGATGGACGGCTGCGAGGGCGCCGAGCGCGTTTGGGCTGGCTTTCGGCCTAGGCGGGCGAGAGAAATCCCGGCCCAGGCCCAGGTTGTGGCCGGGCACGGGGAGGCGCGGCGTCCGCGCGAGCGTGGGCGCGTGAGGCGCGCGTGAGGCGAGCGTGGGCGCGTGGAGGGCGCGTGCGGCGCGCGTGGGCGCGTGAGGAGCGCGAGAGAGGCCGACCGAGCGGGGCGGCGCGGCGTCCGCGCGCGCGTGAGGCGGGCCAAGTGGGCCGCTCGTGCGCGAGGGAGGCCGTGAGCGCTCGGCCGCGCGGGCTGGCCACCGTGCGCCGTGGGCCGCGGCTGCGCAGGCCGGGCCAAATGGCCGGTTTGCACAGTAAATTAAGAAAAATTATTTTTTATTCATTTCAGATGTTTTCTTTGATGAATTTTGTTAAGTTTGAGATCAAATTTCAGTTAAATTTTGATCCAAGACCAGAATTTTTTCCGCTGCGAGCTAAAGTTTATTATCTTCTTATTAAATTCGAACCAACGGGAGAATTTAATTTTGAAGAGCAGAAATTTTAAGTTTTTCTTTAATTGGAACCAACGGGAAAATTAAAATTAGAGGAATATAATTTTTTTACAGTTCATGTTCATGATTTTGCTATTTTCTGACCAAAGTTGATGATAGCAATATTATAAATTGATTTATTCATGAATTTATGCATTAATTCTATCTTCTGCCCAACGGTGATGTAGAATTAATGTACAAGAATTTTTTGCATGTTTTAATTTTGACCAACGTTAAATCAAAGCATGCAATTATTATATTATTATGTTTCCTCACTATTTCTGATACTGTTTCAGGACTCAACCCCATGGCATACATCTCGCACATCCCGGCACTTGATGGGAACAATTATCGGGTCTGGCGAGAAAAGTATGATTTGGCACTTGCGCTGTCCGAGAATGACTTAGCCCTCACCTCTCCGTGTCCTACTGAGCCAGAGGACCCGGTGAGGGCAGAAAATGAGACTGATGTTGATTTCACTGCCCGAAAGCGTGATCATGCAGAAGTCAGAATGAAATACGATCTTGAGAAAAAGAAATGGGACATCTCGAATTGCAAGTGCCTAATGGTGGCTAAGGCCACCATTGCAGATCCAATAAGGGGATCCATCCCAGACTGTGACACTGCCACAGAGTATCTACAGAAAGTGAAGAATCAGTTTACTGGGTCTTCAAAGGCCACAGCAAGCACACTGATTAAGAAACTAGTGAATGAGAGATACTCTAGTGGTGGAATAAGAGAACACATATTAAAGATGAGCACAACGGCAGCCAAGCTAAATTCAATGGATATGGGGCTCAAGGATGAGTTTCTAATTCATTTGATCTTTGCTTCTCTGCCAAAAGAATTTGACACTTTTGTTGTTAATTACAACATGCAGCCCGACAAATGGAATATAGAAAAGCTCATTGCAATGTGTGTGCAAGAAGAGGAGAGGCTTAAAACCTCACAGGGTGACTTTGCAAACCTTGTGAAGAACAACAAAAGAAAGAACTTTAATGCCAAACCACAAGGGAAACCTCAGTGGGATAGTAGCTCCTCTTCTAAGTCACAGGGAAAGGTTCCCCAGTTTCATAAGCCCAACCAATTTACAGTAGACAAAGACACCTGTAAATTTTGTAAGAAGAAGGCAGAGCACTATCAGAGGGATTGCCCAGAGTTCCTGAAGCATCTGTTGAAGAATGGTAAGGATGTCATTACATTTATAGATGAATCCTTGTATTTAAGTTATGAAAAATCTACTTGGTGGATTGACTCAGGTGCAACTATTCATGTTGCTAATTCATTACAGGGATTCCATACGAGGAGGACCCTACAAAGAGGAGAAAGAACAATTAAAGTTGCGAATGGAATTGAAGCCGAAGTCGAGGCCATTGGAGATCTCTCTTTAGAATTTCATGATGGTTTTGTACTTAGGCTTTCAGACGTTCTTTATGTACCCTCTTTGCGCAGAAACTTAATAAGTGTGTCGAAATTAGATGATGATGGTTATGATTGCCATTTTGGTAATGGCAAATGCAGACTTGTGTTTAATAATAAATGTGTTGGTCTTGCCTTCCGACAAGACAAGCTTTATTTATTATCACTTTCTGAGAATGTGAATCATGTGACCATTGAGAATGAGAATACCTCTTCGTCTATGAATGAAAGTAAAAAGCGGAAGATAAATCATGATGCATTGTCGAAATTATGGCATTGTCGTTTAGGCCATATTTCGAGGGGGAGAATAGAACGATTGATTAAGAAAACACTTCTTCCGCCATTAGAATTTTCAGATTTAGAACAATGTATTGATTGCATAAAAGGAAAATATGTTAAGAAAATAAAGAAAGACGCCAAACGAAGCGCAGGAAATTTAGAAATAATTCACACAGATATCTGTGGTCCATTTCCTGTGAAAAGTGTGGATGGTTATGATTCATTTATAACACTCACAGATGACTATTCGCGTTATGGCTATATTTATCTAATTAAAGAAAGAACAGAAGCATTGGATAAATTTAAGATATTTAAGGCTGAAGTAGAAAATCAGCACAATTTAAAGATTAAGATAGTAAGATCCGACCGTGGGGGGGAGTACTACGGTCGGCATACCCCGTATGGCCAAGTTCCTGGACCTTTTGCAAGGTTCTTAAAGGAAAATGGCATAGTTGCCCAGTACTCTACACCGGGCGAACCTCAGCAGAATGGAGTGGCTGAAAGACGCAACCGTACCTTAATGGATATGGTGAGAAGTATGATAAGTTACTCCACGCTACCGATAAGTTTATGGATGGAGGCGTTAAAAACTGCCATTCATATTCTTAATCGAGTACCAAGTAAGTCGGTACCCAAAACACCGTATGAGTTATGGACAGGAAGAGAACCCTCACTTAACTATTTACGTGTGTGGGGTTGTCCTGCTGAGGCTAAAGTTTTTAACCCAAACATAGGGAAGCTAGATCCCAAGACAGTCAGCTGCCATTTTATTGGCTATCCAGAAAAATCGAAGGGTTATCGCTTCTATTGTCCTGACAGACATACGAAGTTTGTAGAAACAAGACATGCTGTCTTCTTGGAGGAAGAGATGATCAGGGGGAGCAGAGTAGCGCGAGAAATTAACCTAGAGGAAAAGCGGGTACATGTGCCCATTCCGATGATTCAGGAACCATTTTTCACGCTACCTGTTGTTGCTACACCAACAGTGCCAGACACTGTAGTGACAGCACCTGTTGTTAGTTCTCCTGTGGAAACGATGAGTGAACATGAGGAACCTGTCCTTCAGGATCCCATAGAACCCATTGTAACCCAAGAGGAAGAGCAACAACAGCCTCACACAGAACAAGCATCGAACAGCGAGGGACTCAGAAGGTCTCAAAGAGTCAGAAGATCAGCTATCCCTAATGATTACAAAGTCTATGAAACTGAGGATTTTCAAATGGAGGGTGATCCCACCTCTTTTGAAGAAGCCATGAGAAGCGCTCATTCATCCAAGTGGCTTGAAGCTATGCAGGATGAAATGAAGTCAATGAGCACCAACGGTGTTTGGGACTTAGAAACTATTCCTAAAGGAGCCAAGACAGTAGGCTGTAAATGGGTCTACAAAACAAAACATGACTCTAGAGGGAATATAGAAAGATTTAAAGCGCGACTTGTGGCAAAGGGCTTTACGCAAAGAGAAGGCATAGATTACAATGAGACATTTTCTCCAGTCTCGTGTAAAGATTCTTTTAGAATAATAATGGCGCTTGTAGCTCATTATGATTTAGAATTGCATCAGATGGATGTAAAGACGGCGTTCCTAAATGGGGATTTGGAGGAAAATGTTTACATGGCACAACCGAAAGGTTTTGTTGTGGAAGGAAAAGAACGTATGGGATGCCGGCTGAAGAAATCCATTTACGGATTGAAACAAGCATCAAGGCAGTTGTACTTGAAGTTTGATTGTACAATAAGAAGTTTTGGGTTCAAGGAAAATGTAGAGGACAATTGCGTTTATGCAAAGTTTAGGAATGGGAAATACATTTTCCTAATCCTGTATGTGGATGACATCTTACTTGCTAGTAGTGATGTTAGCCTATTACTGGAGACAAAGAAGTTCTTGTCCTCGAATTTTGATATGAAGGATCTTGGTGAAGCTTCGTTCGTACTGGGAATAGAGATTCACCGAGATAGAACTAAGGGGTTTTTAGGTTTATCACAAAAGGCATACTTAGAAAAGATTCTAAAGAAATATAGTATGCAAAATTGTAAGCCTTCACCTGCTCCTATAGTCAAGGGCGACAGGTATGGGGAATTTCAATGCCCCAGGAACCAATATGAGATCGATCAAATGAAAGCGGTTCCATATGCTTCAGCTGTCGGAAGCTTGCAGTATGCTCAAGTGTGTACGCGCCCTGACTTAGCATTTGTTACCGGGTTACTTGGCAGATTCCAGAGCAATCCTGGAATAGAACATTGGAAATTAGTAAAGAAAGTCTTGCGTTATTTGCAAGGAACAAAAGGCCTCATGATGACATACAGAAGATCAGATTCACTCCATATAGTGGGGTATACAGACTCTGATTATGCGGGAGATGATAGAAAGTCTACATCCGGATATGTATTCACTCTCGCAGGAGGAGCTATATCGTGGAAAAGCTCAAAACAAACCGTCACTACATCATCCACAATGTATGCCGAATTTGTAGCATGTTATGAGGCCACGGGGCAGGTGAATTGGTTAAAGAAATTCATACCCGGGTTGAAAGTGGTAGATGACATACATAAGCCACTAAAGTTATACTGCGATAATGAACCAGCAGTATGTTATGCTCACAACAATAAGTCAAGTGGTGCTGCCAAACACATTGACATAAAGTATTATGTTGTGAAAGATAAAGTCCGGGATCATATAATCAGTCTTGAGCATATAAGGACAGAAAAGATGCTCGCGGATCCGCTCACAAAAGGCTTACCGCCCAATGTGTTCAGAGAACACTTAGCCGGCATGGGTTTACGGGAAAGCCTATGATTCCTGGACAATAAGGGCCCAGTTGAGAGTACATTTCAAAACAGAAAAGTGCATTGTGGCTGTTCAATCTAATGGCATAAGACCGTGACGATGAGGCACGCTCTATGCACTGATCTGTGATGGAATGAGAAAAGCAATGAGTGACAAGTATAGAGTTTAAGTATAAGTTGAGATCAAGGGGGAGAATGTTAGGATGATCTCCACCCAGGTCTGGCCCAACGGCCACCTGGGCCTTTGAGCTCGCGCCCTGATCGGGGGCGCCCAACCCTAATGGTTGGTGGGCCCCTGTCACACTGCGCTATAAATACAGGTGGGGGCCGGCGGCTCTGATCACGAGGTTCGACGGAGCCGTACACCCCACCGACAAATCCCTGACACGATCTCGAGGGGGAGCGCAGCCAGTGACGGGAAGCGCCACTGCCACGCCGCTCCTGGACGGCGCCGCCACCGGACTTCACCACCGACGTCTCCTGACTCCACCGACTCCATGGCGGACGCCTCTGCACCAGCAACCAAGACCACGGATGGTCGGTAACCCTAAAACCCCTCTCATTACTCTCTGTTGTTTTAGATCTAGACGCGTTACCCCTTGTTCATCCCGAATAGCAACCCTACCCAGCAGATCTACTTCTAGTGATCCTAAGATAGACGCCAATAGAAAATACTATAGAACTGTAGCAAAAGCATGTAGCACTGTAGAAAAAAGCATTTTTTGCGCTGTACCAGCTTTTCGCAGCCAGCGGACAGCACGCATCAACTTTCCTAGTAATTTAACAATACGTATTAGCTTTCCACAGTGAGTGAACAACACACACCAACTTCCTTAGTGATTTGATAATACGTACCAGCTTTCCTCAATAAGTGAACAGCATGCACCATTTTTACCAGTGTTTTGACAACACATATCATCTTTTCGTAGCTTGTGAACAACACACATTAGGTTTTTTAGTGATTTGACAGCATGTACTAGCTTTCCGCAACGAGTGGACAACACGCATTGGCTTACCCAGTAATTTGACAACACATACTAGCTTTTTGTAGTGAGGATAACACGCACTGGCTTTCCGAGTGATTTAATAACATAAGTGGACATCGCAGCGAGTGGACATCACTCACTGGCTTTTCCAATGATTTGACAACATGTACTACCTTTTTGCAACCTATAAATAGCATGCATTAGTTTTCTCAGTGATTTGATAACACGTACCAGCTTTTTGCATCGAGTGGACATCACACACCAACTTTTCTAGTGATTTGATAGCATGTACCAGTTTTCCTAGTGAAATAACAACACGTTCAAGTTTTACTCCCGAGCAATGCATACCAACCACCTATAAAATCTGGTTAGCCCCCACGACCAGACTTAAGACTTTGATTGAGTTGATCTCAAAACTAGGGGAAGAGAAGAGGGAGAAGACGAGAGATACAGGACGTCGAACTATGGAGAGATGCTTCGCAAGCGAAAGTGGATGGTCAAGAAGGAGTCATACCCTGATAAATCTTGTAGCACCCATGCTGTTAGAGTTTCCGCAACCACAATGCAACTGCGGCAATGCAAGACGTATCATCTAGTCCACACATCTGACAACCACCGCCTAGGCGCACTACACATACGTCGAAGTTCTTGTAAGCACGTATTTGGTATTTCACATTGCATGTTCTATTTCACATTGCAAGTTCTAAGCCGCCTATGCCCACCTACTGAACCGACGTAGCTCGAAATGCACCTATCGAGTTGCGCCGGCTCGGCAGCGCCTAGCCTCCCATTCTAGTGCCTCCCGCACCATCTCTCTCTGCAGCGCAGCTCATCTCCTACTGAGCTACCCGGCATAGCAGGCGACATCTGTTGTGCCTTCTGAGCTCAGGGAGGAGCTATTTTTGCAAAAACATTGCAACAATGCTAGTTACATGAACAGTTCGTGACTACAGAGATGGAGGTTGGGTCGGTTTTGATATTAGGGTTTGACATGAATCCATCGCAATGTAGTAACTCAGAATGTGTCAGATTTGTAGAGAAAACGTTGCATGATGCCTATATACTCATGTGTTTTTAAATGACGTCCTACCCTCAAAGATGCCTTGTTTTACAAATACCACCCAAATAGGTTGGTTCACTTTAGTAACACCAAAAAGTGTAAAACTTTTTAAATCCCCAAATTAAACAATCACTTGCCCCTTTCAATCTGACTTCGAGATGGACACTTCTCTGGGAGTCAATGACCAAAGGACAAACTATGCCTTGCCCCTCACGTGCCACCTTGCCGAAACATTGCTCAAGTTGAAAGAGTTGGGTGGCAGGTTACTAAAAGAGTTAGAATAGATCTAAATTCAAACTCCAACAGAAACAGTGGGTGGGTTCTTTTCGGTTTTATAGTTTATGATTTTTACTAAATAAACAAATAAGATAACTTCTTTATCGTCTTTTTGAAACGGCTTTTCGAGCCAAACTTTTCGAAGTGGCTTATTAGTGTTCAATTCGTTTATAGAAACACTCATACTAGAACCAAGAGTCATCAGTCGCGGTAAAAAAGAACCCATCAATGGTGAGGAAGGGGGGAGGAGTTGTCAGGGTGATGTTCTGCATGAGATATTGTAGATGGGAAAACATGCACATATAATATATCGTATACCGCTAATTATATAGTTGATGATCAAGCTTAAGCAAGCGTAGGACAAGATCATAAATTGGCCTGATTGTTTGCAGGTTTGTTTATGATGGTGTTTATTTTGGGCCCAACATGGATAATAGACACAGGAGACGCGCTACGCTGCGCCCGTGTAGCTCAGTGTGGAGCAGGGAGTAGGGGGCGTCGTTTTGGATCATGAGCGACGGATGTTCACAATTACCAGCTAAAGCATTTGATATTCATAGATTTGCATTAATCACATTAATTGAGCATTCGCTGGTTGTTGACCACGTTAGTTTTTGATTATGTAAGATGGCCTAAACCACTCATTGATTTTCGATCGCGTTGGTTTTTACCACTCTCTGGTTGTCGACCACGTTAGTTTTCGACCACGCCTTGGTTATATTAGTCATAGGAATATAACGATATTTTTATTTTTTATTTTCCTTTAATTAAATAACTCAAAAAAAAAAACTAACAGTTGTTACAGTGCAATTTCAACCAAAAGTCGACAATCAGGAGCCAAAAAACTTTAGGAAAAAATGCTGAAATGAACACCACCAAGTAGATATGTATGCTCTGCTCTTTTAGGCTTTTGATTTCTCCGAAATTTAAAATAAACGAAATAATTTTTTGAAGTAGATTGTTTAAACAATTTTCTAACTTTAAAATCGTGAGAAAATTGCTATAATGGGACTCCAAACAACGTGTTTCGCTATAATAGGACTTCTAACGTTGACATCGCTAAAATGACACCCGAAACATTGGCTTCTCGTAATACATGGCATTTGGCTAATGTTTCGAAATACCCGAACATTGGAATTAAAAGAGCCAAATGTCATGTATTACGAGAAGCCAATGTTTCGGGTGTCATTTTAGCGATGTCAACGTTAGAAGTCCCATTATAGCGAAACACGTTGTTTGGAGTCCCATTATAGCAATTTTCTCTAAAATCGTACGTCGTTTGCTACTATCTAAAAAATAGATAAAAACCATCCGTCGCAGTCTAAAAAACGGGGACATGTCACATGTATATACTGGTAATACCACACTTCCATATCAGGCTGGTTTGTTTGAAGTTTATGGACTGATTTGCCCAATTTTAGACTAAAGTGAGGGAAAGAGGAGAGTGCAAGAGCAAAAGTGCGATCACCCGAATAGAAAAAATTCGATGATAACCCGTCCTTGTGTGGAGCACGAGTCCTCCCCCACTATCTGCGGTTGGCCCTGCCCTCTTGCCTCTGCTCCCAGCTAGCACGCCACGGGAGGGAGGCGACCACGCGCCTCCGCCTCCACCCCCGTAGTACCATGGATCCGCGCAGCCACCAACCGCAGGAGGACGGCTTCTTCTACCCACGCGACAGCGCGTGCCCTGCCGACCCCAGGTCGCCTTGCGCACAACACTTCTTGGTTCTTTAGTTTTCCTTTTCTGAATCAATTACGACAACTTCCCTACTCTTGCGTTACATTTTTTTTTTGAAACGGGCTGCGTTACAATTTTTAGTTGGGTTCCGGATGGGAGCCAATTTGATGGGAATTGTTAGCCGCTTCGTGCTCAAATCTGAAGAATTCTGGAGGGATGTGAGATTAGGCGTATTCTGTAATGTTAATTTGGTGATGCAAATCGAGCAGCTTTCTATCCCCGATCGTCCAATTTGGTGGATTTCTTTAATGTTGGGAAAACGATTTCGATGGTGCGTTGGGTCCTTGATATTCCTTGCATAGCACTTATATCAATAAGTAAATCTTGGTGCATAGGGTTTGTGGGCACCAAGATAAGACATGCTTTAGTGGAAACATTGTCCATGAACAAAGTGGTCTTGGAGATCAACAGAAGCATTTATACATGGTTCATCTACTAGTGTGTTTATGTGATTTTATACAAAATAATTGCTACTCATACATCTGATATGACATGTGCTGACAACAGCTGTTCCTTCTTTTGTTCACAGTCAAAGGACAGAATGCAAAGCCCAGGGTTCCATTGCTGCGCGTAAGGTTCAAAAGGCTGATCGTGAGAAAATGCGAAGAGATAAATTAAATGAGCAGTTCCTGGAATTGGGAAATGCACTTGGTATGATGCAGTTCTTTGTCTCAAGCAGCTAACTTCACAATTGCTCCTTGTAGGACGCCCACAGATTTTCTTGGCTCTGGTTGCTTCTATGGGTTCTGATGGAAATATATATACTGTCAAGTTGCAGTTCCTGTAGAAAAAGAAACGTATTTTTAAAGACTAAATTGGCAAGAGCGGTTACCTTAAAGCACATGTGAGTTGAAGGGTTTACATAATCACCCTTGTACTGCCAAGTGCCAACAAATACTCCAATGTTTCGCATAATTCCCATGCGACTGCGGTGTATGCCAAGTTCTGGACCTCTACAAGAACATTTTAGTTCCTTAGCATTTTGACTATGCCAGATTACCAAGAATAAATAAAGTCACCATATCTAATTCTTGGTGTTGGAAATACTACTTGTCTTGATAAAACCTTATTATGAACTTATGAGGCCCTAGCGATGGTGGAAGTTCATTTCTGTGTTTCCACTTTGAGGTTCAACCTCTGTTTAACACATGACACCCGGTTAACTTTCTGTTTGGGTTGATGTGATATAATACCTTAGCAGGATGGGCTTCAGAGATGTCATGTTTGGTGTCAGGGTTTGGAATTCGTTTTTTCCCCTATTCAACCCCCTTCCCCTCGAAGAACTGGCCAGTTTCCTTTTTCCCCTAACCAATCTTTTCTTGATTTTGCACTGCGTGCGTGCGTGCGTGCGTGTGCTTATAACATATTGAATCATCACTAGTACACATACCCAATTGAAATCAGAAAGCACCTCAATTCTGGTCTTACTGGAAGTAACAACATTGGTTACCCATGGTTGCTACAAAGTGGCCTGTTCCCAGTAGGAACTTAACCCTTGTTGGTGCGACAGCTCTGTTATCCTTCACTGCTGAATTCTTAGGTGTACCCTATAGAGATGTTTACTTACTGGGTTTGCTGGAAACAAAGCTGTATTACAGACAGTGTAAAGGGTGCGCTGTTCGATGAGGGCAAGTTGTGGGTGCATTGAACTATAGGACATTTAAGTATAGAACATTTAAGTTCCAAGTTCCAACTAACATCTATCCATACAAGTGAGAAAATATCTCGTGATATGTTAATGTTAATCACAGAGAAAAATATAATTTTGCATGTGACTATGTTAGTTGGTGGAATGGAAACTGTACGATGATCCACAAAATTTCGTCATATCAGTTGATCAGAAATGTGAACCTATGTTGGTTTTTTTTATACGGTTTTGTACTGTTCTATCATGACGAACCCAAGCATGTTAACTATCATTGCAACCAACACAGCCACATGGATCTGTTCAGATTTGAAAAGGCATAAGAGAAACAGTTCCACTTTAAGGCTGTGGAAAAGTAATATTTAGTATAGTATTTCAAGGTATATTTGAAAATTATTTTGCATATCGATACCAAAAAATAAGTCTTATAGATTAAGGCCTGTTCTTTTTTGCTGAAATTTATGACTTTTGGCTGCGGCTTTTGGTTTTTGGGTTGTTTGTGTAAGAGATTATAAAATAACATAAAGTAGAAACTCACGTGCGGTTTTTGCCGATATAAATGAAGTTGGTAAAGTATGTACTACAATTAACTAGTAGACCCTATCTTGAAAAGATACTCTGTTTAAAAGTTAGTTACTGTAAAAAAACCAAAAAACAGCTTTTAGAAGCTGAAAATAACAGGGCCTAAATAGATCGACCTTTACTTAGTCTCTGATATGGATGATAATAGTTTACTCAGAAAATTTTCATAGCACTGGATATGGAAGTGCTATGCTGTCAGCTTGCTCTGGGAGATGAAATTAAAATTTCTTATTATAGTCAAACCATAGCCAATCATCAACCTTGAAACTGTTGGTGCTAATAGAATGTGATTTAGACTGAACTATTGCGAACGGGTCTCTAGCCCAGTGGTTAGAGCGCCTCGGTAGCACCCCCCAAGTCCTGGGTTCGAATCCCGCAGGGCGAATTTCAGGTCTGGGGGTAAAAAAACCCCCTCGCCTGCTTCCACACCAAAGCACAGGTCTAAGGCCCGACCCAGGTCGTTGGTCGTTTCTCACGCGGGCAACGGTGCCCCTGTGTAAGGGTGGAGCAGGGGTTCGGGGGTTTTCTAGATCTGCGTGAGAGGATCTTCTCTTAAGCAAAATGCCCGGGGGCCGTCTAACCCCCCCCCCCCCCCCCCCCCGCAGGTCTAGTTTTTTATTACCGATGATGTACCATGAAGTTCCTATCATGTTCCACTTGCCAGACCTATTGTTCGAAAAAAGGTTTTCAAGAACTTAATATGTCTTTTTTGATATTTTCTTTATTTAGCCGTCTTACTCTTTGAAAGGTTAAACTTATCCCTGGACTAGGGCTAGAGTGGTTATGATGCAGTTTTTTCGGTTTCTTGCTCCAATTCAGAGTTTTGGTTGCATTTCATACTTTCGTACTGTCACTTAAATCAATTTCAACAAGAGCATTTAACACTAAATTATTTGGCATCTATAATTTCATTCCAAGTAGTTCTCTGTAAAACAGTAACATTGTTCAGTAGTCAGTACAACTGCATGATGGTGGTGTGCTCCTACTTCATGTTCTCGTTTCATGCTAAATAAATATAACAGCTAATATAATGCATGTGCAACTTGTATGCATGATATTCAATAGCCTGCCCATTGACTACATTTGTGTGTTAATATTGTGCACACATGCACTTTGTTTTTAAGTAACCCCTCTGTATACAACACAGATCCCTGCATAGTTGTTACTCAAGCACTGAGCACACATACCGTTGTACTGCATTTTAGAAATGGCATCTAACTAGTTAGGCTCTTCTAATCACCTGCTTAGCAGCAATTTAGACATTTGGAACTCACTCCCTACTTTGCCCTTTCTGGTCTCCATCCTGTGAATTAACAAATACTGAATTTCATAAAGTTGCTGAACTTTTTTTTAATTCTCTTTATGACAACGACTATATGACTAATTTTAAGCTTACTGCTTTTAGCCTGCTTACTACTGGGCTTTTAGAGAACAATTATTACTGGTAATTTGGCAAACCAGCTAAGGCTGGCACCACATTGTCTGCATCATTTACCATTTCAGGTAAAGTTGTTTTTTGGTGATTGAATACCAATTGTGAGCGTTTTATGAACTGGTTTGGTCGTTCTTGAATAGCAAACTTCATGTAACCATTAACAAAATTTATGAAGAAATGCCTCAAAAACTTGGAAAAGGATCAATATTACTGTTTCTTGACCACTTTTTAGTTGGAAGCTCTCCAGTTCTTGGCTGAGTTTTGTCTGCCAGTGCCCCTGATCTTTGCCTGTAGTCAGCCACGTCCAGATTGGTTACACCAGCAATTGACAAAGGTTGATCTTTGGAAACTACTCCACAACCTGATTTTGAAATCCTGCAAAGGAAATGTAACTACTTGATCCAAAATTAAGAAACCATGTGGTTTCTTTGGGCTTCATGATGTGAATCCTTCCCCCTCTGTACAGATGTAATTTTGATAGCTTCAGCATAATTAAAATGAAATAAACACTTGAAAATTGTATGTGCTCCTTTAGTCCTTTTACTAGCTGCATCTATGCGATTTCAGAAGCGCTAGACTTGGTGTTGTAACTTTCTCATCGCCTCATGTCAGCTACATATTCCAATATACAGATCCAGATCGGCCCAGGAACGATAAGGCAACTATACTTGGTGATGCAATCCAGATGCTGAAAGATTTTACTTCTCAGGTGAACAAGCTTAAAGCTGAATACTCGTCGCTCTCTGAAGAAGCACGCGAGGTAACCTCATAATATTAGTGTAAAGAAACAGGTCAGCCACCGAGGAATTCAAACATATAAATAACATTTTTTACTGATTCCTGTAGTTGACTGAAGAAAAGAATGAGCTTAGAGATGAGAAAGCTTCACTGAAGTCTGAGGTTGATAATTTGAATACCCAGTATCAACAACGAATGCGAGTGTTGTACCCATGGGCTGGAATGGAGCCTTCTGTAGTCATCGGTCCACCTCCACCATATCCCTTCCCAGTCACAGTTCCTATACCCTCTGGTGTTGTACCTATGCATCCACAGCTTCAGGCATATCCCTTCTTCCGAAATCAAACATCTGGAACCATCCCCAATCCATGCACCCCTTACATGGCATACACTCAACCCTGTCATCTTCCTACTGATCAACCATCTAACCAATTTAACACTCCAATTCCACATTCAAGAAGTAATCAATCTCACTCTCCTGCACAAGACTGTAGAAGCAAGTCATCCACGCTGCAGCAAGCAAGCTGCGGAGGGAGAAGTGATGATTTTGGTGACGTTGCAACTGACCTGGAACTAAAAACTCCTGGTTCCTCAGCTCCTTCACATTCAGAGATTGCTAACAAGGTAAGGGTCATCCATTACCCAGTTTCACTATAAATGATCAGTATGTGAATTTGCCATAGCTGTTTATGTTTTGATTTGTTTAAAACTACAGAAAATAGTGAGGAAAAACATTTCTTCTTATTTTTTACCTTTTTGTGTCAAATTAGATGAAAGAACAAAAGAGAGCCAATTTTTTTACTAAGTGTTATGTCATAATCACAGGAATCCTCTTCTGACTTGAAAAAGAAGACGCAATGCATAAAGCAAATTATTGGTAGCACTCTTACAGAAGGCAGCAGTTCAAGCAGATGCTCTTCCAGCGGCCCCCCAGATGTCTCTAATAGTGTTGGAGATGGATCGGTTGCTGATGACCAATGATCGACAGTGCGAACGTAGACAAGTATAGATGAAGTATAAATAATCTTTTCTAACCTCCGTTTAGTTTGCTTATATGTGGTGTAATCTGCTGGCATCGCAAGATTATCAACTTAGAAGTGCCAAGTTCCTAGTATCAGGACTGGACAAATTGAGAGGCCTACAGGGCCCAGTAGAGCTGGTTAGAGAAAGCCATATCCTGATGGTTATGATTTATGAATGGGCAAAAGCCTTCTATGGCAATTTGAAATGCTCTCCAGGATTACGTGGGTCATGCATGGCTTATGTCTTCTGCAGTATGTGAAATAGTTATCTGTCAAACCATATTGGTTGACATCATTCCAGTACAATTGTATAGTTCTTCCTGGTGTAATATTTCACTAGAATTTTTCGGTCAAATAACTCGTGATTAACCATATTATTTATCTTGGCTTACCAATTAGTTGCTGGGTCAACTAGAAGTTGTACATTGAGCATCACCATTGCATTGGAATATTTTCTTAATTATCAGTTCTACTTCTACATGATTGTCAGTTTTGCTCAGTCTTCCTAGAGTACATTTCCTGGTAGTTTCTTTCAGGTGGCAAGTCATTGAAGGTAGATAAGAGTGTGAGATTGAGCCATGTAATTTATGCCCTTACTCTTGAAGTGATTCAAAATTTCTAAACTGTTCTAGTGATGTTAGCACGTATTGTCAATATTAATTTTAGCAGATGGCTGATGGTGCAGTTTGTTTGGTCCTTGTGACTTCTTAAGCAGGATTGCAGGAACATTTAGCTTTGTTGTTTCGTAAGGGAATAAAAGGGAAAATTGCGCAAGTTCCCTCAGATTTCACTACAAGTTTGAAAAACACCCTTGTAAGTTATTATGTGGCATTCAAACCCCCTCGTGTCGCTATTTGTCCTCTAATTACATTGAAATAACATTGGATGGATGGTTGGTAACATGGCTGGCATATATATATATATATATATATATATATATATATATATATATATATATATATATATATATATATATATATATATATATATATATATATATATATATATATATATTTGCTTTGAGATTCACAACGTTTGATGTGGGTATCTTCATATACCCATAAAAAAGTATATTTGAGATGTCAAACTCCGAAAAAAATTAAATTCAACTTCAGTTTAATTAGTTTGAACTATTTTTATGGTATATACTCACTGTAGTCGCATTGAACTCAAAAGTAGTTCAAACTAGTTTGAACTGAGTTCAAAACTTACTTACCATAAATATATCAAGGGTATAAAACATTTTCATACCCAAACTCAAAAAAATTATCACTCAGACACGTGTATCGGATGTTGGTGCCTAGGCACCATGGTGCCTTATGTAATTTTCCTATATATATATATATATATATATATATATATATATATATATATATATATATATATATATATATATATATATATATATATATATATATATATATATATATATCTAGTGTAAAAGGTAGTGCTAAGGTGTGAAAGGCAATCAGGACGGTTGGATCCAACTCCCGCGGCTCAGATCGAGGCGGTGGGAGTTTGCGTATAACCCCCCATGTGTTGAGTTTTCTTCGCGAAAAAAATCCTCATCTCCTTCGCCCTCACCATCTCGCTCGCTCGTCTCGTCTCGTTCCCCTCGTTCGAGCGGCACCGCCCGAGCCTTCCCTTCGCGACCTAGGGTTACAGGTGCCCGCTCGGGGTGGGTCTCCCTGGGCGCCGTCGCCCTTCTCCCCGGCCGCCACCGCGCCCCCAGCCGCGACGACGCCCTCTCCCCTCCCCGCAACTAGTCCAGTTCACATGTTATATGTGACATTTTCACCGCTGTAATGAATGGAATTTATGGGGAAATGTATTAGGTGATGTTGCCGTGAGTGAAATTGTTGAGTCTCTCTGGTCTCCTTTCCTTTGTTAATTGTGAAAATTTCAGGTTATCCGATGCCTTGTCAATTGTGAATGCTTCCACCTCGGCTGGATTTATAGTTGTCGAATGCATAATTGTGATTTTTGTTTCAGTTTTTGCTGGCTTGCTGCTGCCGTGTGATCAGGAATGAGTGTGAATAGTATCAGAATAGGGACTCATGTATGAACTCTCGAATATTTAATCGATGTGATGCAAGGATCTGCTTTAGGATAAATTTTTGTGATTTTTTTCATACTCCATATGTAGCAGGCTAGCAGCGTCAAATCTTCTGGTCAAGGCTGGTACTAGCATTCAGAAGAAAAAAAACACACTAGGAATTGAATGAATTACCTAGCATCAAATCTTTTGGGCTTCTGGCTGCTACTAGCGTTTGTAAGTTGCAAGCAAAGTTAGATTTTACTAGTGAGAGGACGAGCAAAGAGAGCGCACGTTATGTAAAAGGAGCGAACTTCTGGTGTTCTTTCTTGAACTGATTTTGACGTACCTCCTTAATAGTTGTACAGCTCTCATAATAATCAGTGAGAGTTTGTTAAATATCGTACGTTGAAACGAGATGAGACATATGGTCGAACTCATTCCTACTAAGACATTGAATCAAAAGATTCCTAGCTTATTGTTTGCCTCAACATCCGAAAGATTTGTCAGAGTGTTTTGATTATCGTAGGGATAACATATGAACTATTGACCTTTTCCCAAATTGACAGGTGGCTTAGTAGAATACATGTCTGATATCATGACTCTTAAAACTGGTTAAGGTTTATAAGAAAAAGCTTAACCGGGCTCCAATACTACTTTTAGGACCAATGCAGATGATCAGAAGGGGTGAATGATTATTTCTAAATTTTCTCAAGGTATTGTTAATCTTTCACTCCAGTGGCTATGAAAGTCAAGAAGATCATATTACTCCACCTACTAGGATTCCAATAGCTAAGGAAAGCTATGAATAGCAAGCCCTAGGCACTCACAAATAAAATATCTAAGAAAAATCAAGGTAAACCAGGTGACCTCTAGGGGGTGGTCTGGCCACTACTTATTTGGTAATCTAACCTCTGTGCGGTCTGATCTCTTATTAGGGCTATTTGACTAGTCCCTCAGCACAAATAAGAAAATCAGCATGATTTCAAATTAAGGACCGAAGATAGTAACAGAGGGGAATAAATGGTACCTTAAAAATTTTCTCCAAGTATTCAATAATCATTCACTCTAATAGCTACAAAGCTATAAAGATTAGGATAAGAAACCACCACAAACCAAGCAAGACAAGCTGCTGAAATTTTAAAAAGAAATCAGCAAAATTACTAGTACATTTCTTATAACTGCAGTACTATCTTTGTGCGATAGTACCGTTGTTATAACTATGATACTACCATTTTTTGGTAGTACCTTTGTTTGCATTGCGGTACTACCGTTTTTCGATAAACAGTGATTTCAACAAAAGTTCAAAACCAAGAATTGATGGAACTTTTGATTCGTAGACCAATGATATGAAATTTTGCAGAGATCTTCTCTACGGTATTGTGAACATATTCCAATAAATGGTCATAAAAATTATGGCGAAAATTGATACCTTTTTCAGCTTATTAGAAGGTTGCACCAAAACCGAGTCAAAATCAAAATCGGTGAACACAACTTGCTCGTGGGTGGATGATGACCAACATGGGTCTAGATGTATTTCAACATATCACGACAAGTTAGAACACTAAAGAAATCAAATTAAAAACCTTCGGATCAAGAAATCGCTCAAGGAGACCAAAATCAAGTAAAACCGAGTTTCTTGATGAACTTACTACCAAAGTGCCTAGATGATGGAAGATTGATTTTCAGAGGTTATCTCTATCTCAATCACATCCTTGGCACATCAAGATCAAGAAAAGGGAAAATAGGAGATCAAAACTAACCAAAATAAGAGTAAATCAAACAAAAACAAGAGACAGACACAGAGATGATCAAAGATTGATGTATTGTCACTTGACGAGGAGGTTTTACAGCCACCCCACCTTGGAGAACAAAGAGAACACCAGGTGCCCCACTCTCAAACTCTAACCCTAAAAGCAAGAGAGCACATAAGAGGGGTTGGATAGTTAACCACATGTCTCCATCCCAACCACCTTTTATAAGTCGGCAACCAGCCACCTCAACTCTTAGTGGGTCCTATCCACTATTACAATGGGGAAACCGATTAACCCCACATACACTGATTTTACTCACACAAGTTCACTTATGCACGATTTTCAAAGCGCGTAAGTTCATATCTGCTAAATCCTTAGCCTTAATCCGCCTTGATCAAACCAACTCCACCTTGACCTAAACCGTTCTCCAACGCATTACCCATACGCCGCGGTTTTGATCCAAGATAGTTTTTGGAATTTTGATCAAACTACCAAAATACATTTTATTGATCCGATCTTCATCTCCTATTGCAAACAATCACCATGCTTACCACGTGTAGGTGCACCACTAGCTTGCCACGCGTCATCAAGTCTCTCCAGTCCCGGTTTCACTAAACCACGGCTTACTTGACCCATGCAAGCTACATGGTGCCATCTAGTCGTTCGAACTCGCCTTCAACATTTGCAGCATTTCTTGTGTCATGCTTAAGCTCACTGTCTCACCCAGCACACTTGATCGTTCTGGACCTCAACTCCTCCATTAGCCTAGCTCCAATTCTTGCTATTGACCATAGTTGACTCCAAGTGACCCTGCACATATAAAGACAAAGAAATCGTTTCCAAGCATAACCTCTTCACAACTTGATCCACGTTTGCCAAAACATGCACTATGCAACCGTTATGCAACAACCTCGGTCAACCCAACTCAATCTATGATCCAATTTCCCTTAACCCTATTTTTCTGTGAAGATCGGTAGTACTGCACGCAACATGCTGGTACTACCGCACCCTGCAATCTCGAACTGGATCTCTCTAGAAAAAATGTACCGCACCTCTTACCAGAACTACCGTTTGGGCGGTATGACCATGCTCACAACGTTGATACTCACGCTTTATGGTACTATCGCATAAATACCTATGGTACGTCCGATTTTTCTGACACTTCCAGAAAGCAGCCCAACCAAAATATGATCTTTATAAAAAAAAATACTTAACCACTCCCCAAAATTTGTAATGATTCATCAGAACAATATCCTAGACCTTCTCACATGGTACTTCACAAATTCAAAAATCATGCAACTTTTACATGAAAATTCCAAACTTTGAACACACCTTATCTAGAATGTTAGAAACCCGATGAAGGCAAGAAACATGAGGTTCTTGAACTTAGTTAAATCAATTTGAAGGAAATCGATCCTAGGCCCCAAGAACCCCTTAAAACCCCTAAAATTCGTACTACTTTTTGCTTATAGGATCTAAGACATGAGGTCTTTTAGATCTACTTTCACATGTCCTAGCAAGATAATCTAATCAAGGATTCGAGCTAAAACCAACTAGACCACAATTTCGAATTTCTTGATGAGAACATAAAACCAAGAGAAGAACAAGTGAAACACCAAGAAGGGAACAAAGAGTTGATCTATTACAAGTAGAGTAGATGACTCACGAGTATATAGATGGTTACAAGGTGCTCCCAAGACACCACCCTTACTCAAGTTTTCTTACATAGCCTTAGGGAGGGAGAGAAGAAACTACTCAAGACTTAGCCTAAATCCCCTCAACCCTAGCTCTCCTCTCTCCTTCCTCGCACAACATAAACCTCTTAGTAGGTCTCGACCCACTAAGCACATGGAAAACCCGTCAATCCCACTAACACGGATTTTACACACTAGCGCATGCTTATCAAAGTGTTTATAAGACTCAACCCACTAAACTATTAGCGACTGATTTACTTAGCTATCCAAGCTCACCATGACCTAAATCGCTTCTCCTTTGTGTCTCTCCCTACCGTGGTTTTGTCAAAGGCTCAAGCTGGTATTTTGATAAACTCCGAAAATAACCTTGAAGCTTTCAAGCACCTTCACTTACTTTGTCTTCATCTTCACATCAAAGCATTTTCGCATGTTTTGACACGTAGCCCAATGACTTTGCCGTCAAATCTTCACACATCCAGTCTCCTCCGAATCGTCTCTATTTACACCGGTCCAAGTCATTTGTCACACCACATGCACCAACTTGCATCTTTACGATCATTGTCTTTCATGTGCTTCTCGCTTGAGCCACATAGCCTCGCCAGGACTTACCCGACTGAACGGACCTCAGCTCTCCCGCCTAGTCCCGGTCACTTGCCGTCGACCGCTAATGTTCTTCAAGCCACATACACATCTAAAGACCAAACAACCATCTCAAGTACAAGTTCCATACATTTGACTCATATTAAGCAAAATAGTGCATCATACAACATAACATAATCACCCAACAACTCCTATAACATGCATACACTCAATCCACTCGAGAACACCTCTCACCGTCCTCTATCTGCAGTAACCAATTTGACCGTACTTGGCAATTAAACCACCGACCACTGACTGGTCTCACCGGCCCAAATCGACTTAAATCTTCCCCAGTAACATGACACAAGTGTGACCGCATCTCTAATGCCGATCACATCGTTCAACTTAACTCCAGTCTAACCATATATAACCAGCGGTCTAACCAGTCCCATATACCAACCAATGGACCACAAATTCAGGAGCGAAGGACCACTAACAGTATTACTGAATTTTACCAACTTTTACAAAATTAAAATCTAACTATACAAATATAGCAATTATTCATTACTAATTATACATAGACCTTCGAACGTGGTCCTTCGCTCCTGAAACACAAACAAGATCACCTACGCTGTCAATCTCGGTGAACGCAGGTTCGTCCGTGCCGCACCGCATGTTAACCCAGACTGGCTCCCACAACAGTAGTCTTGTTGCACATGCATCGTGCCTGTCTGAAACAAGGATTCCCATCCTCTTGCCATCCAAACGAAGCTGGCACGAATAGCAAGCATTTGAAAATAAGGCCCGCACTATTGAGAGAAATGATCTGGGAACCTTAGAATACAGCCGTCGCTGGCAATATATGAAAGAAACACGGTCAAAACATGTGCACCCTGAATTTGTCAGTAACCTATCTGTATAATTCTGCAGATAAACCCAAAGAAGAGTACTCCAAAAGTACTACAGCTTAAAATTTAGAAACTGAGTTAGATTTTAGGCTTCACTAGATCTTGTTCTCATGTCATCAGCATGCTCATCACTATCTTGGATTTCTTCTGTGTTAGCCTGTGTATCCACATCTGCATCCATATCCGGGTCTGCTTCCGTAGTTTTTCCTTCAGTAGTAGGAGGGACATGGCTACTCCCAGTTCCACTGGTGTAATTATTAGTTTCTGTCGCATTAGCCCCAGTGTGTTTCTCCATCATCCCAGACAGAGCTAACTTCGGAGACCACTCAAGTACATCATCAATTATGTTAGAAACCTTCTTTTGGTACCTAACAACAGGGAAAGAAAAAGGTTACTGAACTGACACAAAACATGCAATTGAATTTCATGGCGTTGATTACCATAGGTCCAGTCACTGACGAATATACTGTCAGAAACGTTGTTTGTAAAAAATGTTTATAACTAATGCTCATGCAAGATGTGTCATCATGCAAGACGTGTCACCCCTCTTAAGATTTTTTGACGGATCCACAAACTGCAAAAAAAACTATTACCTTAACAACTAACCATATGCACTAATAACAGCATCCAATCGATCATTTTCCCATTTGATTGGAAATTTGCAGTTTTCCACATTTATAAGCACATCATAAAATTGGCATACTACAGCTCTACTTTTTGGCAGACCTATATAGCACACCATACAATTGGCACACTACAGCTCTACTTTTCAAGGTAGGATATAAATTGTGCCGCCTATCCATTAATTTCAAGGTAGGATATAGTGTCAGCTTCCTGGTAACATCAATTTAAGTTAAACATAATGACAATCCTTTGTTGTAAATAATATTGTGCAGACTGGAGTGTGATTGCTCTTATTCTATCAAAATTAGAACTGCATGAGAAATTTGCACCATCAAAATTAGAACTGGATGAGCAATCTGCCAACAGAAAAATGGCAGGTGTGTCTGCAATTTTTTGCTAAATACAGATGGGTCATGTTTGATAGAACATTTCTATGACCCAGCATCGCTCTTAGGTGTCACCGTGAGATAAGAAAATATTTTGCAGGAAATAAATTACCTGGCTCTAGCTGCTTCATCAGGAGCATGGTGCCTAAGCAGCAATATCACCAATACAGCAACAATAGCATAGAAAAGTCTTGACGTCCACTTGGGTCGCTCTGCTTCATCCTTCTCAGGCCAAAACCGAACGAGTTCTCTAAATGTTGTCTCCTCTGCATTTATATTGGGGAAGAACCACACACGTTTCCCAAGAAGAACCCATAGAATGCCAAACATAGCAGCTCTTACTGCAATTTCATTAGAAATATAAGCAATAAGTTGGTAAAAGCAAAAATTAGAAAATAAATATTTCAAGGAAAAAAAGAACATGTTGATTGTTGACAACAAAAGATAGAACATATATGTCTCTGAGAATAACAAAAAACTAAATATTGAAACATATCGTCATTGCCAAGTGAAAGCAGTTAACAAACCAAGGAATGCAACATAAAGAAATGCGAAAATAGCAAATGCAGCATAAACATACAGCAACAGCACTAGTACTAGCAGACTGGTAAATGACAGTGCAGAGTATATGTAAATATATCACTGAAAGTTCATTGCTAAAAAACATTTCCTAGTGCCTAACATCCTATTGCATCTGAAGAGCACCAGATATGAAGACTTTCTAACTTTATCATGTACATTAAAAAAAACAACCCTAAGTGAGACAAGGTATCAACTAGGTTTGGAAAACCACTAGGAACCTGCGAGTTACAGGATTTCCAGGGGTCTGGGGATGACCAGAATTACACAAAGTGGACCTGGGATGCTGCCGAGGTATACCAAGTTATGATGGTACACACTGTTGACTGTTAATTTCACACAATTCGCTTAAGGAAGTTGTTATAGGCGTGGGCCTTCGGCCCAGTCGGGTTATTATTAGGAATTAGAGATTGGTTTCTATTTGAGTTAGAGATTAGTTTCCATTGTTAGAGATATAATTAGAGATATGATATGAGTTTCCATATTATTAGAGATAGGATTGGAATTACATTCGATCTGTTAGGAGGAGCCATCTATATAAAGGGGCTACCGCATGCTATTGTCATCAAGCAAGAATAATAACAATAGTCTTCCTAGTCTATAGTCTCCTCTCTCTCCCTACGCCGACGCCATCCGGCCATCTTCTTGGTGGTGTTTACCCGTTATGAACTAAGGTTCATAACAACTTGGTATCAGAGCCGTCGATCCCTTCCCACGACTTCTGCTACCATGATTTCCGCCAAGGAGGCCAGTTCTGTGCGTGCAATGCTTAAGGCGATCCAGGAGCAGATGGCCGACATGAACTCCCAACTTGCAGATCTGACGAGGCAAAGCATTGCAACCAACACCAGGATTGCAGCACTTCATCGTCCAACACCGGATTTCCAGATCACTACGTTACCAGATTCACAACAACAAAAACAAGATCACAACAATGGCCAAGGATCACAACTTCCTCCAGCGCTTCGTCCGCATCTGCTCTGCGCCACCGCGGCCATCCCACCACGTCGCTCCTCCCTCGATCGCAGCGTCGTCCGCAGCATTTTTTCTGTCGTCCGCACCGTCTCCACCCGCGTCTCCGTCCGTTGCCGCAGATCCAACCCCATCGCTGCCAAGCCCGGTGCCACCTCCGGCCCGCGCAGCCGCCGCCGGTCGAGCCGCCTCACCCGGGCCGTCACCGTCGCTTTTCGTCGTCGTCGCCGCGAGTTCCCCGGGCGGCCGAAGCCGAGCAGCTGTCTCCGCCCGAGGCCGTCTTCGGCCGAGCCGCAGCCGCCCGGTCCGCCTCCGCCTCCGACTGGGCCGTCTCCGACCGCCGTCGGCCAGATCCCGCCGCCGCCCGGGCCGTCTCCGACCGCCGCCGGCCAGATCCCGCCTCCGCCCGGGCCGCCTCCGCCAGATCCGCCCGTGTCGAAGCCGTCGCCGCCGAGAGCGCTGCCGCCCGGGCCGCCGTCGCCGCATCCGCTCGAGCCGCCGTCGGGTCCGCCTCCGCCGCAGCCGCTGCTCCGGCAGGCCGTTCCACCGGCCGCTCCATCGGCCGCCCCCGCACCGACCGCCGCTTCCCGACGCCTTCCTCGGCCGGAGCCACCGCCACCGCCGCTGGTCTGCACCGGCCGCCGTTCTTTGCCGGCCTCTTCGTCGCCGCCGCGGCGTCTTCAGTCGCCCGTGGCGTCGCCCATGGGCCGATGGGTGGGCTGCGTTGTGGGTTGGCGTCGGTTAAACCGACCGACGATTTAAGGCACCCACCAAAAAAAAACTGACCGGAGTAAAAAAAACCCCAAAAAAACAGATAAAAAAGAGGTTATTTTGCAGGCATTATATACCGAAGGCGCTACACTTCGTCGCCTTGTTCCGTTTGGATTTGGCCGGTCGTCTCCATCCGCTGCAGCACCCCGCCAACGTTCGTCTTCTACATTGGCGTCGAAGGTCGTCCATTGGCCGCGTCTAGCAGCTCGAGGACGAGCTGCATGTCCGGGAGGGGTGTAGTGTTATAGGCGTGGGCCTTCGGCCCAGTCGGGTTATTATTAGGAATTAGAGATTGGTTTCTATTTGAGTTAGAGATTAGTTTCCATTGTTAGAGATATAATTAGAGATATGATATGGGTTTCCATATTATTAGAGATAGAATTGGAATTACATTCGATCTGTTAGGAGGAGCCATCTATATAAAGGGGCTACCGCATGCTATTGTCATCAAGCAAGAATAATAACAATAGTCTTCCTAGTCTATAGTCTCCTCTCTCTCCCTACGCCGACGCCATCCGGCCATCTTCTTGGTGGTGTTTACCCGTTATGAACTAAGGTTCATAACAACTTGGTATCAGAGCCGTCGATCCCTTCCCACGACTTCTGCTACCATGATTTCCGCCAAGGAGGCTAGTTCTGTGCGTGCAATGCTTAAGGCGATCCAGGAGCAGATGGCCGACATGAACTCCCAACTTGCAGATCTGACGAGGCAAAGCATTGCAACCAACACCAGGATTGCAGCACTTCATCGTCCAACACCGGATTTCCAGATCACTACGTTACCAGATTCACAACAACAAAAACAAGATCACAACAATGGCCAAGGATCACAACTTCCTCCAGCGCTTCGTCCGCATCTGCTCTGCGCCACCGCGGCCATCTCACCAGAAGCACCGGCATCCCACCACGTCGCTCCTCCCTCGATCGCAGCGTCGTCCGCAGCATTTTTTCTGCCGTCCGCACCGTCTCCACCTGCGTCTCCGTCCGTTGCCGCAGATCCAACCCCATCGCTGCCAAGCCCGGTGCTACCTCCGGCCCGCGCAGCCGCCGCCGGTCGGGCCGCCTCACCCGGGCCGTCACCGTCGCTTTTCGTCGTCGTCGCCGCGAGTTCCCCGGGCGGCCGAAGCCGAGCAGCTGTCTCCGCCCGAGGCCGTCTTCGGCCGAGCCGCAGCCGCCCGGTCCGCCTCCGCCTCCAACTGGGCCGTCTCCGACCGCCGTCGGCCAGATCCCGCCGCCGCCCGGGCCGTCTCTGACCGCCGCCGGCCAGATCCCGCCTCCGCCCAGGCCGTCGCCGCCGAGAGCGCTGCCGCCCGGGCCGCCGTCGCCGCATCCGCTCGAGCCGCCGTCGGGTCCGCCTCCGCCGCAGCCGCTGCTCCGGCTGGCCGTTCCACCGGCCGCTCCGTCGGCCGCCCCCGCACCGACCGCCGCTTCCCGACGCCTTCCTCGGCCGGAGCCACCGCCACCGCCGCTGGTCTGCACCGGCC
Source organism: Dendrocalamus latiflorus (assembly GCA_017311315.1). NCBI lineage: Eukaryota > Viridiplantae > Streptophyta > Magnoliopsida > Poales > Poaceae > Dendrocalamus > Dendrocalamus latiflorus. The sequence continues at coordinate 1,383,443 of CM029670.1, read as the reverse complement.
GCCGTTCTTTGCCGGCCTCTTCGTCGCCGCCGCGGCGCCTTCAGTCGCCCGTGGCGTCGCCCATGGGCCGATGGGTGGGCTGCGTTGTGGGTTGGGGTCGGTTAAACCGACCGACGATTTAAGGCACCCACCAAAAAAAACTGACCGGAGTAAAAAAAACCCCCAAAAAAAAACAGATAAAAAAGAGGTTATTTTGCAGGCATTATATACCGAAGGCGCTACACTTCGTCGCCTTGTTCCGTTTGGATTTGGCCGGTCGTCTCCATCCGCTGCAGCACCCCGCCACCGTTCGTCTTCTACATTGGCGTCGAAGGTCGTCCATTGGCCGCGTCTAGCAGCTCGAGGACGAGCTGCATGTCCGGGAGGGGTGTAGTGTTATAGGCGTGGGCCTTCGGCCCAGTCGGGTTATTATTAGGAATTAGAGATTGGTTTCTATTTGAGTTAGAGATTAGTTTCCATTGTTAGAGATATAATTAGAGATATGATATGGGTTTCCATATTATTAGAGATAGGATTGGAATTACATTCGATCTGTTAGGAGGAGCCATCTATATAAAGGGGCTACCGCATGCTATTGTCATCAAGCAAGAATAATAACAATAGTCTTCCTAGTCTATAGTCTCCTCTCTCTCCCTACGCCGACGCCATCCGGCCATCTTCTTGGTGGTGTTTACCCGTTATGAACTAAGGTTCATAATAGAAGTGCATTTCCCTTAAGGCATGTTTGGCAACAATTGGGGCGGGAAATGGAAATTTACAGATGGGAATTTATGTGCCCATAGCTAGTTCATACTTATTGTCATTAATTGAGTTGGAGTATTGGACCTAGGCATTAGATGGAACTTGGAAGGAACTACTTAGACAGATTAAATTATGCTAGGCTAACTTATATGGACCTATCTCTGTTATATCTGGCCTTAGGTGGTGGGATTGGGCAAGGAGTTCAACTTTTAGAACCAATCCACCAATTCCTCATTTTGTGTACAATTGGATTTGTACAGAGAATTTAAGCAAAGTTAGATATGAAAGACTGAATTCCTGGTCCCATTTAGAATTATCAGGGTGCCCTCAGAGACGAGATTGTTGGGAGTTGGGAGCCCAAATTCCCATCCCCAAACGCCCTACTAGTTCACATGCCCACTAAACAAACAAGGGACCCCAGTATCCCACCCACCAATTCCCACGAATGTAACACCTCATAGGAAAGTTTTTTTTTTAAAAAAAAAGGAACCATACTCTAGCCATTTTTGCTGAAAATTGGCTGCCCGGTCAACTTGGATTCGATGATTTGGGTAAAAGGCTTACCACCCTATAATCACGAGGAACTGAAACAAAACTGGTATTGGTGAACAGTTTCAGAAACATTGGTATCAAACATTCTATAAATAATGGCTATAGTGATAAGTTTAGTGCGACAGAGAGAGAGCATCTTACATAAAAGAAGGGATACAATGAACAGTAAAGCTCCAGCACACGAGTACAGTACGACAATCTTGCATTGGTATGGGTAAACTGGAAACAAGCAGACTGCCAACGCAAAGAGTGGCCAAACAAATGAAAGAATTGTCTGCCACAAGGTCCGTCTTTTGAGAAACATCCAAGCAAAAAAACCATCATTTTCAGTGAACGATTGTTCCTGCAAGTACAAATCAAGCTGAGTTCAATAGAAGAACAGCTCCAGAAAGAAAATAATATCGTGAAAACAACACATTCTTAAGTGGCCATTTATTATAATGCAACATAAAAGTGAGAAATGCATTTGTTATGCATGACTACATGGCTAGAAATACACAAGGTAAAGAAAGGTATAGGTTCAAAAGGCATGCAATGTACCAAATCTGCTGATTATGACTTGTATTATTTCACCTGATACAATCATTATCTTACTTGAAAGTAAATGCAGCAATTGGAACAGACAAAAAGGTAATCATCCTCCAACTCATAAGAAAACACTCGCTTGACATCAAGAAAACAATGATAATAATGCAATTGACATATAAATTAAATAAGGGTTAGATAAACTTCACGAACAGTAAGTCATTAGAAACACACTATTCCGGAGGCAATGCTAATCAGCATCATTAGAAAAGACAAATCTCTAGGCTATATTATAAAATGTTCATCATAAACAACTTATAGTACTTACATGATGTATCTCCAAATGAGCAGGCCAAGATGATAATTTTTTCTTTCCTGGCCTGACGGTTTTCCAAACTCGGTCACACCTCATTACCAGGTTCTTGCTCAGAAGAGTGTTAACAATGTCTTCCACTTCTAAATCCTTATCTGGCCCTAAAATTTCCCTAACTTCTGGATGATTCTTCATGAAGGTAGTAAAATCTTTTCCACGAAAATACTCAACACGAGTTTCTTGCATAATTGCCCATCTTGATTCCAGATGCTTGTTATCCCTGACCTTCTCAGCAAACAATTGATAAACATCTTTCTTTGGAGCCGGCTTCTCCTATATGATACAGCAGCATGTTATTTCATCGCCACTAGACATTAGAGAATAACACATACAAAAATGAATAGCAATTTATGGCCATCTTCTACTGTTACATACAATGTGATATGAATCGAAGGAAGGTGATCTCAAATAATTTAGTTTGCACTCAGGTTCAATCAATTTAAGATGAAAAAAAATCAACTTTCAAGGTCACAGGAAAGCAAAATTCCGTCCTATATGATGATCCACTCATGGTGAGATCCATGGCTAGTGGCAATACCAAGAAATTCCAAGTTGCAGTGAACAAGAAAATTAGAAAAGTGGAAGCTCGCTTACAGGAGCGCCACTTCCAAATTTTCGCCACAGGAGTAACAGCCCTAGCACACGAACTTTGCTAAGTCACAAACAAGAACCACAGCAAAACCTCCCGAGACCCATAATTCGTGCAAGTCCTCACGCCCCAAGCGAGGGAACCAAATCTTGTAGCCACCATTCCATCCACATAACACGGCTAGAGAGACCATACGCTTCTCCATATCTACAAAAATGCAGTGAGGACGACGTAACTTGTCGAATTTCTAAGACCCAAGTACCCAACAACCCAAACTCTCCACACGAAATTTTGCAAAACCACAACGCGTCATTCGAACCCATAGGAAAAGCAAGAGATGAATCTAACGCGTCATTCCCCAAAATATACCAAAATACGCAGCAGAACAGCATCTAGACCAAATCGACAACCCACGTACGACGAAACGGAGCAGAGCAATCGAGCTGACCTGCGAGCCGGCGCGGGAGGAGCGGGAGAGGGGGACCTTCTTCCCCTTGTCCTTCTCCGCCGCCTTCGCCGCCGTCGCCTTGGCTCCCTTCCCTGCCATCTCCGCCCCGCCCCGCTCCGCTCGAACGACGGCGAAACCCTAACCCTGGAACCGAGCCCGACCAAGGGCGGCACCGAATCAGAGCGGATCGGAGGGCGAATCCGGCGAATCTCGCGGCCGATTCGATAATCTCTGCTAAAAGAGAAGTCTGTCCGATCACCACTCTTCTATTCTCTTTGCACAAGCTCACATACGGGCTCTTTTTGTGACGCCCGTTTTGGTGTATGGATGCTTCCTCGGCCTAATTGAATGCTTCCTCGGCCTAATTGAGACAACGGCGCACGTTCAGTCTGTCACAGTTCTTTCTTCCGCCGTCTCCTGTCGTCTAGAGAGATTTGATGATTTACCCTATCTTTCATTGCAATCAGCTCATTTGTCATATTTTTTATATGAATTGATCATTTGCCACATCTTTGATTTTTTATTTGATCATTTACCCTCTTTGCATTTCTAAATCATTTCCTATTTTTGTAATGCCAATTTGTAATAGAAAATTACCAAATTACCCCTGGATCGGTTGAGCAGTACGTTTGGCTTGCGCGTGCTCGCAGGGGAGGGTGTGAGCGCCGATCCAATTTCCCTAGAACTCCTGTCTGTCGCAGGGGAGATCTTCTCATGCAGTTAAACAGACATCGTGCTCTAACATGAAAATAATGTAGCAAGAGCACAACGGCACGGGTAATGTCTAGCACAACAGCTCTAACATATCAATATAATTCAACCGGTGTATAGATCATTTTCATATCATTTCAACCATATCAATACAATTCAACCGGTGTACAGATCATTTCCAGAATGGAAGATACATGCATATTCATAGCAGATTCAAAAGAGTATTGAGCCGGACATCACATATGACGGAATCAAATGAAGGAAGAACAGTGGACCAAATGTTCCAAAAAAATGTATAGTTCCAGAATGCCATTTTTTCCTTTCTGCATGCGTTCATTCCAGACTACAATTCAACACTGTTGCTTCCAGTGTACAAATCATTTCCAGAATGGAAGATACATTGCATATCCATAGCAGATTCAAAAAAGTATTGAGCACATATGACGGAATCAAAGGAAGAACAGTGGATCAAAATGTTCCAAAAGCAGTCCAAAAGCAGACTACAATTCAACACTGTAATTGTAGTGCGCCGGCAATGGAGCATTCCAAACTACAATTCAACACTGCTGGAGGAGGCAGCTTGTGGGAGGGTGGAGGAGCCGACGGAGGAGACGGCGGCGTCGCCACGCGGTGGAGTGGAGGACCAACTGCTGGCTTGCGGGGGGAGGAGGGAGGCAGCTGGCGTTCCCGGGTGGTGCGGAGGGGCGACGCCGTGGAAAGGCGCGGCGCGGCCGGCGGGGGAGGAGAGCGGCGCCACGCCGTGGAGACGAGCACCTGGCCGGCGGGAGAGTCAACCCTAGCTAGGCGAGAAGAAGCCGGCGTTCCCGGGTGGGTGGTGCGGAGGGGCGACGCCGTGGAGAGGCGCGGCGCCGGCGGGAGCGTCAACCATAGCTGGGCAGCGGCACGGGAAAAAACAGGACGGGGAAAAAGATCGCATCACAGAGAAAAGGATTCGGATCGGGGACCATGGGCAATTTGGTAATTTCCTATTATAAATTGGCATTAAAAAATAGGAAATGATTTAGAAATGCAAAGAGGGCAAATGATCAAATAAAAAAATCAAAGATGTGGCAAATGAGCTGATTGCAATGAAAGATGGGGCAAATCATCAAATTTCTCGTCTAAAAACGTGTATCGTTCCTCTTACAAGGGAAAAAATGCAAAGTATTATTTATTCACTCCTTTCAGAACTGTCGCACTTCTTTATTCCTCTGTCTCCCGCCACGAATTCGTTGTCTTCTGCAACCCAACCATTTTGCCAAATTTATCAGTGTAATAAACACATGTGTAGTATTCTTCTCTTCACTGATGGCAAATTGGCATAGAGGCCACTCTTCACTATTGTTAAATAGTTTTTTCTGGCCCATGTTCTTGTTTTAGCCATGCTACAACAGTAGGTACAAAATACCCTTCTCTATAGAAGACAGCCAAGAGGTTTAGGGGGAGAGAGAGAGAGAGCTGGTGATAAATAAGTGGATCTTCCCCTCCTCATACCCATCTTGGGGATTCATATACATGAGTGGAGTAGGATGGGAATTTCTCACAGGGGTACATTGGTACATTCTTCTACACTATTGGTCATATTACATATTACATATTGGGCCAGTTGCAACACCCAATCACAGAGAGTTGGGCCACCCCTACAACAGTTTTCATTCATTTGATATCCGACGTGGTGGCGACCAAGATGGTGTCACAACTCTACGACGTAATGCGGCACTGCCTTGAGGAGATCCACGCGGTGGCGATTGAGGTAGCAGTTAGCTCAATTCATGTGTCGAGGATGATGATGATGATGGAACAAAAATATACACTATCGAGGTCGATGACTGGGACGTGCAGTATAGTAGCTTGGATGAGGTGTACACCACTGGATGTGAGAAAGAACCACGAAGCCGACGGCGTCAAGGAGGGCAAATCCAGAATGGCGATCTCGGCAACGGCGAATCCGGCCACACCAACCTCGCTCTTGAAGATATCTCCCTCTTTTTAATGTTCATTCTATGATTTTGGTCACGTTAAATAAGATGTGTCATCTTCTTTTAGAACTTCTTTGCAACACACGGGTATTTTACTAGTTTTGGGGAAATTGGGGCCTTTTGGTTTCGATACCCCTTCACCATTTGTGAGTTTTGCCTGCTAGTTCCATTAATTCTCACATGAAACAAAGTGAAGCGAGAAACTCTCTTCTTTTTCGTCGAAGGAGAGTTCCTTGAACTTTAGGCGAGAAACATGATGACAGGTCGCGACAATATCCAAACCACAACTTTAGTCGAAGGAGAGTTCCTTGAACGACTCTAGATCGGCGAGTTAACCGAGGAGGAGATTGATCACCACTTCGAGTAAGGAATCTGTAGCAGCAAATAGAGTACGAGTAGTACTACCCTCGTATGGGCGAGGCCTACTACAGGTCCAGTCCATCCACTATCGGGCATCATCGAGTACAATTGCCCAGCAACGCCAATTACCATTTTTCGCAAAGGAGACGCCAGGAATTAGTTACTAGATATCGAGCGTTCATCTTCGAACTCCGAGCAGTACACTAGCCACCGCGGTTTTGGCCAGTAAACATGGAGAAATTTGGTGGGTCTCAAAATCCTATCGAATTCCTTCAAATTTAAACAACCGTGGTTCGGGCAGCAGTAGAGGCCTTTAAATTTTCCATTAATTTATATAACATTATTTTCTCATCTAATTAAAGATATTTATATAGTCATTTTTTTCAAATCGTACTTTCAACTTGTAATTCATGTGTCTTTTTATATTTTACTAGTAAGATACCCGCGCATTGCAATGGAGTTCTAAAAGAAGATGACACATATTATCAAACGTGACCAAAATCATAGAATGAACATTAAAAAGAGGAAGATATCTTATCTTCAAGAGCGGGGTTGGTGTGGCCGAATCCATCGTTGCCGAGATCACTACTCTAGATTTGCCCTCCATGATCCCGTCGGCTTCATGATTCTTTCTCACATCCGGTGGTGTACACCTCTTCCGAGCCGGTGTACTGCACGTCCCAGTCGTCGACCTCGATAGTGTACATTTTCATTCCGTCATCGTCCTCGACGCGCGAATTGAGCCGACCGATACCTCAATCACCACCGCCTGGGTCTCCTCAAGGCAGTGTCGCGTTACGTCGTAGAGTCATGACACCATCTCGGTCACCGCCTCACCAGAGATCAAATGAATGAAAACATTGGCTAGAAAAAACTATTTAACAATAGTGAAGAGTGGCCTCCATGCCAATTTGCCATCAATGAACCGGTGGTTAACAGTTGAGGTGGTTTCAAATAGACATTGTCAGAGAAGAATACTACACACGTGCTTATTATACTGATAAATTTGATGGAATGGTTGTGTTGCAGAAGACAAAGAATTCGTTGCAGGAGATGGAGGAAGAAAGAAGTGTAACAATTCTAGAAGGAGCGAATAAACAACACTTTGCAATTTCTTTTTTTCCCCTGTAACTTGTAAGAGGAACGACACGTTTTTCACCAGAGAGGCAAGAGACAAAGGAAGAAAGAACTATGATAGACAGGACATGGGCCGTTGTCTCAATTGGGCCAAGGAAGCGTCCATACACCAAAACGAGCCTAACAAAGAGAACCCGTATGTGAGCATGTGCAAAGAGAATAGAAGGGGATGGTGAATGGATAAACTCCCTTTTTATATTAGTAGAGACATGACGAGACCAATAAAATAAAACTAATATCAGATATGTTTAAAACTAAGTAGATGTATTATTTTTTGGGTGTAATATGTTTAAAATGTAAATGGTGACTTAGAGTGGTAAATTCCTAACTTAACATGGTTATTTATTCAAGTTATAAATGATAACTTTTGAACTATTTTTTGCACACTTACAAAAATGATGATAAATTATTAAACTAGGGTGGTAAATTGCTAATCTTCATATGATAATTTATGGCATTAATGATGGTTAATTTGGAACATTTTTACACATACAAAGTGATGGTAAATTCAAAAATTAATATGGTAATTTATTAAAGTTTACAATTAAGATCTTTATTCCTGAAAAATTAAAGAGTTACTAATCAATACTTGGAAGAGCCTGCGGTTCAGTTACATTGCAAAATTGGTACATGTGAGCAGTGACCAAATTTTGCTGCAAAACCGTAGTTACACCATGAAAGGCCATTGCCATTGGGCTACATAAGCACTCGCCTAACCCTAGAACACCTGTTCATCTCATGTTGCCCTCTCTCAGGACATCGATCATATCATATACTTTCTTGTTCGCTCCAGATTGTATCTGCAGTAGCATGGCAGTTAACGTCTATCTGCCTCCAGCAAAGCTCGGAACAGAAAATTTTCAAGAAATCACAAGAGTCAAATCCTGACCTTTTTATGGAGAAACATGGCAGCATCCACAGTTCCCTCTGCATATATTGAACGACCACATACGTTGTGCTGAAACTCAAATGAAACTCTGCAAGAATAACGGTAATTATCTCAGTACATCGTGCTAGGCAAGCAAGGCCCTCAAAACAGAATCCAGCAGGCTAGGAAAGGATTAAAAACTTACGTATCATCAGGTGAAGTGAGATGGTACATGTGAAATGCATGCCCCGAGAGATGTTCTTCTGGGACCCCAACCATGGTAAGCTGCTCCTGGGGATCCCGTACCTGCTTTACCTACAAGAACCATGTGGACCAATGTGAGAAAGCCACGCCTGTAAACAGCATACCTGTTTCTTCACAGTAAGCTGAGCTTGCTGTGCTCCACTAAAAAAAAATCGACTCTAAAGTTCAGTTCATGAACCACCGCATTCAGGTTCTATTTATGAACCACGGCGTTCAGGAATACTCGACCAAAACTACAGTACAGAGACTGTCTCAAACAAGGCCCAATAGAGAACGGGATCATACTCAACCTCAAACCTATTAGGCCAATAAGATAAATTAAATCCAAATCAAAACGACATACATCCTAGTTGGCACTTAATGTGGCATGAAGTCTACGTAAAGCACCAATACTGATAGGTTGCTATATGTCAATAGTCCATGATTAAAATTTGCATTACACAGCATGCAGTTACATCTGAAATATGGGGACAAGTAACTGGCACTATTTAGATCCAAATGTCCAATACAGCTGACTCTTGAAATTGGTGTTGATGACGCTTATATAAAATTTAACTATTTTATAAATAGAGAAAGCAAATAACAATCCTCCAAAACTCATAACAAATATGTGAGGACAATGGACATAGATTATATGGCTTCTTGAAAACAAATTCAACACCATGATTTGCTGACTATGTAAAGTTCCCTTTCGAATACCTGGTTCAAGTCAAATGAAACACCCAACTTCTTAAAGCAAGAGATTACAGCTTTGGCAGTGCCAGAAATGTCCAATTTTGATGCTTGATGAGACTCCATGACCTATGGAAGTGTGCCAATTTGATATTTAATAAGGGTCATCGGAGACAGCAATAATATGAATCTTAAAAGGATGTGATTTGGCATTCAGAAAAAGAATATTAGCATTCATAAATGGAGAGAAATCAGAAAAGCTCTGATCATCTTAGTTATCCTTATTGACTGAAGTGTCCTATTTTCTAGTTCATGGAAACTCTTAATGGTTTAGTAAGTGTGACCACCACAAACAGTGCACAAAAACCATGAGTGGTGGAAGGTGGAAAAAGTGTTTGTTAATTGCATTAGAAAAAGGTTTGTACCATAGTCACTTTGTATAAATAATTCAACAAGGAAACAATAGTGAAGTTCGATTATGGAAAAGTTCCAAACCTATTAGAGCCAAAATACATCATGTTTACTCCCTAGATTATAAATCAGTGCTAAACATGAACATTGAGTCTTTATTATTAAGAATTACAATCCAAATCTTGTACTAAGGACAACTTCACAGGAGCCTAAGTTTAAAGCTGAAGTTCCTTAAGGCTTAACCCCTCCATATGGTGTTGACTTGTAAGCAGGAGCAGCATAAAGTGATATAGTCCATTTGAGGCTGTTACCAAATACTAATAAGTCTAACCATCTCACCCAGAATTTTGATGATGGCATGGTGCCCACGTTATGAGGGGCTTCTAAAATCTGGATAATCTAAGCCTTTCAAACCACTCCTACATGTCCTACGCACCTAGCAATTGGGCAAGTGATCAAACAGGTGATCCCAACATATAATGTAGAAAAAATTGCATAGGAGGTCCATAAAAAGTCTCTATTAAACAAATTTGTGTATGTGATAGTATTTATGCCACTTTGGTACAAATATTTAACACCTTGTGCCAGAAGTTAGACTACGCATACTTATACAACCTGGCAAAATCTATGTGAAGGATCTAAAGAATCATTTGTGCAGGCTATGGAAGCATAATCAAACAATTGAGCACAGCATATGTTAAGAAGGAAGTTTGGTCATCTAAATGAAAAAATGACAAAGATGTGCCATGTGCCCATGTCCTATAATTAATAATGTACAGGGAAAAAATAGTTGTAAGTTCTAACACCCCCACCCAATTTGGCTCATGTCTGGGCAGTAGTGGTCACCTGGTGGGGCTAGTCCTACACTCCCTCATGGTTAGTTGACTTAGTTCAACTTGCCGTATGAGTTGCATATAAACACCAAGGGAACCAATCATATCAACTGGGTTAACCAAAGGCGGATGCATACTTGAAGCTATGGGGTCTATAGACCCCACAGGTTTTTCAAAACTATAAGCATAATATAGAGAACTATTTTGAGAAGTAGGTTTGAAATTTTGTAAAATTTGTAAAGAATAGACCCCCACAATGTGTGTGTAAAGTTGCACTCAACAGGCTTACAATTCTGGCTCCACCTATGTGGTTAACCCTTTTATATGAAGCAAGGACAAAAGTGTTTGTGTGGATACAGGCTAGACAACACCCACGGTGTTACAATGGTGGCATCTTTACTCTAAATTTACTTCAAAAGATTAATTTACTAATGTATTAGATATCAGAATAGTTTCCCATTAATAGAAGATACTTAGATACCCCCTGCTCCTTGTTCCAAGTTTCCAATCAGAAATCTATATCAGTAGCTATTTCCCCCCTTACTACTGTAGCATGTAAGCTCCAGTTTTACCACAATGGCTTTTGGTACATTTTCCACTGCATTGGGTTGTAGGTTTTTTTTACTAGTTACTGAATTTACTTCAACTTTCTGCACCACTGCACGATCACTTAGCTAAGCACCATTGTGGATCTAACTAACCTCAAGTTAAAAGGATAACTCTGAATATTATTATAAGCAAATTACTAAGCCCATAATGAATACAGCTCATTGCAATTAAGTGCAACACCAAATATTTAAGGTTTAATGTTAAAACAAATAATAAACAAGGTTATTATAATTTTTCCAAGGTAAAGATCAAACCATACCTCTAGTTTGTAACCTGAAAATGCACCAGGGAATTGCTCTGCCATGATTTCCATGGCAGCAAGAAAAGCAACAACCTAATAAGAAATTAAGGAAGAAGTTAACAGCATCGATAAGGAAAAGATCATGTGTTGACCACATGCTGAAAATAACCATACCTGCTTCCCCATTTGTGGGGATATCACAGCATATACATTTGCATCCTGCACAGTTTTGTGCAACAGTTGCCTATTTCCACCAGTTGTACCCATTACAAATGGCAAGCCAAATTTGCAGTAAAGTTCAACATTGGCTGCATGCACACCATCAATAACAGCAAGAAAAGTGAGCAAATAATATGCAAATAAAGAGCATCAAAGCATACTGCAGAAATTGTGCTTACCTAATCACATATAAACATAATCAAACCGACATGAGATGAAAGAGAACAGTATCAGTCATCTTGTCTTGTTCTCTCCCAAGCTACTTCTGATAGTATATCAACTAATGAAAATCGAATTCTAAACTTGATATTCCCATTTCCTTTTTATACAGTGGTAAATAGAATTAAGGCATAACCAAAATAATATATAAGCTTCCAGGACCCTTAATTTCTAGATAATTTAACATACTACTTAATGAGATATCTGATGTTATTGACTATGTTCAGGGAATTATTGGCAATCCCTCGGCTCTATATTATTGACTACAAAACAAGCCATCTGGTTGAGCCACATCATCAAGAAAATAATAACCATCTAATTAAATTGTTAATAAATGATAGCCATTGGATCATGCTGGTTGCCCCATTCCAAGTTCCCAATGGTCGCATGCACTCGTCGTCAGTTACTGCAGTTCACATTCCCATGAATCGCACACCGTCAGATTGGCCCCAAAGCCACTGCTTTGCAACCACCATGCAGAAGTTCCTAGGCATCTTATGCCTTCAATCTATTGACTCCCCACTGGCCACTACTGCTATAAATTTTGGCCAAGAGGAAAACGTTGTCGTCCACCACATGATTAATACTGCCACATCAGACGCCCTAACTCATCCTCGTGACCATCTCTCCCTTGGCAATCATGCTGGCGAACGATGCTGCTTTGCAAGCCTCCTCGTCGCTGCGGGCACACCTGCAATCCTTCCAATACAAATTGATGCCACTGGGATGGTCCTATACAAAGGAGGAAGGACAGGCCAAGACTGCAGGCAAACTGCTTTACCGAGGGTGCTACAAGATTGGAACATTCTGAAGGTGCATGATGAAATGACCTATCCAGTTCATTTTATAGACGTGATGATTGTTGGCCATGGACTGGAATCTGAAGGCTGCTTTCAGCCAAAGAACTACATGATCAGTTGAGTGCAAGCTTGACTTAAAATAATTATAGGCCTTCCAATTATTAAGTGAACTAATTATAGGCCTTCGAATTGTTAAGTGTTCATCTTAGTTTAACCAACATCAACTTCTCTTATCATTAAGCATATTCGTGAAGTTCTGTATTGAACTTGCACATAGCTTTTGGTATTGGCATCGACATTATGTATATACATGTCAATCTAATATAATGTATCCTAAGTCCCTAACTATTGGATAATTTCTTCGAGTAAAATATCATTAGTTCTGGAATTGGCTACAGCTTTATTATTGTAATAAACAATACTCCTAGATAAAATCTTGCTAAACATTGGGGGCAATGGCCCATTTGTACAACCTATATATGTAAGAACACAAAACACAACAATGAATTCTTTACATAAATTAAAGAATGCATCTTAACTTATTTGAAAAGAGCAATTCAGAAAATTGTACAAAAGATATAGTCTTATACCAATGTACTAAAAGAATGTAGTATATGCCAATTAAATGACAGACACAGATTTATTATTCTCCCCCTACTAACTTCACAATTGCAATCATATTTTTCCTTTCTACATCGCACTAATCAAATACATTTAAAATGATATTTCAAACAATAGTCTTATGAAATCACAATGAGCCCTGTGGCAACATGCGGGAGGTTCACCTAGTGTCAGGGAATTATTGACTATATTCTTTTGTATGTATAAGAAGCTCAAGCTTGAAAAGGAATAGAAAATGTTTAATATAATTAATCAACACTTTTTTTCCTAATAGGAAGGTATTTAAATATAAGAATTCACAATAGTAAATAAGTAATATAAACTTTTGTTTATAGTATCGTGTCTAAGGGGATAAGACACTCAAAAGTCTCAAATGCTCGATAACAATTACTAATATGCTCACCATTGACAGCATCAGGCACAGTGTAGTCAACAACTATCACGTCTGGGTAGTCCTTAACAATGGAAGGGAGAATATGTTCACTCTCAGATGGGTCATGAATATGAATTTCTGTATCACAGATTTCGACCTTTCCATCAGGAACCTCCATCGCGCTGAATGACACAGGAACTAATTGAAGACCAGCAGATACAGCTGCTTCAGCAACAGCCTTTCCCATTTTCCCAGTGCAACTATTCACCTGCACAGATAAATATAGGTATAGTAAGTAAAATATAATTAGATAATACACGTATGCTTCTCCAGCCAAGTGGATTGTATAAGCAATTCAGCTGGGCTTTACTGAAATACTGGAAGTAATTACTAATCTTCAGTTTATCTTTTATACTGGAAGTAATTACTAATATTCAGTTTATCTTAAATTTTTTACTACACAAGGTAGGCTTTACTTGGGACATGTTCTAAGGATAAAATTGAATGAGATCTTAAAGTCATTACAGAAGATTCCAGGCAATGTAAAGGATTCCAGGTAAGATCAACATAATTCAGGATAGTTGACATGCAAATAACAAAAAGGTAAACAACTGCTGCAAGGTCTGAGATTCCATCAACTAACCATAATAACTGAAACCGAACCGGTCATCAACCCGGTGAGGCTTCCGTTTCGCGGTTTCACTGGTCCATCTTTATATAATCATATACTATGACATTGGTTTAATAGGATACTATTTGTATACTAAACACAACAGACAGCTTTTCTGTGGGGTGGTTAGTGTGTGAAGTCCTCAGCCCCTAAAGCCCAAGTCCCACATTTGAATCCCTCTCCAGCCTCGTTTTTCAAAGTATTATTTGAGAAGGGAGGGGCTGACCAGTTAGATCACACCCAGTTTCCAAGAAGTTTTACTAAGAACATGACGGTCAAACAATAATTTAGTTGGCTCAAAACGGCCCATATGCAGCAGCAATCCAATTGTAGAACCAGACCGGACCAGGCTCCAGTTCTGATTTTCTTCCGGCTGAACCACCAGTCTGGTCCAGTTTCAATAACTGTGCCATTAACTGAATATCAGATGCCAACTCAGTGCTGTCCATCATGGACTTACCAATGTAACTCCGGCCTCACCTAAATAATACCCTTTTCATTTAAATTTGCTAAAGCAATGTATCATGAAATTAACACAACGATGGAATAAAATATAACAGAGCCTTATGAATAAATAAAGGGATGCGGCATAGGTAAACCATCGCAATTCCAACATAAATAGAGACCATCCACCGAGCTCCAACTGTAATTTCCAAAGTACTCATGAATTCATGATTCAAGTGAACATCTCCTATCCTTCTCCATCAGAGCACTACAAAGTGTTTGCGAAATTGCTCTATGCAGGATTAAATCAACAGCGTACGGTTCAAAATTGTTTGTCAGCTCATTGACAACATTGCCTCCCAATGTATGGTGCTGTATGCCCAATTCGTGACCAAATTTATCCGGTTCATCCATCGCCATGCCCAGGTACCAAACTACCAATTTCATGTTTACCTCCATCACTTCGGTAAAATAGTAAAATACAACAGTTGGATATCCAAACCCAAAGATTCCTGCCAGCATTAGTGCACATTGACTAAACTACGGGGGGATCCCTATTACGCAATAATGATCCCCATTTGACCAATCATTCGTCCTTCCCCACCAATTCCAAGTTTCCAATGCCAGATAAGTATAATTAAACTAAACGCAAACAAATACGACTTAAATCCTTAATC
Source organism: Dendrocalamus latiflorus (assembly GCA_017311315.1). Lineage (NCBI taxonomy): Eukaryota > Viridiplantae > Streptophyta > Magnoliopsida > Poales > Poaceae > Dendrocalamus > Dendrocalamus latiflorus. Next base: position 1,368,107 of record CM029670.1, on the reverse strand, counting down.
CACAACCAGCAAATCAGCACAACAAGCAACCGTACCAGTATCGGGAAGGAGAGCTTGGGAGGCGCAGCGGGAGCGCTCTCGAGGCTCTGGCTAGCGAGGGCATTCGTAATCGAAAGTCTCGCCGTCGGAAACCGCCGCTTCGGCGTCGCCGTGGCGATTGGAGCGCAGAATGGCTGGCGCGGGCGGAGCGAACGCCGCTGTCGCACGGCGGCGGCGGGGTGCGCGGCGAAGGTGGCGGAGAGCATTTGCGTGCGTTTCGGGGGAAGGTGCGGGGATGGGCGAGGGAGGGAAGGACGGAGAGCGGCGGCGACGGCGTAGGAGGAGGGGAAGAGCGCCGTGCGCGCGGCAGCGGGACAGGCTATGTGGCAGGTGGTCGGCGGCGCCTGAATCCAGCTAGGGTTTTAGGGTACCGTGTGAGTGTAACTGACTAATGGCACGTGATTATGCGGGTACACATAATAGAAAGCATAGTTAGTAGTAATATTTTTGTTAATTATCGGTCTTTTATATATATTTTATCAGAAGAGACTTTCTACAACACGACTTTTAACTAAAGCTTCTTGTGTGTTTGCCATTAGAAATGTTAAGCATTGGGTTCCCAATCTAAAGAATCTGATAAGTGGTAAACGCTTTATTTTTAGGGATTTGCTAGCATACAGATATCCGATTTTGGATGCTAGCTTCGTACACTCAGATGTAATATTTCTGTACAATATATGCAACAAAATTTAACTATATCTACAACAAAAAAATCTAACCCGCAAAAAAAATCGTAGCATAATGCAACAATGATGACTAGCTGTACAACAAAATCCCACTCCGATTGCAACAAACATGTTGTAGCAATTAAAGGATGCAATAGTGTTGCAAACAAAAATCAAACATATAGGCTACAAGGTTGCAACATTTTCATTTTGCGTATGTAACGTTGCACAACAATTGTTGCAACATTAGCAAAAACAATTGAATAAATTCCATTCTCACAATAGAAAAAATGCAATATCAAAAAATAACAATATCAACATTTAGATGAGAATGACGCGACATTTTGAATAGCACTATGCAGTATCTCAAAAAATCTATATTGCAACAATAAAAATATATAGTACCAACATCTTAAATCACTTTGTAGCAAGATGACACGGGATAGGAACCAAGAGCAAGGAAAAGCTCTTAGCCCAAAGACTAATGTGAGAACGAAATCTTTGTGGCAACTTGGAGAGATTCTTGTTGAGAGAGTGAGCTATACCTGGAGGCGGCGCGCGGAGGGGTTCTTGTTGAGGGAGATGATATAATTATGTGAGGGGCCGATGAAGTCGTTGAGATCTGACACCTATAGCGCTAGTGAGAATCTGCTCGACGACATTGTTGAGCACTTCCTAGAATCTCCTTTCTTTTGTGGTCTTCTCTTCTACGCCTTCGGGCCCGAAATGAGCTGAGCGAGCAATCAATATGTTCTCTTCTTCTCCCCTGTGTGCCTCCTGCTTTGATTGAGAGGATCAACAACATGCAGGAAGGGAGAAGGGAGCGAAGTAGAGAGAGAAGCATGGGGAGCACTAGCTCCAGTCAAGCCATGGCCATATGCAGCAAGAGAGATGGAGAGAGAAGTAAAGGAGAGTGAAATACGGCAAGACTTCTAGATGGGAGATGGAGAAAGAAATATGGATTACATGGTGGCAGTTGAGACACGTGCTCTGATGCGAACGTAGGCAATGGAGTGGATTTATATGAAGCATATAGCCGACAAAGGGGAATGGATCATCCGAGTGAACGGTTCATGCGTCGGACGCCTGGTCCATAGCAATTCCGTTATTTTTATAATTCACTCTTGTTCCCCTCTATTTTCATGGGCAGATGAAATTACCTATCTAACCTGCCATCCTAATTCTAAGTTTGCACCTGTCCCACAACTTAAGGGTGTGTTTAATTGGTGCCTAAATTTTCCTTGCCAAAATTTGGCTAGCTCTAACAATTTGGCACTTGTTTGGATGGTTGCTAAATTTTTGACAAGCCTATAGCTTTATGGTAATCTCCTATGTATTTTTTGCCAATCTTTGGTCAACCAAAACCCCAACCAAAATATTGGCTAGCTAAATTTTGGTAAGGCTAGTTTAGACACCAACCAAATACACCCTTAAATTCCTTCTCATAGGTATCTTTAACCATTAGCCATTGGATTATAACGAATAAATGGACATCACGGCTCTCAAGATTCGAAGAACCGTAAAAAGCCTCATAACCGTTACTCCCTCCAATCCAAAACCTAACACGATCATCTCTTCTTGCCACCCCGCCGCCCTCAACCACCCATCACCCTCGTCTGAACCAACCACGGGTAAAATCTCCCCCTAATTGCCGTCATTGCCACCGTGAGCACATGAGCACATGGATCCCCGTGCGAGTCTGAAGCTCAGAAAACTTGACTTAATGTTTCTGAAAAGAGCACCATAGAAAGTATCAAGGATTATGTATGAAGCGATGGAGGGGAATGAGACAAGAGATTCATGGGATGTCGGAACCATAGTTTACTGGTATATGTAGACGGCTCCTTCAGTATAAGAGCAAGTTTAATAGAAGAGGTGGTTGCCACCTCTAGGACTAGCTAAATAAGCAAAAAGAGTATGCGTGGCTCATGGTGGAGGTAGCTAATACAATAAGTTGAGTAGATGTTACCTCTACTAAAGCACTCAAACATTTAATACTTGCATAAATATATCAGGGGTCATCTCTTGCATGAGGGGCAGCTTGCCTCTCTCTCCTCGTATGATGTGCTAGAGGTCACCTCTTGCATGAGGGGTAGCTTGCCTCTCTCTCCTCTTTTCTCTCTCTTCCATATATGATTGTGTTGACGTGGATTTCACTAGAGGCGACATAGTCAGCATTATTGTACTTGCTCTAATGCCATTAGAATGGGGTACGTGGAAAGCTATTTTTAATCCTTAAAGTACAATAATTTACACACAATTGTTTCAGTGGACTCAAGTAGCACTCCTCTCTCTTTCGGTCTTTCTATCTCCCTGTGTCCCTCCCACCTAGTGCAGGAACACTTCATCCTTCCCCGTACGTCATCTCGAGTAGCAATCTCGCCACCAGCAAAATCCACATCTCTTATCAGCACTCCTATAACTCATTCCCCTCGGCTCCTTGCACCGAAAATCGCCTGCTTGTGCTCCAACCAACCAGCACTCCATAGCTTCTACACGTAGAAAGAAATACGGTCGATCCTCGACTCCAACATCGGTGGAAATTATTCACGATACAGGGAGATCTTTTGTGGGCCCCGGAAGTCAGCCACAGACAAAACATCTGGTTGGGCGACGCGTGATCCGTTTCCGGCTGGCTTGATGGATTCCAACACCTGGCATATCCGTTTACAATTGCAAGTGTGTTCCGTTGTTACCACCTCACCGTGACGACCGGCGTACGGCACAGTTCCGTTCTACAAAGCAAACGCGACGATTCGTTGTTACTTCCAACTGTCGCTGATATATATAGCTTGTTTTCATCGAGAGCATTTGTCAGTGCCTTAGTGCTGTTTCGTTATCGTACTTACCAACGAACGTGTCAGGACTCAGGAGTGGACTACTCGCGGCATGATTGCTCTAAACCACATTTTTCTACTTGTAAAACGTCTCCACATCCAACCAATGCGTGCGTTATTAGCTTTAGATATGGGAGTGTTTGAAGGCTTACCATACCATGCCTCTCCTGCAACTGCAATTCCTCCTCTGGTCCGATCCGTATAATGTCGAATGAGAACTCCCTCCTCCATAGCCATTTGATCACTAGAGGAATCAACCATGCATATTGGTCCGATCTGCGCTTGCTTGTGTCCCTATGGAAGCTAGCAACAGTTAATCCCTACACGATCCAATGAAATCTTCCCCCCACATGGTTGAACTGCTCGTATGTATGTAACCAAGGACTCAAAAATCGGAGACAGAAATAATACCAAACCTCGGCGAGTATCAGATACCGCCTGCCGCGACCTCGGCCTCACCGACGCTGAGCTGCACCGCAACCTCCTCGACCCGCCGACATCGCCGGATGCCATCACTGGAGCCTCGACTGCACTCGGCTTGTGAAATCAGAGTAAGATTTGGGGATGGGGAAGGAAGATTTGGAGATAAGACCATTATTGTAGTTGCTCTAATGCGCCGGGCTTGGACGGACGGGCGGCGAGGCGACCAGCGATCCTACCGACAGTGGTGGTCTCAACGTGACAGCCATCGCTCCGAGGAGGCAACCCGGACGACGACCATGGAGCCCGCCGCAGGCAGGGAAGACGACGCATCCCTGCGTGGAGACGACGCGGCAGCGAACGCTTCCCCTGCTTTCTTTCGCTTTTCCTCCCACCATTTCATCTCGCAATCCCATCCCGTCCCAAATCTCCTTTCTTTTTCCCCTTTGGCCATTGCATTTCACTGCCCCGATCGGACAGGAGCAAACAATTAAGAGCAGTGATTCCAGGACACATCGCAACAATGCAAGAGAGCAGGCAGAACCCAACACGGAACAGCAGAAGCAATCAAGCAGAACTGAAATTGCTACTCAATTCGATTTTTGATAGATAGACAGACAAATAGGACAGTGCCATCCACGGCTCTCCCCCAAGACAAAAATAACTCTGCAAAGGAAACCACTCAAACTCCCATTACATGGATACATCCATATCGCTTCTTATCTTACTACGACTTCTTCTTCTTCTTCTTCCTACGAGCAACACAACGAACACAACGGAAACCACTGGATAAGATAGGTATGACTTGCTGCAGAGTCAGGAAGGGGGCAAGAGGCAACTCGGGAGTCAGGTGCGCCTAGTACTTCTTGTTGGGGCAGTCCCTCGCCATGTGGCCCTCCTCGCCGCAATTGTAGCACCCACGGCCGCCGCCTCCGCCAACGCCGCCGCGGTAGCCTCCCCCGCCGCCGCCCTGGCTGCAGTCCCTTGCCATGTGGCCCTCCTCGCCGCAATTGTAGCACCCACGGCCGCCACCACCTCCGTAGCCGCGGTCGCCGCCGCCGCCTCCGTAGCCTCCGCCGTAGCCGCGGTCGCCGCCGCCGCCACCGTAGCCTCCGCCGTAGCCGCGGTCGCCACCGCCGTAGCGCCCTCCTCCGCCGCCGCCGCCGCGGTCGCCTCCGCCGGTGATCGGGGCGCCGCCAGGGCCGGTGACTTCGACGGCCTTGGTGCGGCCGTCGTGGCCGGAGCCGACGACGAACTCGACGGATTCGCCCTCGTTGAGGCTGCGGAAGCCGTCGGACTTGATAGAGGACTGGTGCACGAAGAGGTCCTCGCTGCCGTCGTCGGGGGAGATGAAGCCGAACCCCTTGGTGTTGTTGAACCACTTCACCGTCCCCTTCACCCTTTCCGACATCTTGGCTCGCCGCCGGACTCGAAGACCCAAAACCCTAGAAACCCTAGGTTGGTGTGGCGGCGGAGGCGGCGGGGATGGAATGGGGAGAGGGAGGCGACGGGGGCGTCATTTTATACTGGTTCTCGGTGGGGACGGGCGTGGGTGGTGGAGAATCCCATGAGGCTGGCGGATGGAGCCGGCGCATCTCACGGACATGTGGGGCACTATGGTGGAACAGAACGGTGGGTCCTGATGTCAGAGAGATAGAAAAGTTGCGTAATGTAGGGTTGCCCTCACTGGCGTACCTGAAGCGGGCCGGTCGCTTCCAAAAGGTATGTATCTCCAGTCTCCACCAACCTCTATCTCCAGCAATCAAAGCGTACTCCTATGTCATGACGCGTGGGCCCCAACCATTGGTGGCTCCCACGTGTCCGTGCATCATAAACGCGGAGTGCACGTCTCGCGTGGCACAGAAAATATCTAGTGGGCAAATGGGAAAGAAGAAACAATTGTCTACCTAGCATTCAATTTGTTGCTTAAAAAAGCACTAAAAGTTTGGGCCGTCGGATTCTCCTCATCTGCTCCCCTCGTCATTTTGATTTGGAGCCATGAACTTTATGCGTTTGGACACGAATATGGATGCTATTAGTTTGAATTTGCATTGGATGTGGAAAGGATCTAAGATTATTTGGATGTGAATTGGATATGGATGTCCATACATTAGCACCTCTACATATGATCTATGGAATGCAAATAATATAAATCAATCTATAAGTTGATAAAGATCACGATTTACTCAACGGCCACAAACCCAGCATTTAAGTGCCCAAGAATTCATCTAAAAAAGTACTCAAGAATTTGTCTAAAATTTTGGGCCGTTGGATTCTATCTGCTCCTCTCCTCATTGTGGCAATGTGCAGTGTGGGTGGCGGCGCATGGAGATGGGGGCAATGAGAGGTGGTTGTAGTTGAGGTGGAAGATGGCAGCGGCGAGGTTGTGGAGGTGAGATAGAGATGGCCAGCGAGGATGTCAATGGCATTAGAACAACCACAATCTATTTGGTTGCAAATCATGGAATGAAACGCCAACATTTGGAGTGACAAATATCTAAAAATCCCGATGATAATTAATCGTATATTCGAGGGGTATGTCACCTAGCTTATTTTGCTTGAGCCTACCTTTCCAAACATGCAACAATATGAAACAAAATCCACTGTCGTCCTATTGGTTGGCATTGGCAGTAGCACCGTGCTGGGTAGAACAGATAGGGCCCACCTTCCCAGGGAGGTGGGGGAAAGGGTCCCTCCAATCTCTGCGTGGAAACGCAGCAATAGAAGACCCATGATGCTTCTTTGCCCGCTCGTCAATCCTCGCCCGCTCGTCTATCCCACCGGCAAACACAAATGGAAACGAGCGTTGCCTTTCCTTCTGCACCACCGGCGCGTGCGGACAAAACCGGCTCTGCCAGCCCGCCCCCCGCCCCTGTTTCTAAAACCGCCAAACTTTTCCTACCATACCGCCTTTCCCCACCACTACTCCTCCCTTCCAGTTTCATCTCACAACACGCACGCACATTTCGAAGCAATTTTTCGAATACAGTACACGAACAGTGCGGTAACAGCGCAAGTACACACAGAAAATGGCCCCGTTGTTTTGGGCTGGGTGTGGTTTTTTCGCTTCAGCTTATTAGTTTGATAAACAATCACTACTGCCAAAAAACCCAAAACCAAAAACAAGTTGGAGAAGAGGGAGCAACGTGGAAGAACTGAGCACAGGATTGGAACTAATGGAAGCAAGAACACAGGGAAACAAACTGCAATCACTAGTCGAATCGATTGATAGATAGATGGGTAGGTAGATCGGACAGTGCCATCCAGGGCTGTCTCTCAAACACACACAAACTTAAGGAAACCACTCAAGCTCCCATTACATGGATCCTTCTTACGGCTTCTTCTTCATACGAACAACACGGGGAACTACGGAATCTACTGATAAGATACGTATGACTTGCTGCAGAGTCAGGAAGGAGGTAAGGGGGCAAAAGGCGAGTCAGATCTGCCTAGTAGTTCTTGTTGGGGCAGTCCCTCGCCATGTGGCCCTCCTCACCGCAGGAGTAGCACCCACGGCCGCCGCCACCGCCACCGCCGCCGCGGTAGCTTCCCCCGCCGTAGCCTCCACCGCCGCCGCCACCCTGGCTGCAGTCCCTGGCCATGTGGCCCTCCTCGCCGCACTTGTAGCACCCACGGCCGCCTCCGCCGCCACCTCCGTAGCCTCCGCCGTAGCCGCGGTCGCCGCCGCCACCGTAGCCGCGGTCACCGCCGCCACCGTAGCCGCCGCCGCCGTAGCGCCCTCCGCGGTCGCCTTCGCTGGGGCGGGAGCCGCCGGAGAGCGTGGCGCCTCCCGGGGCGGTGACGTCGGTGGCCTTGGTGCGGCCGTCATCGCCGGAGGAGACGACGAACTCGACGGTGTCGCCCTCGTTGAGGCTGCGGTAGCCGTCGGACTTGATGGCGGACTGGTGCACGAAGAGGTCCTCGCTGCCGTCGTCGGGGGAGATGAAGCCGAACCCCTTGGTGGTGTTGAACCACTTCACCGTCCCCTTCACCCTCGCCGACATCTCGCGGACCCAAAACCCTAGAAAGAAAACCCTAGATCTGTGTGGAGGCGGATGGGAGGAGAGGAGGGGGCCGGCGGAGTGAGGAAGGGAATGCGACCGGGGGGCGCCCTTTTATAGCGGCTCGGGGTTGAGGAGAATCCGAGGAACCCGGGGAATGGAACGCTCCGCGCCGACGTATTCACTGACACGTGGGGCACCACAAGGGTCTCTAAACGTGGGCCCGGCTCCTCAGTGGCTGCGCACTCGGTATATTCGGGTTCGGCTACGTTATCCGGGGCCTTAATTGCAGGGAGAAATATGTGGGGAGGAGAGATGGTGGAGGCAGCACAGGGGGGATCACGTGGGGTGGTGGGCGACCCGGTCAAGGGGGCGGTCAAGGGGAGGGAGGAGCAGTCAAAGTACGCAGGGGAAGCTGGCGAATCAGGCCAGGGTAGGGAGCACAACAATAATAACTTCCCTCCTCTCCGCACCGCTCCCATTCCAGCCCCCTACGCTCTGCCCTCCCTGTACCCCACTCCTATAGTCATATTGTGCTGTCTCCGCCGCGGACGGACTGAGGGCCCGCTGATTTAAAGCTTGGCTTTCTGATTTTTTTAATTTATATTTTACTATTTTTAAATTTTGATTTTTCTAATTTTGATTTTTTAGCTTTATATGTGTTGGGCTAACCTTTTTATTTTTAAATTTAATTATGCCAAATAAACCACCATTAGCTATAGTGTAATTTCAGTCGGTTATAGTAAAAACTCAGTTATAAGCCACAAAAATTTAGCCCAACTGAGCACCACCTGAGGCTTCACAATCCGACGAGAACGTTGACCGTAACTCTTGGTAGATTCTTAGTGCATGTAAGTTGGTATAGATAACTGCCGTCAATAACTATGTTAATTATAGACGGTACTAAAGAGGCTTATATGACAGGTTGTTTTTTGTATGTCTTTATAAACAGTTTTTCATGATACAATATATCTTATTTATCATGTATAGTCGACTACTTTATAATAGACGGCTCAGTTCTCTATACCCCTCCACACCATCCTATATCCTATATAATAAAATTTATAGATAACTAATATCACTTCATTATATATATATATATATATATATATATATATATATATATATATATATATATATATATATATATATATATATATAGCCTTAGCCGTATAAACAAATGGCTTAGATCAGATAGTACGCTAGTTAAGCTATAGTATTTTAGCTAAGTATCTGTCACGTCATCTTTTGCTATGTTTTTTAATTTGATGGCTAGAAAGCAAAGTTACAATAACCACGACTTTGTGGAGTCGGAGGATTCGGTTCCCGCATGGCCTGGCTGGCCCTTGGCTTGGCCACTTTTCGTTTTTAGTTTTTGCTTTTAACAGTTTCTTTGTTCCTTTTTGGGGAGTTGGGGAAGCGCAGTAACGTTTGGGAGCTTGGACGGACACGGGAGGGAGGGAGGGACCGAGGGAGGCGGGGGGACGATGATGGATGATCTGTGGTTTTTACTGTGGGGACCGTGATCGGGAACTTTCTCTTTCCTCTCCTCTCGGGATTGGGAGTTCGTAGCTTTTTCGTGTGGGCGTTTTGCGGAAGAAAAGGGACCAGGATAAAGTTAGTTTCTTTTATACTATAACTTATAGTTATGATTTATAATTTTTTTTATACTAGCATGTGTCTTTATATAAATAAATCGAATATCGATAAAATTTTTTAAAATGTTATCTCAATAAACCGCTTCAAAATGGCGGCAAAGATGCTATCCTATTTGTTTGTTCGAGCGAAGTCATAAGCTATAATCTAAAAGGAATTATGTCTAAGTCAATTTTACCCATCTAAACTTTACGATTGTTTAAATTTCAATTTGGAAGTGTAAAACCAAATATTTAACCCTCTAAACTATTAAAACTGTATAATTTTCACACCTTAAAGTAGTTTTCGTTAGTGATTTTGTCAAGTAGACATCACATACTGGGTTTTGGCTAACATGACAGCACACTCATCCACCACGTCATCTAACTTGTCCGCATCATCACAAAATTCTCTTCTAGTCCCTCTCTCTCTCTTGCTCCTCTCTAACCTCTTTCTTCTCTCTCACTTCGGCATCGGCAAGACCATGTCATGCTTGCCAGTGCCCACCCATCTCCCCAAGCCGCTCCTCCACTGAGTCTGATCATTAGAAATGCAAGAGGTGTGCTTCCCCAACCATGGGCACAAGCCACTGGTGATGCACTCTTCTGTATGAACCACCGCCGACGTCCTTTCTAGGGCTTCTGACGCTGCTGTCCCTACTTCTTTGAGCGTTGTGCGTCGTCAACTTGGATCATCTTTGAGCTCTTGGAGCGTCACCACCACTAAATCGAGCCATGCTGGCCCAGATCTATGCCCCGATCTCTAGTAGCAATTGCTACGCCACCCTACTCCAAGCGTTGCCGTCGACCCAACGTCCGCTTCAGTGACATAGGCGTCCACACCACTATCACCTCCGACGTCCCTCTCCCAAACTACCACAAGCCTTCCTCTCACCACCGCTCAACTCCCTTGTCGCCTTCAAAATCTCCACCCTCTTCTTCCGCACTGTTGCCATGAAACCCACCTCCTCCCTCACTCTCATTGCCCAAATTGAGATCCACCACCGACGAAATTAGCATGCCACCACCTTTCGATCGCATTGACTTCAACCATTCCATAAATTCACCCTCTTCGTTGCCCCTCCTCCCAAATCAATGCCATCATCATCTTCCCTAACTCCACACAATACTCCAAAGCCAAGCCACTAAGAAGATTGTCATCAAAATACTATCGGTGCCATGGAACGACGCCACCGCCAATGCTTCCCATGTCGACCCACCACTCTAGACCATCTTTGCCTTTAGCGACTGCGTCACCATCACCGCCTTAGCTCACTGGTTCCTCATGTATGTTCTACAACAAATTGAAAGAAGGTCCACTCGCTCTCCATTGCAAAGGCAAGGGGTCTATGTTAACTGTTTTTAGGTGCTTCTTGGCCATTCATTAAGAAAGTTAATGTTATGGATAATTGCTAAGTTTTTTTTTGTAAAATACCAGTTACAGTATGCAACCTTTCTAAGGTTGTTTGCTAGAATTCTGCATGGGAAGATCTGGCACTTTGCATTCCCAATTAAATGGTCATTAAAATGCATGCTATTTAAAGGAAATGAATTATATTTATATCACCATATCTTTACAATGCATTACACATGGCACAATATCACTAACAGCTGATCTGTCGGCGAAGAATCTATCGGCAATAGTTTTCACAACAGAAAACGGCAGTCAGTTTTAAGTCCCACAAGCAAGTCTTTCTGAACAGATAAATTTTTACCGACAGGTAGTCTGAACGTGCAAACCAATGAAGAGTTGAGGTAATTTCTCTTTATCAATATTACATACAATGGGCAAGGACTACATTTTTGTGACATACTCCAACAGTTCTAAAAATAGGCCAAGCATGAGTTCCTCAAAATATGCCTAGGTAAAGAGCTCCAGGCATGAATTCTACGTTTCCGCTCACACAAACCGGCACATGAACCAATTGGCTTCATACCAGATAAGAGAACACATCATATTGTGGGATTTTGCCACCAAGTACATACATGATAGTAGATTCTTAAACTTGTACATCCATGAACAAAATATGTTTCGAAATGTTTGAATGCAAATATATTATTATGATCAAATAAACAAATTGGGCAAATTTGTATAATTGATCCGCTTACTCCCAACGGTTCTTCTCACAAGTCACAACAGATACATTTTCACCTGACTTCTGTATCTGACCCACTTTCACATTCTGCATGGAATAATCATCATAAGTTAGAAATCTCATAAATCAGATGTATTCATCTAGAATAGCTAAGCATTACAAGCATGAGATCCTAATATTGTGGAAAGAAGAAAGCTATTTGAGGTACAGCTCTTTCAGATGGTAAGCGAGTCCATAGGTGCTTCATACATGGCAATCGATCCTCATTTATGCAAACAGAGCAGGTAGCTAAGCCTTCCATTGCTGCTACTAAAAATGGTAGCCATGATATGTGCACAGTCTTATAAAATACAGAGGAAATATTTGATATGTGCACAATCTTACAAAAATATAGAGGCAATGATTGAAAGTATAGTTCACTTCTGTCTCCATAGAAAGTATACTCAAATTCATCTCCAAAAAAAAGAAGAAGAAAGAAAGTGTACTCTTATGAAATCAAATTACTACTACCATGGTTAAGAAGACAATTACATAAATTATCTGATCTACTCTTAAATGTAAATTGATTTCCCAAAGGAAGAGTTTACTAGCCAAAGCCTCTTAATTGAAAATTTGAAACAAAAGAAGCAAATCAAGCATGCTTGCTAGTCTGAAAACATAGCACAATACATGCTGATCTGGAACAAAAGACGCGAGCAGCAGCCAGAAGATTTTCTGCACTTGTACATGCACCAACTATTCCTCTTTTTTTATGCTGATAGTTAGCAAGTAAAGAAACAGTCATGCTGAACAACAGATAGATCTTCTTTAGATAACTCAAAATTATGCACCCCGAGATATTCTCCTTACTAACTCCAAGGTTCACCAAGAATAGCAATAGGTAGTCCACAAATATGCATATTATATATATAAACTGTGACTTGTGAGCCTGAACACGCGTATTCACTGAACTCTTTTGTTTAGTCACTGAATACAGGGTGTGGAAAGAGCTCTACATTACATACTATCTAGACATGGCAGTTCAATAAAGTTTTGCCTTTGAATCAAAGTATTACATGGTCATTCTTGTACAGTCTAAATAGAAGGTTCAAGTTTAGAGATCCTATAATTTAAGCCAGTGATTGATATCTGACTATATTAAATCATAAGATGCTGATGCTTAATCCTATGCTCATCTATGTCCCCCTAGACCCTAGTTCAATGATAACCAAAGGTTTGTGTTCCAAAAAGAAGAAAAATGAAAACAATCTTGTCTTAGAGAGATGGACTATTCAAATCACACATGGGAGTTAAAATACCTTAGCAGTTTTATTTAACCTTTTTATTTATGCTCCTGAGAAGCAGAGTGGACAGAGATGCAGGCAGACTATTAGCTGCCGGTCGCTGCTGCTCACTCGTATTCCCATGCCAGTTTCCTGAAATCAAGCGTTGGGGGGCAGGAATCCAATTAGCTGGGTAGCGTTTTGGTACCGCTGGGATTGGGATCCGGCGGAAGAGGGTCGAGATTCGGTGCAGGAGGGTCGGGATCCAGAGGTGGTGGAATGGGAGGAGCAGGACGCGGGGCGGTGGGACTGGGAGGCGGCGGCGAGCGCGCTGTGGTGGCGTGCGCTCGGACTGCAGGCTAGTGCAGCGATGGGTGAAGCAGGTAGAATCTATTATTCTATTATCAAACTACAGCACCAAAGTATCAACTATAGCATTAGGATTAAACAGGTAAAAGCCAGGCGGTTCTACGACCATGGTTGTATTGGCTTTTTATTTTAAAAAGTTAAAAATAATATAAATATTTAATTTTTTAAAATAGTACTTTTACTACTTTCACTATTGTCTCACTCCAAATATAAAACAGGGATCACAGATACATTACACGCTTTACTCTTCCTTATTTTTTAGTCACTGTAAACACACACATTTCTTCCTTATTTTTTTATCACTTATCCTCTTCTTCTAAAAATTATTTTTTTAGTCACTGTTATCTATTTTCAACCAAAAAAATCATAAATCATAATAAAAAACATCAGTAAAAACAACACGAACTCAGTTGTGAAAAAATCTGTTACATGACGCCGCTCAATTAAGAGAAGACTAGAAAACACATCAAAAGTACAACGTGTACACAATTTAGCAGGCAAAATGTGCAAAGATTCTTTTGCTCACGGATCAATGTTTTTATTGATAGGTATGTATCTTGGGCGCAAATGGTTCACAGAGAAGACACTGTTAGGGGCAAATGGCACAAATAGTTTGAACCAGGATAGTCAGGAGTTAGATAGAGTTATTCATATAACTTTACTTCTTAATCATAAATTCGTTTTCTTTCATTTCTTTTTTGTCTTACGAGTATTAACTATTCAACAAAATGAATTGTAAGAAAAAGAAGGAAGTCTTTCATCAACTAAAGGTAATTCTTTACAAAGTTATTGATGAGGACATGACCCCTATAGATACAACCATATTTGTTATGCTTGCTATTCCAATTACAAAAACTAATACACTTCACTTAAATTATTAGGTGAGCTCGTTTTTAGGAGTACATTTATATTATATGAACTATATGATGCTATCTAATGATGAAAAATATATTTTTGTAGCATCACATCACTTTTGGACCAATTCAAGTAAGAGTTTAAGTTGGATACATTTTGGAATCCAATTTAGCCTTTAGATCAATTCGGATTCAGCCTGACAGGTCTAACTTCAAATGTGCATAAATTTCATATACGGAGTCCGTTTGAGATCTATGAGTACTCGATGGAAATCTTATCTCATTCTCTTTCTAATGCATCTAGCGCCACTTAAGAATAGTTTCGAACTTTTGACTTCCAGAAGCCACAAGCCATTTAGAACCTGTTGGTTTCTTAATATAGTTTCTTCCTTTTTCTTTGCATCATCCATGTAGATATAACAATGTTTTTTATTTTCCCTATTATTTATGTATTTGTTAATTGAATACCTTAAGAAAAGCTATGGTTGCTACCTACCATTTTAGTAAAAAACTAGACACTTTGGAACGGACCTTACTGTAGTCACAGGCATAGGGCATTACCATCCGCATGTTGAAGTTATTTCATCTACCCTATCTATCTACCCTACTCTATAATACACCAAAATTTTCTTTACTAAATCCACCCCCTCAACCACCCCTACAGTCATACCTAATCTAAGTCCACCCAGATTTGTGTACCAAAGTAATCCAACTTCATACAAATGAATGACCTAGATCTCTCCTTAAACCTTCTTCTCTTACTCATTGAAGATCCTAAGGTTAAAATCATTTGGATCATGCACATCATTGAGGACCCTTGCCTCCACGCCGACCCTAGCCCTCCTCCTCCTTTCCGCATCATACTTCGTCCTCCATCCTGTGGCCATGGACGCTCCACCCCACATCACCACCTCCTCCTCGAACCCTAACCCCTCCTCCCCCACACACCTCCCTCCATTCCTCCCATGGCGGCCATCACCACCACCACCGCCGCCGCGTCCTCCTCCTTCCTTCACCGCCGCAACTCCTCATCATCAACCCTGACACCACGCCACCTCCTGCTCCCCTTCCGCCGCGCACAGCACAAGTACCACCCCATCAAGCTCGCCTGCCGCGCCGCCGAGGTGTCCGGGGCCGAGCCATCAGCGCCGCCTGAGGCCGGGGACGCGCCTGCGGAGACCGGAGACGGTGGCGGGGGAGGAGAAGGGGGAAGCAACTGGGTGCCGGTGGTGCCGCTGGCGGCTCTGCCGCGCGGGGAGCGGCGGGTGATCGTGCAGGATGGGGACGAGATCCTGCTGCTCTGGTACAAGGACCAGGTCTATGCCATCGAGAACCGCTCCCCTGCCGAGGGCGCCTACACAGAGAGCCTACTCAACGCCAAGCTCACGCAGGTAAACTGCTCGGCCAAATGCCCGCCCGCGCACCCGCCCGTGCGGCGCGCCGGTGTAACAGCGGCTTGGTCATTGCTCTGTTGTCTTTGTCCCCGTGAAGTGAAATTGAATAATCTAGGTTTTTTTTGCGACGTACATTCATCAACGTCGCAGTATGTTACTCACTTAAGACTAACAAGCGAGTTGGGTATAGTTGGCAAGACATAAACACAACTCATGTTGCAACTCTCGTCGTCAGTATATTCATCAAAATTAAACGATGGTGTACAGTTTGTTGATTTACATATCATGTCAGAGACTTAGGGTTTTGTAAGCTGCAACTCCTGTTCTAACTATATCGGTATATTTTTCAAAGTGAATGTGTTCAATTTCTTGATCTGATATCGTTTCATAGAGGGTCTATATATGAATCGAATTGACCTTCGTTTCTGTTATCTAGATATCATGTCACAGAGGGTGTTGCCCTTGTATCACTTAGGTATCAGGACTATGAATTGGGTGAAGTAGATGCCAAAATCGATTTATTGGAGAGATGGCTATCGGTTAGCGAGTTGTTTGAGCAAACATATATGGATTTTGCCCAAACTTCAGAATAAGTTTTAAGGGGGATGATTACATGGTATACTTCTACATTTTTTGTGCAGTTATCTTGCTTCCCTTTGGACATATTCTTAATAACCTTTGAGACAGCCAAGACCTATGACCCAACAGTTTTGAGGTTCAATTGGAATGATAGAATAGAAGTACCAAATCTGCGAAGCGTCATGAACTTCTCTTGCTGATGATATAGATTCAAACACACCTTTCTCTGAATTGTATGCTAATTACGATGTTAAATCAACAGTTTTATTTGTACAAAATGACAACTATAAATGTGTTCAGGAACTTGATGCGAGGAAAAAACACATTTACCCTGAGCGCGCGCTCTCTCTCTCTCTCATGAATGAATGAAAGTTCTCTCAGTTATGAACACAAGATGAATATTTGGTTTCTCTACCCCTCTATAATACACCAAAATTTTCTTTACTAAATTCACCCCCTCAACTACCCCCACAGTCATGCCTAATTTAAGTCCACCCAGATTTGTGTACCAAAATAATCCAACTTCATACAAATGAATGGCCTGGATCTCTCCTAACTTCATACAAAGAATATATTAGCAAATTCTAACTGCAAACTGAAAATTTGTGATTTTGGACTGGCACGAGTTGCATTCAATGATACCCCAACAACAATATTTTGGACGGTATGTTCTGGGGAATACCTATCTTTTAACTTCTTTTCTTTCATCTGACTTGCTGCGTGTGAGCTGATCATAATTATGTATCTTTGTTCATATGCCCTGTAGGATTATGTTGCAACTAGATGGTACAGATCTCCAGAGCTCTGTGGATCCTTCTTTTCAAAGGTAAGCTTTGTGGTGCATTATAGCATTCCATTTGTTGAATTCTGATTCAAGCATTGAGCTGAGAGAAGGAAAGGTCAGTGGTGCTATACTGCTATATCATGCATCTTTGATTATGATTAATCAACCTATTAATATGACTCCATTGTTCTTTGGTGGTTGGTCCATTTGTTCATTTGTTTTGATCCAAGCTTATTTACGCTCTGGCACAGTAACTTATCCCCCCTCGAGATCTTATATAACTGGTAACAAAACACCTTTTTGTTTAATCAACCTTGTAGGAGCAGAGAGCAGGTGTATAAAAGTTTTCATGTGAAAAGCTATAGTTTAATTTGTAAACTTTTGCATCATCCTTTTCCCTTCTCAGGAAAATATTGCTATGTTTGTTTACTCTTGTCCTTATCATATTGTTGATTATCTGATATATGTCCAGACTTAAAAGTTGCCTGATTTTCTGTTGATCTATGCTCCATAGAATTCTGACTTTTGTATCATTCTCAGTAGCAGCTGTTAATAATAATTTGAGTTGCATTTGTGTTAAGAATTGTCAAAAGCTTTTCAGGCATCAAAATGATTATTCTTAAATAACTTTCTCATTATACTGATAGTGATAAATAGTAAACGACTTTGTTACTATGGTGTATGTTTTCAATGTTTCCATATCTGGGGTTGTAGTTAACTCAAACGACCTGTTATTCCCAACAAAATTGCAGTATACACCAGCCATTGACATTTGGAGCATCGGCTGCATCTTCGCTGAGGTTTTAACAGGAAAGCCTTTGTTTCCTGGTAAAAATGTTGTCCATCAGTTAGATTTGATGACTGATCTTCTGGGCACGCCATCCATGGACACAATTTCTCAGGTATGGTACTGGTTCTTTTGGGGAGGCCTTCTGTAGGTTAACTGGTGGGCATCATCTAAGTAATTGAAGGTTGACATTGGTAGTTTTTCTTTCCAGGTCTGGAATGAGAAAGCAAGGAGGTACCTGAGCAGTATGAGAAAGAAAGAGTCAATCCCATTTTCGCAGAAGTTTCCTAATGCGGATCCTTTGGCCTTGGACCTGTTGCAAAGGCTTTTAGCTTTCGATCCAAAGGACCGCCCAACTACTGAAGAGGTAACTATAGTTTTGATGTTGTATTTAAATGTTGTACATTTCTGTTTATGTCAGCAGTGCCAAGTCTCATATATTCAGTTTATTGTGGGGGGCAAACTGTGATATTTCTTTGCAAACATGTGATTTATGTCAGGCATTGGCTCATCCATACTTCAAAGGGCTCGCCAAGGTTGAGAGAGAACCATCCAGTCAGCCAATCACAAAAATGGAGTTTGAGTTTGAGCGAAGAAGAGTGACAAAGGAAGATATAAGGGAGCTGATATTCCGTGAGATATTGGAATACCATCCGCAATTGCTCAAAGACTACATCAATGGCACTGAGAGGACAACCTTTCTATACCCAAGGTTTTAGAAATCGTATCTTTGGACATATATGATACTTTAGGACGTGCATGTACTAACCTTTGTTTTTCGTTGGTTTTTTGCACATGCATGCACTTTTGTTTTTAATTGTATCAACTCC
Source organism: Dendrocalamus latiflorus (assembly GCA_017311315.1). Lineage (NCBI taxonomy): Eukaryota > Viridiplantae > Streptophyta > Magnoliopsida > Poales > Poaceae > Dendrocalamus > Dendrocalamus latiflorus. Next base: position 1,349,556 of record CM029670.1, on the reverse strand, counting down.
TACTGACAGCAACACTTTTCTGCCTGTGTTTATGCAGTGCTGTTGATCAATTTAGGAAGCAAGTTGCTCATCTAGAAGAAAACTCTGGAAATGGCCCTATAATTCCAATGGACAGAAAGCACACCTCCCTTCCTAGGTAGCATTTGATCATATGTTCCATGCTGTTCATTTTATCAATCTTTTATCATATTAATTCCAGGGGTTCAAAACACCCTAAAGCACATAGCAGAGCTTAGTAGAAGTGTTAGGGTCCCTTCCTGTGGCCTATGATTCAAATGGTCAAAGAACCATCTTGAGAATTTTCTTTAAGGAAAGGCCACACTTTGATTCACTGACGTTGGCGAAACTTAGATGCGCCTAATCTCTACCCCTCTATAATACACCAAAATTTTCTTTACTAAATCCACCCCTCTCAACCACCCCCACAGTCATGCCTAATCTAAGTCCACCCCAGATTTGTGTACCAAAGTAATCAAACTTCATACAAATAAATGGCCTGGATCTCTCCTCAAGGCTTCTTCTCTTACTCATTGAAGATCCTAAGGCCAAAATCATCCGGATCATGCACATCATTTGAACCCAGAACTCCACCCCACGCCCACAAAAAAAGGAAGGAAAAAACTTTCCCCAACCGTTTCTCTCTCCCATGAATATCTCACCCGTATCTCTCTCTATCTCTCTCTCTTTCACGTATTCTGCATGGAGATCACCGGAGTAGCGGCCAAGAATACCGTCGAGCGCATCGCCGCCCTGAAGGCCTCGGATCGAAGCGCGCAAATCTCCTGGCCCAAATGATTTAGCCGAAGCGTCCGGATCGCTACCGCAATGCCGGCGCCGGTAGCGCCCGACCTCGCTGCGGCGGTGGCGGCGGGGAGTAGCAGCGGCGAGCACCTTCGCGGGCACGCGCACCTGACCAACTGCATCCACCTGCGCCACCACCACACGCACGGCGCGGGCAGCGCGTCCGGGCGGAGGCGCAGCCCGACGAGGTCGTCCGCGTCGGCGTCGGCCGCGCTGATGCGGGACCTCCTGGCGCTGCAGCGCTCGCGCTCGCTCCGGGACCCGTCCACCCACCGCTCGGTGGACTCCTCGTCCAAGGTCGCCGCCGAGCCCGAGGCTGACCTCCCCGACCACTCTCGCCGCGGCGCGCTCAAGACCCTCCTCGACCAGCTCGCGGAGAACCCGCAGCCAAGCCCTCTCACCGCCCGCGGCGTCGCTTCAAGCGCTGCGCGGGCCGTCGCGCCGCGCCCGCAGTTGGCGCCGGCGCTCTAGATCGCCCCGCCGCCCGAGCACCGAAGCACCGAAGCCAGAGGTTGATGTCTAATGGCAGTAATGGCAGAGGTTGATGTCTAATTGCAATAAGAAGCACGGGCACAGCGTACCCAGCACCGAAGCCTCTGTCAGAAGTATGCTCCGAGGACTTTCAAGGACATCGTTGGACAGAGCTTGGTGGTGAAGGCACTGTCCAATGCTATTCTGAAGAGGAAGATTGGGTTGGTGTATGTCTTCTACGGGCCGCACGGTACAGGCAAGACATCATGTGCTTGGGTGTTTGCGAAGGCGCTTGAATTGCCATTCTGCTGAGCACCCAAGGCCCTGCGATTCATGCGTGTCTTGTATCGCACACAATCTGGGCAAGAGTAGGAGTTTGGTGGAGATTGGGCCTGTTGGTAACACTGACCTTGACAGCATTGTGGATATCCTTGACAACGTGATGCTTTCGCCCACGCCAGCCAAGCACAGGGTGTTTATAGTCGATGATTGCAACACGTTGCCACCTGATACGTGGAGTGTCATATCAAAGGTCGTCGAACGCGCACCACGGCGTGTAGTTTTTATTCTCATCAGCACTAATCTCGATCTCCCAAATATAATTGTGTCAAGGTGCCAAAAGCTATTTTTTCCCCAACTGAAGGAGTGTGACATTGTCACCACTTTGCAGTGGATTTCTACTAGCGAAGGCCTAGATGTTGATAGAGATGCATTGAAACTTATTGCTTCGCGGTCAGATGGGTCCTTGAGGGACGCAGAGATGACCTTGGATCAACTGAGTTTGCTTGGGCAGAGAATTTCAATGTCGCTGTCCTAGAACTTGTAAATTATCCAACAATAGTCATCAAAATTGCTTCTTTATTAGATAATACATGTTATTGAATAACTTCAGGCTAAATAGAAATTCAAAAACATTCTTTAGTTATGGCAATTGTAGCTTATATAATTCTAAGGCATGTTCTTAAGTTAATTAATGATACTATGACATTGCCCCCACATACTTAATTTCTCTTCAATATGTGACACTGTTTGACATATGGACAAACTGACAAACTGAAAAACTCGATCTTTTCTAAAGAATGTATGGCTTCTGAAGGTTTCGATATGCACTTAACAAGAGAAATAACCAATATTTCTGTGTTGAATGATTCATTTGAAAATTTATCTGGCAGTAACAACAAAAAAAATTGTTTGCTTGTGGACAGGTTGGCTTGGTTTCTGATGATTTATTGGTTGATTTGCTTGATTTGGCACTCTCTGCCGACACCGTGAACACAGTGAAAACTTACGAGATATTACCGAAACAGGTGTTGAGCCTTTGGCTTTGATGTCTCAACTTGCCACAATAATCACTGACATCCTTGCTGGCACCTACACATTCACACAAGAAGAAGTTCGAAGAAAATTCTTCAGATGGCCAACATGTAAGCAACATTACCCACTTTCGTTTTTCCCTTCGAAGGATTTTTTTTTGAGACGCCCTTTAAAGGAATTTATAGTAGGGGATGATTTGTACCTGAGCCATCTATTGTAGCAAAATTGTACTCACATTTTCTTTAATAAAAGGGTTGTTCAAGCCTTTTTTGGGGTGCAAATCTTCCTATTAGTACTGCTTATTTTATTTACAGCCTTCCCTTTATAGAAAGAATACAGTATTAGGTGTTGGACGGGCGGATATTAAAGTGGCATCTTGGCCAATTATAGATAAGATCACTGAGAGAATGCAAACAGATGGGTTCTTAAGCCATTAGGATTCTTAAGCCTTGTACGCTATTTTTAACGTGCACGAAAATTCGGATAAAATAAGCAAACCAAGCAAACTCTTATAGAAAAAATTAAATGAACTCTAAAATTCATGATTTCGGTTCCATTGGTTAAATCTTGATTTTAGAATTCTTAAGCCTTGTTCCGCATGGTCGTAGCTCAGCGGTGAGTGGTTGTAAATGGTTTGGATGGTCGTAAACGACACAGAGCGGTCGTAAACGACTATGAAGCGGTCGTAAATGGCACAGAGTGGTTGTAAATGGTTCTGAGCGGTCGTAAACAACTACGAGTACAGCCAAGTACTCGCAGACGTGGTCGTAAGGGGTTACGACCATGTTGTGAGTAACTGAATGTGGTCGAAAGGTGCTTCGACCATGGTTTGAGCGGTCGGTGGGCACTTCGACCAAGGTTTGAGTAGTCGTAAAGGGTTACGACCACGTTGTGAGAGAGTGAGCGTGGTCGGAAAGACTTCCTGTGTGGTCGTAGCGAGCTATGACTACGAGATTTAGACGTGATCGAGTTTCCGACCGCATGGTCGTAAAAAGGGTGATGTGGTCATGAGTTCGTTCACGTGGTCGGAATGACCGCGTGATCGTAACTTCGACTACGTGGTCGTAAATGACCATTACACGACCATGTCTCTTTTATGTCCATGAATCCTGGCTGCAACAGTGCTTTTACGACCGCGTGCTACGACTTGCTTGTTCGTTTTATTTTTTACAAATTTTATCTTGTTTTGTATTTTACCGTAGCATTAGCACGGGCACACTACTAGTTAGGCGTAAAGGTTCATGTTATAATTAGGGGCGTTTAATCCGGTTGATAGCTTTTAGTTGTTAGCTTTTGGTTGAAATTATAACATAACTGCGTTTGTTTTTACTAAATCATTCAATTAAATAAATAAATAATAAATCTCCTGTGAACCTGTGCGCTTGTTATGCACGATGGATAGGAATTGTTGGCACATAATGAGCCACTCGCTCCCCGCACCTCCTGTGGACATGCCTGTCGCGCGACAACAATGCGTACCTTTGTTAGAGCAAGACTAATAATATCGCCTTCAGCTAGATGTATGGACACTTACAGCCCACTTATCAATCCATTCATATAGTAGTTTACAGTCAGCTGAAGGCTGTATGACCCACCCTTTTCTCTCACAAAGTTTCTTGGTTCTTGTGCTTCAGCTGGCTGTAAATTAACAGCTCATCTCTCTTCTCTCTCCTCCTCTTTCTCCTCCAACTCAGCATACAGTCTACTAACAGCCTTTTATTATACTTGCTCTTAGCAGACAAGCAAAAACAACATTGAAATCGGGAAAATCTGAAGAAATCGCAGAGCGTGAGGGTTTGCGCGTGTGTCCACAAGCTGACCAGGGTCGACTGGCATGCAAATTAGGGAGAAGTACGTAGCGAGACTACGTGATTAGCCGACCGATCGATTAGCACTGTAAGCCGTCGCAAACATTCATCGCATGCACCTACTAGCTAGTCAGTGGCTCCAACGTACCGCCATGTCAGTAGGGTGGCCCACCATATCCGGTTCATGTGATGCTTTCTCCGGCACGGTCACTGCATGTTGTGGAAATGCGGAGGAAATCGGGAAAGCTACGCAGTATACTTGGGATTGAGTTGACTTGAAGTAATTAATGGAATTAAAATTAATCAATCCTGCAATACTCTAACTTTCTAACCAGTCAGAACTAGGTATTCTTTTTTCCCCTTAAAGGAACTTTAAAGGTAGTGACGCTATTGATCTTTTGATTTTTGTACGTACAACAGGAATTACCACTTGTTATATGTTGTATATATTCCAAAGCGACTGGTCCATACATCCTAAATTCCAAGCAAGAAGCAAAGAAACAAATATAGTTAGAGCTGAAAGCAGAAGGTTATTTCCGTATCCATTGGTGCATACACCATATAATGTAAATTTCAACTAGTTAATTAACTACGCTATCAAGGATTTCGTATCGTATACCTCCACCCCAGTAAGAAAATAAATCCACCTACTCATCGTATAGTTTGTTTTTAATCTCAATCCTGCAGAAACTATAGAAAGAATCTATAGCACTAGCTAAAAATGTGAACTATTTTGTCGAGCCAACTAATCTAGCTAAGCCCTCCAGCTCCAATTGATTTCCGGAGGTCACTAACGTATCTCGCTGTTTGTGGGGCCCTCGGACAGTGGGCCCGCAAGCAGTTCCATTCTAGACTGTGCATGAGAATGCCCTGCCGGAACGCGACATGCCACTGTGCACCACCGCCGAGCGGTTTCGGACGTGATCGGTGCCACAATAGAAGGCGGCCGGGCGCGAGCGAGCGCAAGGAGCGTCATGCCGAGGAGTACGAGGCGCGACGGCGGCTGTGTTGCCGCGGCGGAGTCGACCTGGTCGCCGGCGAGGTACACCATGGTGTCGTTGATCAGCGGCAGCCCGGCGGGCGCCTTCGGGTTCGACGACCCGGCAAGTAAGCGGCCGTCGCTGGCGCCCCGCAAGACGCCGACTTGCCGGAGGGAACGCATTTGGAACGGCTCGGCTGCGTGCACGCGGCATGCAAAAGTATTTGTACAGGTTTGTGGTGGTCGAGTACCACGGCGAGTCGGCGTGATGGCGCCACCGGGTATTTCATGTTTGTGTTGTTTATACTGAGGGTTTTGGAAAACGGTAGATCACTAGAGACCAAAAGCGAAAATGTGCTTTCTTTTGCTTCGGTAAACAATGGATGGGTCCTTTTCTTTTGGTTTGACAAGATTTGGTTCGCCTACCCAGCTAAACATAACTTAATAAACACACCAGAAATCTGAAATCTTTTTGTTCACGCAATTCATACAACAAAAATAGAGTGGATGTTCTTGAACATTGGCAATTAACGTATACCTGGCTGTGCTGGGGATAAGGTGATGTCGTAGGTGGTGTCGCCGCCGGCGCAGGTGAAGGTGGAGGTGGCATCGTCGTAGGCGTAGTTG